>CM075808.1:84666510-84699213 GCA_037975025.1 Excoecaria agallocha | reverse complement strand
TCTGTTAATGAAAAGAAAGTAATTTTTTCCATTAAAAACTCGTTTTAGTCGCTAAAAAAATACAAAAAGACAAAGCTAAAAAAAAACCTTGAAAACTTTAAAGAAATTAAGGATAAGACTCAAAATTTTCATTCTCTACTCGTAATACGAATAATACTTCCTCATCAAGTAACTCTAATCTAGGCTGCCTCAAGACTCGGTGTCATAGTTACCCTCAATTTTAGCAAACTTTATGCACTAGTTCCTAAGTGAGCAAAAATTCAGAGTAAAAGGAAAAAAATGCAAAACTAAGGTAGTGAATCTCTAAGTGATTTAAAGCAATTAAAGACACACACCATCTAAGGTAGTGAATCTCTAGTTGGGTAGTTACCATTAGTTTGTCAAAATGTTAACCCTTAGTTAGGTAGTTACCATTAATTTATCGAAATTTTAACCCTAGATTGACTATCTAATTAGTATCAACCTTTCAGCGAGCAAAATTGAGATGAGTTACTTGTATGCTATTAGCGCCAGTTTGTCTGCATGTAGAATCAGGCAAGATTTATGATTTGTTAATGCCATATATGAGAAGATTGGGTTTTCATCTATAAGAAGATCTTAGTTTTTGGATTATGGGAAGTCGGTTTACAATATGTAGGAAGATTTTTGTTTATTATATATAGAAAGAATAGGTTCTCATCTCTAGGAAGATTTTGGTGTACCATATGTGGGAATATGAGTTTTCATCTGTAAGAAGATCTTGGTTTATGGACTATTGGAAGTTAGTTTACAATCTGTAGGAAGATTTTTTTTTACCATCGATAGGAAGATTCAGTTTTCATCTGTAAGAAGATTTTTGCTTAGCATCTATGGGAAGATGGATTTTCATCTATAGGAAGATCTTGGTTTTTGATTGTAGGGAGTTAGTTTACAATCTATAGGAAGATTTTTATTTACCATTTGTAGGAAGACTAGGCTTTCATCTATAGGTAGATTTTCATTTACCATATGTGGGAAGATCGTTACTTATCTATAGGAAGATTTTTTATTACCATTGTGGGAAAATAGGTTTTCGTTTATAGGAATATTTTTGTGTACCATATGTGGGAAGATGGGTTTTCATATGTAGGAAGATTCCAGATTATCATTTGTAGGAAAATGGGTTTCCATCTATTAAAAGTTTTTTTTTTACCATATGTGGAAAGATAGGTTTTCATCTGTCGGAAGATTTTGGATTACCATTTGTGGGAAGTTTCGGTTTACCATTTGTAGGAATATTAGGTTTGTTAGTATGAAAATTTTTGAAGTACTTTTATCTTCGATGTAGATCTGACTACAGAAATGAGTAATCATATGCTTCAATAGGAAAGACATGTAAAGTTCACTCTAAGTGTGCTTTATAGCTTGCTTCTTATAAACTCATATCGAATGAGTGTACTTTATATCTTGCTTTCTTTCAACTCATGTCAAACGAGTGTACTTCATAGCTTGCTTTCCATCAACTTTAGTAAAGTAGTGTCTAATACTTCATTCGGTGGTGTGTTTTTCTTCTTTCCTATGTAGCAACATGCATATACAAAGTACTGTGTTTGTATGTGTAAGTGAGTTGCATGTATTCAGTTTTATGTATGGAATTTGTGCAGTTATATGCAGTAAGGATTACGTGTATGCAGAAATTATATGTGATGCAGGTGTATGAAAACCTAGTACACATGTGTTATACATGTAAGGAATGATGCATGTAAAAATGCATAAACTATATTTTAGGCAATTTAGGGGCTTGCTCAGAGCTTGACTCAACTATTGTCCTTTGGTAGGTACCCATTAAAGGTCTTCTACTTTCAACAATTTATATGTTTTTATACCACTTAATGCCGTTTAGAGGAATTTATGAGAGTACTGGCTTAGCTTCGATTCTATGCTTTGAGACTTCTTAATCAATTGTGTGGGCATGGTTTCGTGTTTGTCATTTCATATGGCAGAGTCATGCTCCCTACTTGAAGGATTTACAGACCTTTTGCCCCCCGGGGACTCTAAATTAGTTATTCAAAGAGAGGTTATTTTGGGACTTCTTTTGGCTAACAACCCTGATTATTTGAGGGTAATACACCCCTTGTGGATTTTTACCCTAGCTTCTCTTAGTGGGAGATATGTCCTTTTAAGGATTTTGACATAACTCTATGCCTTATTTTTGCTTTGAATGGACCTAGCAGCTTTTATTTTGTTTTTGTTTTTTTGGGAAAGGCCACCTTTTTCTAGGTTTTCACCTTTCCCTTTGGCCTAACTTTTGCTTAGAGAGCTAGTTATGGCTTTAATCTCTAACAAACTTTCTTTTCCTCTTTCTTCTATTTTTTTGACATATGTCCTTATATGTTCTTTAGATGGTTAATCACATGATTATGCTTATGTATATATTCTTATCTATATGCATCCCATTGCAACAATAATAAGCACAACTAGGCATGTAATGCAAAAATATAGGTTTTATTTGACCTTGAGAATATCACCTTGTGTGCAACTTACTACTGTGATCAATAAGCCCTCTTAGGGTTTTTTGATTGAACATTTTATCACAGTCCTTAATTTTTTCCTAAGGTGCCTTTTTTCAATTTTCACCCTAGCGGGATGCCCAATTTTAGCAAGGTCGCTTTTTGACTTTTGACATGCAGGGCTTTTCTCTCATTTTTTATTTTGGTTTTTTTTTTACTTGGGAACCTTTTTCAATGTGTTGCAATAATGGCATGGCTTCATAAGGTATATTGATTTGTACTATGCTATCCATAGACTTGCAAATGCGACAGTAGGGACCCCTAATCTTGTAGCCACCAGACACTGCCTATTGAATCACATTTGTAATGTTTTGGCATTTCTGGAAAATATTCATTTGCGAGGAGTCACTGAGAGTCAAAAGGTATTCATGTTGATTTGTAGATGCACCATGAGCTATGAGGCAGTCATGTTTTATCTTGCTAAACTTGATGTCATCAAATATAACTTGCGATTTGCAACTAGCTATCTTGTGAGTGGATGAATTAGCCCAACATTGTAAACTTCCACTTTGTCTTTAGTAATGTGGGTTAATCTTTGGTAGAATGTTGGACCCATAGGAGAAAGAATAGTTTCACTCGTATGCCTATAGTAGACCCTTTAATTTCTTCATTAGGAAAATTCAGCCCTATAAAGCCGCTATGTCACTACTTCAACTGATAGAGTGGAGGTAAGAGTGGCCTATTTCATTGAACCATTGCAAATATTTCCCTTTGTCCTGAAGAAAAAACATACAGGCTTGCAACAATCTTAGGAACTATTCCTTATCTGGTGAAAGGGTAGTCCTTTTGGATTTGCAAAAAAAAAAAACACTAGACCATCTCTTACCCATTCACGGTAGGGAGCTTATCTTTGGTACATGGGAGGTGATCCTAGCATAATCCTTTCCTTCATCTTTGGAAGTTAAAGTAGCCTTTTGGACCATACCTTTTTTAGTGTGCATTAGTTTTCAATGCCTTATTTTCAATACAACTCTAGGTCCAAGCAAAGATTATCTTCTTTTGTTTCCTTCTTTTTCCTTTCTTTCTCTCTTTCTTCTTTCTTTTCTTTTTAAATTTTTTTTCTTGTTTTTATTTTCTCTTGGATCTCACCTCAGGAGTCATTATGGATGCATTCACAATATTTTTTCCTTGAGATTAAATGAAATAAGGTTTTTTAAATTAATATCTTGGAAAAGTGCTATGATTATTACCTACATGATGTGAATAAAAAATATATTGTAAGTATAAATAATACTCATGTAATTAAGATATCTAAAGAAAAGTTCATTGTACAAAGTCACTTATGAAAACATAAAATAAAAAAACATACGAGTCCTATGATGCCCCCATGGTTAATTAAGTAGCATTGTGGTGTCTTTGCCTCTCTTTAGGATCCCAAATCTACTTGTTGTCGATGAGGTCCTGAGCTCATACTTGAGAATTTTGCAATAATCTATCAGATGGCCAATGTACTAGTGGAATGCATAGAATTTATCTAACTTTTGACCTGGCTTGCCATGATCTTTAGTCGGCTTATAGGATAGAGGCTGTAGCTTTCCTTCTCTCACTAGCCATTTAAAGACCAAAGATAGAGGCTTAACCAAAATAAAATATTTTCTCTAAGCTACTATAGCTGCTAAAACTTCTTTTGTTCCACAGGTTTTGTTACCATTGCCAATATGATCCCCATGGCTTTGAGTGCTCGTTTTCCTTGCAAGGTACTCTCCCTCAGCTTTGATTGCAATGTCTTTGAGAGATTCCCAATTTGTGAGCCCTTCCATTTTCAGACAATCTCTTAAGTATAGGCTAGCATTCATAATGAACAACATTATTTGATCAACCATGTTGGCCTTTTTTCTCATCTCTATAACCCCATTCCTCTATTAAATAAGGTATTCATGGAAAGACTCACATGTTTCTGCTGAAGTAGCTCCAAATCCTTTAATGTAACCTCCATACGGGTGTTGCAACCATATTGCTTTAGGAATTCTTCTATTAAGAGGTCTTAATCCCCTTTGGATTGATGATCTAACCCATGGTACCAATCATTGGCTACACCCATTAAACTAAGGTAGTTCTCTACGTTTTGCTTTTTTATCAGAATGGTTCCCATCATCACAAGAGTATATTGCTTTATGTGTGCCGAAGAGTCTGATGTACCATCAAATTTAGGTAGTTCTAGCATCTAAATTTTTTAGCGTAGTAGCTCCTTACCATTTAAGTCTTAGTCTTCTACATTAATCTCCTTACTAGTTGATAGTAGGTGGGCCATCACCTCAATTTCTCCTCTAACTTATTGAAGGAAGTATCTTTAACCCTAGGACTATTACCTTTTTTCATCACTATAGGCTCATCCTCCTCCTCATCCTCTATAAAATCTTCTTCGAGAGCAGGTAGATTGTTCCTTTTTTGTTCGACTCTTGTTAAGGAGGTGCCCCCAATATTTTTCAGCTTTGTTTAGTTTAGTGTAGGGGCTGCAGGATGAAGTCTAGCAGATGGTGTTAACAAACCCCCAATCATAGCCACTATCCTTTCCTCAAACTCTTAGAATTTTCTATCCAACCTTCTATTCAAATCATTAGATGTTTGTGGCATAAAGGGAGATATTAAGGTGCAAGCCAATCTTCCTCTTATGGTTGCGATTCTACTTTCTAACTCCTTCACTCTCCTTTATGACTTGCGTTGTGTTTCGATGGCCATCTCTATTTATGCTATAGGTTGTCAATGATCCTCAAGAGCTTTGCCCAAACACCTGGATGAGTAGTCTATAATGGCTTAAAAAAGAAACAATTAGAATGATGCATGATATGGTGAGGAATGTAAATTTTATTCATAACACATGAGTGTAAAAATTTTACAAATATGATGTTTGAGGATTATTCACTCGGATGACATACATGTGATGCATGACTTCATCATTAGAATGATGTATGATGATGTATAATGTACAAGTGATGCATGAGCCTAACATGCATATAATGTGTGGATTTGATGTATGAGTATGATATACATAAGATGTATGATGTGTGAGTAAGAGGTATACGTATGATGCATGGTATGGTCATCCATGATATGCATATGATACATGACATATGTTTTGGATCATATGATGCGTGAATCAATTGTCACTATGATGCATGAAGAAGAAGAAGAAGTCTCTGATTATAAAGAAATTTCAAGAAAATTTGAACAAATCCAAGTAAAAAAGAACTTACTTGGTGGTTTTGGTGAGAATTTGACAGAAGAACAAGATGAACTTTGAGAGCTTTTGAAGAAAATCTGGGAATTTTGAATAAAATTGAGGAGGCTTCAAATGAAATCTAAGGAGAATTTTTAAATTTGGCAAAAAGTAGAAGAATGAAGTAGATAAATATATTTGTAAGGGTACAATTGCTTCCTCTACAAGTTAAACCCAATCTTCCACAAGCCTCCTCAATTCCTTTTGCCATGTGTAAGCTCATGATTGACCAATCAAATGATCATTACATTCAATGAGAAGTCGTAATTAATGGTGCATCTAACAAAATGTTGCTTATTATGATAGACAATTGTCCCCTTGGGCACTCAAAATGTGACCTCTTTCAAACGCAATTTAAATTTTGATGCCTAAAGATAATCGCCAAAATTTCTTTACTGCTTTATGGCTTGATCGGATTGCTGGGGGGGGTGGCAGGGGGGATGAATGATAATACATATAATTCTATAAAGCTATAAATGCCTTAAGGTTTAAGACCTACTTTACCAGACAACAACTGATATCAAAGAAGTCCTATCGGGCACATGTGGCCTATCAAATCAAGTCTAATAGCTAACACCAAATTCGACCGGTCTGATAGGCCATGCTATGTTAGTCGTACTAACACACTCAACAGGGTATAGATAACCAAATCACTATAAAGCCATACCCTCTGCCTGCCAACCACTCCCACTCGAGTGTCCCTACTTGTAGGCCTTATCTCTTATAAATAGCTCAATCCTCTAAAGGCTTTAGGTATTGAACTTTTAAGACTTTCTTTACTTTCTCTCTCTAAGTCTATTGCTAACTTAAGTTTTAGAGTGTTAATACCTAGTTCAATCGAGCTAGCCTTTTTATAGGATATAGGTTGCTAACAATTCAATCTTCTTACATGTCATTCCTCATTTTGATATTTCTTGGATTAACAATAATTAAAGCTATATACAATTGTTAATTTTTTTTAAAAATTATTTTTAATAGGTTTTTGGGATTTGTTTCTTTTAAGATATAATATAAATATTTACAATCAATTAAGTAACGCAAATATATATTCTTATAAGATAAAATGAATAAAATGATGAATAATAATAAAATTAAAATGCATCAGTATATGTAGTGTAATCAAAATAATAATGAATTAATACTACACATATATATAGAAAAAGAAAATTGTATAATGGTAAATGCTTGGTAAAATTTGTCTAAATAATATTAACGAGTTCTAATAGTAATACTCATACAGTCATACTATATGTATTATTTAGAGACAAATTTATTTGTCTTTTTTTTTAATTTTTTTGGATAAGTTTTCTTTAAAAAATTAAAATAAAATAAAAGACCAAGCTAACTAGTTAATGAAAGTTTAGAGGAAATGATGTCTTGTATTATTTACAAAGCAGGTACATATACATCAATCATATAAATGGGAAAGGCAAGGAATACAAACAATATATGGATATAACCTAAATAGGATAAAATCATATAAGAATCCTAATTAGACTAGATTTCTCTATCACTCCCCCGCAAGTTGAGCAAGGGGACAACGAGCCTCAACTTGGTTCACAAACGTTGTAACCTAGCCTTGCTAAAGACATATGCAGTTTGATTGTAAGAGTTGATGGAATGAACCAACAACTTCTTCTTAGAAACATTAGGGCTATGCAAATGGGCAATTCAGTTTTATTTTTGATCGATCTAAATAGACCAAAAACTAAAATTTATAAATAAAAAAACCAAACTGCAAACCAAAATATTTAAAACTAAAAGCCAATAGAATAAATTAATTTCGTTCAATTTGGTTTGGTCTATTAAGTTTAAAGTACATTAAAAATTGAAAAAAAGTAATTTTTTAATCATTGAAAACATGTTCTAATCCATTGAGTTTGCCTTTGTTGGCCTTTAAATCTGCAACATTTCAACATGAAATAATTTAGATTATCATACTCTAAATTATAAACTAAATTAATCCCAGTCCCAAAATATAAGGATTTTGATATTTGTTAAAAGGTGATTCTAATCTTTAATTAAATGATTCAACTACCCATACACTTTCCTTCTGCTATTCCTTCACCCTATTAATTAGCCATAGTTTTAGCCCTAAATGCATCGATGAAATAAAATAAAATATTTCTATAAAAAGGATTTCCTCTTATTAAAAACATTTCCTTCTTAGCTAAACAAGAGTTTTTTTCTTTAAGAATTAAAATGAAAAATAAAGAATGCTTTCCAGGAGCAAAATGGTGCTATAGAGATTTTGCAGAGACTTAAATTGGGTTAATTTCTTCTTGTCGCCTTATTTTCTCCATCACGAATAACCTAGTTTGTTTGGCAATTTTGATTTGTTGATGAATAATTAAATTGGAATAGAGAATGGAAAGGAAGAATAAATACATGAAGAACATAAGAGAATGGAAGAGAAAGGTGGACCACTAGGGATTTTAGTTCTAGGTAGGGAATTGGAAGTTTTAGTTTTAGGTCTAACTTTAAACATAAAAAAACTAAATATTAATATGAAATGGTGCTTGTTATATATTACAGTTGGTTTAATTTATATAGTTTTTAGATTTTATAAATCAAATTGAATTATTCATATATTAATTTTGGTTCAACATCAAACAAATCAAAAATTAAAATAATCGAACCAAATAGACCAAAATCTATTATTTTCGATTTTTTGTTCCAGTTCGATTATATACAGCCTTAAGAAACATGCTCATGGAAAAATTGAAAATCGAACTCAAGGTGCTTACTTTATGAACGAAAAGTTAGATTCATAGTTAGATAGGCAGCACTTAAACTTTCACACCTAATAATGATGGAGAAAAACTAACAATGCCCAACTCATGAAGAAGAATTTGAAACCAATGAATTTCACTAGAGACCGTTGCAAGGGCTCGATATTTAACCCCTTCTAGAAGACAAAGCCATAGTCCATTATTTCTAAAAGCATTAAGAAATAAAAATATTTCTAAGGTAAACTACAAAGCCAGAAGTAGATTTTTTATCGGCAAGCTAACTAGCCCAATCTACATTCGTCAAACCATGTAATTAAATTGGAAGAAAAATAGATATGAACATCAATCGACCCCTTAAGGTATCGGCATATCCTTTTTATTGATGCTTAATGAACATGAGTTGGGTAACTCATAAATTATACCACGTTATTAATAAAGAAAGAAATATTCGATTAAATGATCGTTAGATATTGTAATGCCCCAACTATTTTTTGATATTGAAAGGGATCTAATAATGGTTCACCAAGTTTCCAATAAAGCTTTTCACTTGGATTAATAGGATCAAAATGGGACTATAACCAGTCATTTTAGTATGCTCCAGAATATCAAAGATATATGTCTTTTGAGAAAGTAGCAGCCCTCGTCATGGTAGGTATAGATTCCAACCCAAAAAAGTAATGTAATTTACGAAATTCCAAATATAAAATTACATCAGTAAGGAAGTAATAACACCATTAATAATCATAGCAATATCGCTCGTGATAATGAGATCATCAATATATATTAGCAAAAAATCTTCACGGTGGCTGCATAAAAGAAGTACAAAAAGGCATTTGATTTAAAGCCCTGAAATACCAATTTGCAAGGAGCCATAAGGAGGCATTGATGCCACATGTGTAGGCATCGTGACCCTAAAAAGCCTATATCAAGGTTAATTGATGATGAGGAATCAAGTATATTTCTAACAGAGAGCACAAATCTCAAAGCTTCAACCTTGATTTTCACGTTTTATAAATGTTTTTATGAGTTTTGATTTGACATTCCAAAAGTCTAAGTAAAATTTAAAAAAAAAACCTTAATTTTAGTTCTCTGGCAATGACAGACGAACATTTGTCCTAGAGGGATGGTGATCTATGGCTGTCTTTCTACAGTTTAGGTCAGATTAAGGGAATTTTAATAAATTCTAGGGAATTGTATGAGAGATGGATATCAATCAATTATGGATGCCTATCTGTGAGATTATTTCCATATTTCCAACATTTTTCCAGTTTTAAAAATTTTAGGATTTAGGATCAAATTTTTGAAGATCTGATCAGCTTATAATTTTGGGGATTTGATAATCTTTTTTTGGAAACTTAGAGTTAGAGTTTATTTCTAACTCTTCTGTAGAAATAAAAGGTAAAAAGAGTATCCTTTTGAGATAGGGGAAATAATTCTCTTCTCTGGAAAACCTAAACTCTGTGTAATCATGGTTACAAAAAAGTACATAAATTTTTCTCTTATTTTGAACACAAAAATCAAGGATTGGAGTTGAAATCATCGTTCTTTAAAGTTACAGAATCGAGGATCTTTAGGTTAATATTCTAGGCCTTAAATCTTTTTCTCTTTTTATGATTTATTAGATGATTATGTAGTTATTTATATTTAATTTCACCTTGTGATATTGCATTTATGCTATTTGAGGTATGTGTACGGAGTTTGTGATGCTAGAGTTATATAATCACTATTTAGGTATGTAGAAAGGCCTGTTAGATTCTATTTTATACATGCTATTTAATTGATGTTTCATAAAGTTATTTAATTTATCTCTTATATTTAGGATGATTAATTTTTTTTTTCGAGTATTTAAGTTGTGTTTATATTATTATTCTTTGTGTTTGGCATGATTTAGATTTCTAAAATTGCTTGTGTAGGGTTTAAAATTTATATTGCTTGTTTTATGTTGATTTTTGCTTCCCTTGTCTATTCTTCAATTGACTGATGGAAAGAAGACATCACAGATAGGATGTCACAATGTCTATTTTTCGACCTATACTTTCCTTTGCTTAGGGCATTTGTCCTTGTCTTAGAGTCATATGTGGCCCAATTTTCCTTCTTTTTAATATGTTTGAATTTTTTTATTAGGGTAGTTCATTTGAAATTTTTAGATGCATTTTAGCTTTATTTTTTCTTCTATATGTCATGATTTGCATTCTATTTTCTTTTACTTATTTTTTACAACATGCATTTTGTGACTATTCTTTTTAATTAGTTAGTTTGTTTGATATTTGATTTCCTTCAATATACTAATCTATTTACTTTGTTTGTGTATCCTGTGAGTTATTATTTTTACACATTCTTGGAGTTTTTTGGAGATTAATCTTGCATTGGAGGTTATCATTTAATTGGTTCCTTCTTATCCCTTTTTATTCTCTTATTGCATATAAATTATGTTTTATTTTTGTTTGGTTTTGTTATGCTTTATTTTAATATTTTATTTTGTTATTTTATTCATTTTTCTAGATGTATTTCATTTTAGGGATGCAATAATTTAGTGAAAAGGGATTTTTTTGGCATGATAATCCATAAAAAGTGAGTAAATGTTTAATAATTATTAACTTGTATTTTCATTAACAAAATGGACCAATGTTCTTTTTCACCCCAAAATCACACAATAAAAGAATAGTCTCATTTCCATCAAAATTTGGATCACTCATCCCGAGTTTTTGGAAAATTGATAATGACTCTTCATCTCCCTATTTGTAAATATGTATATGGGGACTAATGTTTCCAAATTTAAAGAATGGCCTATTTTATGGACGATATTTTATCCTCTTCTATTGGATGATTTGCTTTTACAATAGATTTAAGTGGGAATTGTTTATTTCCTTTTATCACTTTACTTATTTGAGTTGCATGTTTACTTAAATTCTTTATATTGTATCATGTGAGAGGGAATATAGTGGATTAATAAATAAAACCTAATTATAAAATAAATACCTAACTGAGATGCCATGTAAGAGTGATGTCTTGAATATCATTCTCTTTTTAGGCATCAAAAGGTCAACATTCATTTCCCACCATTTTGTTGGGTGGTGACTCTATAACACCTACCTCTTTAAGGCCATATTGGATGCTTCCGTAGGTTGACCATCAACAATAATTTAGGCCTATTTTATTGTGAAGTGGCCAATTTATGGCTTATAATGATCCTTATCCAGTCTCAAACTATAGTGGGCCTCCGAGAACCCAACCAAACATTTAAGCGGGCTCCAACATACATCATAGTGGCAACTCTACTGGGGACTAAAGAGACCTTGCTCCTAAAAGCTTCCTAGTTATGTTATTTATAATTGGATTTTTCTTATTAATCCTATCTCCTTTCGAAATTGCATTTTTTACATATATGTTAGAGCTTTAGAATTAAGTTAGGCGTCTTTTTTTAGCTCCAGTGCCATCTTGAAGCAAGCCTTACATTCACTCAATATGGGGAGGTGTCAATGAGACACACCAACCCAAATCTAGTACTAAATGGTATATAAAATTTGTGATCCATTGGTCATTCGATTGTGATGAGTTAAAACTATTGGCAGGGACCATTCTCGGGTAGCCCTAAACTTTTATCACTTGGCTACAGCCCATGTAATGATAGTAGCTACTTTCCCTGGGTTGCTTAACCATAATAATTCATGCCTATTGTGTGGGCCCAATGTATTGACCAAACTAAAACAAATTAGGAGGGTACTAGTCAAAGACCGCCATGGCCCAACGGATCCATCCCAAATTGTACGAGTTACTCAAAATACTTAATGGCCAAGGCCCAAATGCATGCACTTTAGATTAAGAGAGATTATGCTGGCAGTTTTTCAACATACACCATACACATCCATTGGGTTCCCTATTAATCTATGGGCTAAGCCTATATAAGAAAGATATTGTACAACCTCCTGTGTGAGAGTAATAAGGTTGGAAGGCTTTATTTTGCTTGTATGTGGTTGTGATTGACATCTAACAAAAGCATTCATTGCATTTATACTTCACATACATATCATGCTCAAGCATCAATCATCATGCATCATTCCTAACATTTGACCTTTGTAACCATTATAAATTAATTTAGATGGTCTAATGGGTCAAACAGTTGCCTTGTTCGAAGGCATGTACTTGAGCTACCTAGGTTGAGATTTGATTAGAGTTTAGGGTTAGGCTTCGAGATCAATTTTAAGTTTGGTTCAGTTGACCTTTTCAAAAGCAGTCAAGAAACTACATTGGAAAAAATGGCCGACGATGATATGCAGCTACATTAGACAGGCAGAATAGCAGATAACTTTGGCATGAGGATGTCTAATTTGAGGGATAGGTTGGCTCAGCTTTTGCTCCTCTAGTTCTTTAGGATGAGATAAATAAAAGGTTGGATAGGTAGTTCTAGTAATTTGAGGAAAGGATGATGGCCCTGTCGATGGGTTGATAGCTCCTTCAACACCCCCTTTTAGAACTCAGCATGGAGAACCTATCCATAGGCCAGCAAAACAAACATATGTCTAGGACATAACACAAGTAGTTACTTTAATGCTTCGAGTCCCACAAGTTAAGCTAAAGAGAGAAATGAGGTATGAGCAAGAAAATAACTATATTAAATAGGATGAAGAATATGAAGAGCCTCATATGGTAGTGAAGAATAGAAACCTAGTGCAGACAATATAGCTTTTAAGAAGATGGAGGATAAGATTAAGACCATATCTAAACTATAGTCAGCTAGAAGAGAGATAAACCTTAAAGATAGAGATTTGGATAGAGATGAGCCACTCCCTCAAAGGTTTAAGATGTCAAACTTGCCCAAATTCGATGGCACTTCTTACCCGTCGATACATATTAAGCAGTATACCTTAATCAT
This sequence comes from Excoecaria agallocha, assembly GCA_037975025.1. Classification (NCBI taxonomy): domain Eukaryota; kingdom Viridiplantae; phylum Streptophyta; class Magnoliopsida; order Malpighiales; family Euphorbiaceae; genus Excoecaria; species Excoecaria agallocha. The sequence continues at coordinate 84,685,863 of CM075808.1, read as the reverse complement.
AAAGAGGACCACCTTAACCAAGAAACAAAAGATGGAGTATTTATGTTTGAGCTTAATATGCCCTGTAATAGACTAGTATCATAAACTAGATAGGCAGACAAAGGATGATTAGGATTTTTTAACTAAAGAGTTCCTCAAATAGCATAATTGTAGCATAAGAATGGAGGTCACTCTAAAAGACCTCAAATTGCTCTAACAAAAGCATGACAAGTCTTTCCATGAGTAGCCCACTAGGTGGAGGAATCGAGTAATAGAGATAAAGAGGAAGCCTGATACAGCTGACCAGATTAGGCTTTTTATTCAAAATGAAAATGCCTACTTGAGGGATGGACTGAAGGTGAAGGGATTGCAGGATTAGGAGTCATTAAAGGACATAGCAATAGAAGCTAAAGCTGAGTACCTAGCTAAAAGAGACAGCAATAAAAGTGTAAGGAGGATCATTGACAATAACAAGGCAGTTGAGAATAATAGTGGACCAAACATAAGTGGTAAGATGGCAAAAGTGTCTATCACAGAGGTTATTTAAAGGTATTACTCTAACCTGGGTAAGTCATCTTAGGCATTAGATCGACTAAACAAAGAAGGGAAGCTATAGTCAATGCCATTAAGGCTTACCTGAAGTTAGGGGATGCCTAACCACGGAGAAGATCAATATTGTGCCTACCACCAACGCACAGGGCATCTCACAGATTATTACAGCACCTTGAGGAACAAAATTTAGGATCTGATAGACAACAAACAGATTTCAAATCCTAAAAAGAGCAAGAGAAAAAGAAGAAAAGAGGGTAAATTGTTGTGTTGCCTCTAGTGTTCGTGATCGGGTCTAACTTAATTGAATGGTGTGTAATGAAAGACCTTTTTAGGAATGTGTACATGGCCGTTACTCATTTTTGCCCAAAAGTAACAAAGGCAAGTAAAGAAAATCAGCCAATTTTATTGATAGATTGCTGGGATTCCCTCACAGAGAGCGAAAATGAAGGTGCAGTTGTGCCTATTGATATCTGCAATTTAGCCAATGAAAGTTAAAAAGAGGTGATGAAAAAGAAAAAGGTAAAGGCAAGCACCAGGAGTGGAAGGGTGGCACCTAAAGTTAAAAAGTAGCCAGCCTATGTTGTAGTGCCTAGAGAGAAGAAGGTTGAGGAGAACCAAATCATAAAGCAACTAAAGAAGACCCAAGCCTAGATTTCTATTTCGGACTTACTGGGACAATCTGCATTGCATATGTAGAAGTTAGTGGAGGCTTTATATGAGTTTGTCATTACTATTACCATTTTGCCATCCGAATTATTGGATTTAGTTAAGGGAAGAATAAGAGAGAATGTTATGTATTCAAACACTAACTTGCCTGCTAAAAGTAGAAACCACAATTGACTTCTCCATATAAAGGCTTAAGTGATTGGTAAGCACATGGCTTATGTGATGGTAGTTTATAGCTTCTCTATCAATGTGTGACAATCGATCGTAATTCTTGCTTTTAGGCTAAATGAGAGCATGCTCAACAAGTCAGACCTAACTATTTCTTCTTATGATAACTCAAAGAGGTAAACTGCTGGGATCTTTAAAGTTGTAGTGACAATAAGGCCAGGTGAAACTAAAGTAGAATTTGTGGTGTTGCCCATTCTTGCTAACTTTTCTATGTTACTAGGAAGGCAATGGTTCCATAAGTTAAGGGTAGTGCCCTCTATTGCATCAAATGATCAAGATACCATATGATGGTCAGTTGGTCACCATCAAAGCCATAAGGGAGAATCAGGTATCTGTGCTTGAAATAACTAAGCAGCCATTTGCCTTTGATTGATGAGGAAGAGATCAAAAATAGTTTTACTGATAGCCTACAAATAATCAACATGCTAAAGAAGATGCACATCTTGTATAGAGCTTGTTTAGGTAAGAACTCCTAAAGGTCTCTGGATACTATTACCACCAAAGGGCAGAAAGATAGAAAAGGATTAGGGCACACTGGTTCAGTTCAAAAGGGTAAAGGAAAAGGAGCAGCAAATGAAATCCCTCACATTTCCAAAAGCTTTATGCCAACTTTTGGGGTTTGCCTTTACTGTGGAGAAGTGAGCCTTAGCTAGTGGGAGACAAGATAATGCCCAATTTTGGTATGTTTAATGATGTATTTGATAGGGAGCAACAAATTATCGAGCCAGATAAGGGTTTTTAGGATCATGAGATCCTTCTGCATCACTTAGTATGGCATAAAGAAGTACCTATGGAGATTGTGACTAAGAAATTTCTTGTTGTTTAGAACAAAAGCAAAGAGAAGTAGAAGCTAAAGCTCCACCAAAGCCAAACTTGGAAGCTGGAGAAGCATCTACTGCTGCAAAGACTAAAGAAGAGGATATTTTTATTGCCATTATTTATGTTACATAACTTCTTGATGAGAACAATTATTTTTGTTTTGATTACATTAATAAGATGAATAATTTTTCTTACTTATGTGACATTTCTTCTTATTTTAAAATGAAAAATCATGGTCATGAATCATTCATATTTGACATTAATTTAATGAATACGTGTTAATTTAATCTCAAAACAAAATAAAAACCTAAGGAAATCTTGTTAACATTATATATAACTCCTAAAGAAAGGGAACAATTTAAGAGAATATTGAAAAAATATGAAAGAGTCTTTGCTTGGACCTATGAGGACATGCCGGGAATTAATTGACAAATAGCTGAACATACCATTCCAACATATCCTGGGTATAAACCAGTTAACTAAAAATTTAAGAGATTTAGGCCAGAGTGGGCTGAAAAAGTTAAAGAGGAATTAAGAAAGTAGATAGAGGCCAAGTTTTTGGTAGGTGTTCAATACCCAACATGGTTAGCAAATGTGGTCCCTTTAACAAAGAAGGATGGAAGACTGAGGGTCTATATGGACTATAAGGATCTGAACAAAACTTACCCTAAGGACAAGTTTCCTTTGACTCATATATATGTCTGTGTGGACAATACGGTCACTTATACCATGTATAGCTTCATGGATGGGTATGTAGGGTATAATCTGATTTTGAATAAGATTGTAGGCCGGATCAAGACAACTTTCGTAATCAAATGGGGTAATTATGTCTATCAAGTTATGCCTTTTGGACTTAAGAATTTAGGTTCCACCAACCAGAGAATGGCAACTAGGATTCCAAATTACTTGATTGATAAGGAGGTGGAAGTGTACATAGATAACATAATGATCAAGTCAGCTACAAGAGAGGGCCATTTTGAGGCATTTACGAAATTATTTCAAAGGATTGACAAGTATAACCTTTGCCTCAACCCGATGAAGTGCATATTCTAGTTTACCTCAGTTAAGCTTTTTAGGCAAGTAGTGAGCCAAAAAGGAATAGAGATAGATCCTAACAAGGTGAAGGCTATTAGGAAAATGCCTATGCCTTAAAAAGACAAATAAGTTAGAGGATTTCTAGGTAGGCTTCAATATACAAGTAGGTCTATAGCCAAGTTGACTTAAATTTGCAAACCAATTTTCAAGCTACTTAGGAAAGATTAGCCAATGGTCTGGAATAAAGACTGTAAAAAGTCATTCAACACCATTAGAGAATACCTTTTGTATCCACTAGTGTTGAGACCACCACAGGTATGTAAGCCCCTAATTTTGTACTTAGCCTTAGAGAATAGCTCAATAGAGGCCATGATGGCATAGGAGGATGATTTCGGGATTGAATATATACTTTACTACCTCAACAAGAAATTCCTCTCGTATAAGGCTAAGTAAGTAGAAGTAAAATAGATTTGTTTGGCAATCATATGGGCCTTTAAGAAGCTAAGACACTACTTCCTTTCTTATAGGGTGTAAGTAGTGGCTAATTATAACCCTCTTAAATATCTACAAGAAGCACCTTCATTTGGATTTTTGAGTGAGAGAAAAACTTTTCTCTTAATTGTTCACTCTTAGCCCTAATACCCTATCACTTGAATTTTTATAGTTAGGTTAAAAATCAAACTTCATAATAAGATTGGACTCCTTAAAATTGCTGAAGAAATATTAATTGGGCTTTTGGAATTATTAATAATTTATTTGGGATTAATTAAATCCAATTTAAGCCCTTCCACAAAAGACTATGCACAAAACCCATAAACTAGGCCCTTTGTGCATATATATGGATTTAATTACCCAAATGAATTTCAAATCTAACCAAATTAAATATATAGACTCAATAACACTTATGAAATATATTTAGTTTATTTTTGGTCAAAGAATTAGGCCTCTAAGGCCTTCTGTTTGTAGTTGGCGTGTAACCCTTCCTTTGGGGGGTTTCTACGCCAACTTCACTTTTTTAGGCCTCTTTAATTCCTTCAATGGATATATTAATTATTATATCAGCCCTATAATACTTATAGTTCAATAATAATTAATTATAAAATACATTATTTCAATTAGGTCGATTTTTGCATAACATTTCAAAAAAGTTCTGCGAACAATTTTACTTGATCATAATTAATTAAACTCTTTAATTAATTATTCTCTTATTCACTTCTCTATCCCCATAATAATATCAAATATTATTATCCTTGTCATTTTAACATGTTATCCTTTTCTCTATATGTGTGTGACCTATTGGGTTCCTATCCATATTGGCAGTATAATATGTAATTCTGAGCTATATTCAAAACTCACATGATTTAAACTTTTTTAAATCATTTTATCAATCCCTTTAGGATATATAGAAGTGAAAAAGATAATAATATTTGATATTATTATGGGAGAAGAGAAATGAACAAGAGAATAATTAATAAAGGAGTTTAATTAATTATGATCAAGTGGAATTGTTTGCATAACTTTTATAAATGTTCTGTATAATGGATCTAGTTAAAATATTGTATTTCATAATTAATTATTATTGGACTATAAGAGTTATAGGGCTGATATAATAATTAATAGAGCCATTGGAGAAATTAAAAGGGACCAAAGAATTGATTTTAGTGCAGAAACATTCTAGAGGAAAGGTTTCATGCCAACTTCAAATAGATATATTTAAATTAAATATATTTCATAAGTATTATGGAGCCTACATATTTAATTTGTATGGATTTAGAATTAATTTGGATGATTCAATCTAAGTGTATGCACAAAGGGCCTTGTTTATGGGTTTTGTGCATAGTCCTTTATAAATGGACTTAAATTGGATTTAATTGAGCCCAAATAAATTATTAATAATTCTATAAGTCCATTTAATATTTCTCTAGTAATTTTAAAGAGCTCAATCCTATTATGAAGTTGGATTTTTAAGCTAACTATAAAAATCTAAGTGATAGGGATTTTAGGGTGAAGTGAACAATTAAGAGAAAAATAAATTCTCTCTCTCAAAAACCTTAGCCACCACCCCCTTGCTAGCATCAAGGAGAATTCGGTCAGCCTTGTGGTTCCTCCATTATTGGTTCATTTATTCCTTCTCTAGTGTGGATTACTAATTGGAGGTGTTCAATTTTGGACACTGTGGTTTGCGACAACCCGATGAGAAGGAAAATCAATTGTTCAACAAAAATCAAAGGTAATTTTTATTATTCTCATTAATATTTATATTGAAAATTCATGGCAAGATCAGATCTATTGGTTAAAAATTTTAAATTTCGCTTATGTATGTGATGTATGTAACTGATAATTCCCAATAGGTTATATTTTTAAATATGTCAAAATGACTTGAATTCGGAACTATTGGCAACATTATTTCCAAGAATAGTCCTTAATGTTTTTGTAATATCTTGAAATATAAAAATTATAATTAGGTAATTCTAGTTGGGTTATAAAATAAACTCTCATATCTATGTTTTTTATGAAGAAAACAAAGTCTAATTATGCCTTTGAACCTATCTAAATTTAGGTTAAAAATCCAAATCCTATGTTGCTTCTCACAATGAATAGTCATCACTAATTTCTAATTAGTTTCAGTAATAAAAATGATATTACAATTATTTTTAATGTTCCTAAAACTATAAACATATAGGATCATGTTTGTGGTAGATCATTTTGGCCAGAAATGGCTTTGGTACGTCAAAAATAGCTTTAATTATAAGCTTAAAAATCTCTATATAAAGGATTGTTGCAATAATTTATAACAATTTTTGTATGCACTTTTGGAATATTCTTATGCATTTAAATAAATTTAAGCATCTCTAGAACATCGTTTTGACTTTATGCGAAAATGACCTTAAGTATTTTAACCACATCTATAATGGAAAAGTAACACATTGAGAGAGATAAGTCATGAGTGTATAAAATAATATCATATTGTAAGCATGTACGCATGACTACTTATTGAAGCATGCTTATGATAAAGGTACATTATTATTCACCACACAGACATAACATAAGCATGCTTATATGTTATATTTAGATGCCATGTTTATAAGTTAAAAATGTCAATTTATGTTTGTATGACTACCAGGATATAAATGCATCATGTACAAGTTTATCATATTGTTATATGAAGATGAGGATACATGTCTATGCTTAGGGACTATGTGTCTTTTGATATCACATGAATATATGATGAAGCATGATTACATAGAAATATGTTAACTATAAATAATCTAGTAAAATACTTTATCACTTTGTTAAATGAGACTGTATACACAAGTATATACACTAGAGATGGTATAGTTTTCCATTCATTACTTACTTGAGTGTAATTGTAATTAATTATGTGCATATGTAAAGCTTTCCATAGATTATAGTGTGATGAAAATATCACACCAAAAGGGATAGTAAAGCATGTATGTACATATATGATCACAAAAGCATACAGTTAAACAGATATGATTATAAAGTATATGTAGCACCCCTCATGGAAATACCCTATTTTCACATGTATCATGAATACTATTAATCATGCTCATACTACATGTTCAATTAACCATCACTTAGCCATTAATCATGCCATACGATTTCATATACTATTATTTGTGCCACTTGTCTGTTCCTGTTTTTCATTTCATGCTTAGTATCATGCATACTAACTATATGGATATTACTTCATGCATATCACATGCACACATGTTCTTTCGTAGCTTTACTACTAGTGAGTTACATTATCCCACATAGGTTATATACATATCAAAATATGACCGGCCATTATACAAAACATATGATAGCTGTATTACAAAAAAAACATCCTACATCAAGGTTATAAGTCGATGGTTGGCCCTTCCTGATGCAGAGAACGTCCCTGAGCAAAAGTCTTTCTAGAAGGTACCTACACGGATAAATAATCCGTGCTAAGCTATAAAGCTTAGTGGGGAATATCTACAGATGGATGGCCATACACAAGGCCATCTAAACATACATATACAATATGTTCATATACTATAATCAACATGTCCAACATAACATGGCAACAATAACATATATTTTAAAGCATAAGCATATTCTCATGTACATAAGCATTGTACCCAAGAGAGAGAAACACATATTTCTTTTTCATAATTCATATAGATGGCAATATTCCATGTGAACATATTCAATTGAAGCATAATTCCTGTGGTAAACCAACAATATAAGCCACATATCAACCTTTAGTCAAATAACTTTAACTGTTTACTCTTGATCATTATTATGAATAACGTTTAGCCTGCCTTAGCTTTATCAATGGATGCGGGAACTATGGATACACAATGGTATCAAATGAGGGATATCCGAAGATATCGAATCTATAGACCCAAACGGGGCCAACTGTACTATGGACCGGTCAAGCATACCCAAACGGGGTAGCCTATCAACCCAAACGGGGCTGATCGTGATCCAAACGGGATCATATACTATGGACCCAAATGGGCCAACTATGGCAGCTGCAATTTCCCTATAGGCGCCTATCTATCCACATCTAAAACTCTATCGCAGGCGGAACTATATTCGTATTCAATTCACATTTTAATACTGTATTCATAGTATACTGTTTGCACATATGCATAGTCTTATCAACCTGTGAATTCTCTGGTGCATAATCAGATACATGCACAATTCATATGCCAAGATATATATCTGGCTCATCTATATCTGTATGACTATATCATTTGCATCATATCATATAAGCATGACATATAATCATCATATCATAGACTTGATCATGCCCTCATTAAGCATTTCACATGTTCATAGTCATGCTAATTCATCTTCTATCTCATAGGACAATTACATGCTCATATACTCATATACATAATCATAAATGTACATACCTGTGGGTACATTCGCATATAGTCGATTTATTCTTATGAGCATGTTTCCAACACATATATATATACCTTTATCATCATTCAAGTCATGTGCTATACAAAATATCAACATGTTTTCATATGGCATATACACATGCCAAGGTCATGCTATTATTCTCTTTTTCATATCACAAGTGCATATCAAAAGGTGCACTTTCATGTCATAAGATTTACATGTGTAGGTTTATCTCAATTTGGCATATGACCATCATGCACAAGATTAATTACATGTATGGGTTCGATAATTCCTTTCTAGTCTTTATTCATATTCACAAATGAACGCATGTGTATGCAAACAATTCCTTCATTGATAGTCATATTACATGCCTTATTCATTTAACTTTCTATCACATAAGCAATTAGCTGTCTCAATCAATTTAAGAATCATATTATTAAGTGTAGCAACAATCTGTTCATACTAGCAATTTCTTTTACATAGAGTAGTCTAGAAAACTAGTCCAGATTCAACTATAGATTACATGTACATAGAGATAGATTCAAGCTTAGGTTTCTTCATGTAAAATATAGGTATGGAAGTCTATTTTTCAATGCAAAAAGAATCACTCAATTTGCTGTTCTATAGCTCAACTTATGAGCAAAACATTCAAGACAGGTCATTCAGTCGTGAAGAGGAGTTCGACTCGTGAAGGGATTCACGAGTGAAGCAAATAAGGTGATTCTCACGACTCGTGAAGTGGTTCACGAGTGGAGAAGGAACTATACTTCACGACTCGTGAAGTGGCTCACGAGTGAGGAAGAAAAGCTGAACTTCACGACTCGTGAAGAGCTTCACGAGTGAGGTAACAAAGGAACTCTTCACGACTCGTGAAGAAGCTCACGAGTGAAGAAGAAAGACTCGACTTCACGACTCGTGAAGAGCTTCACGAGTCGGACTGATGTTCACAACTCGTGAAGTCATTCACGACTCGGCAAGTCTGTCTTCTTCAACCTTTCAACGATAAACTTCCAGAAAAACGTAAATTCGATTCTGTAAATCCTATTCACTTCCAGTAATCCATTTTACATGCAATATGAATGGCCTAAATTCCCATACCTTGGCTGATAACCCAATGTCTTCAACCTCTATCAATTCCCTTTCCTTTGATCCTTCTTCCTTCCTCTTCTCCTTCATAAATACATCGCCATGAACATACATTTCCAGCAAATGACATATTCTCAGTCAACAGAAAATGAAGAAGAAGATGGTGATGATGCAGTGTTAAAATAAGAGTTTAATTACCTTAGCTTAGAGCCTTAAACTCTTGATTAACCAACATGCACCATTAACATCTAAATGCTTGAGATAAATCTATGGAAATCAAAGAGGAAGAAGAAGATGAATTTCTGGTTTTGCTCTCAACAAATGCCGATTCTCACTATCAAAATCTCTAACCCAAGCCTTTTATACCCACATGACAATCTCCTCTTTAGTCCTTCATCATTTTGCATGTCACACAAATGCCACAAGCCTTTATGCATGTTAGACTTTAACGCCTCCACTAATTATTTTTCAAACATTAACCTATCCATTTAAGCATTCTTTCAATTTAACCTTGAATTAAATGCTTCTCTACACAATTGGCCACCAAAATGCCAAAAAATACCAATTAACCCCAAATTAATACCTTTATCCTCAATTGCATCCTTAATTAACATTAAACCATACTCTTTTATTATATTTTCATGCAATTAACATAATAACATGTTAATTTACCCCCTTACTTAATTACAATAATATGCAAATTAAATTAGGGTCATGTTAGGGGCCTTACAGTATACTTCAAGGGTAATTATGTTATGAGCATGTTCATAGACTTCGTAGATTAAAGAAACTCAATAGAGCATGATGCTATGTATCACCATAATACATTTGTGAAATAGTTACATGATTTAAAATGATTACAAGTATAAAATAGTAATACTTAATTATGCTCAAGATAACATGTTTATAGAAAATTTATACATGTACAAGTACATGACCTCATGCCTATAGATATACATGAATATGTATATGTATGAATGTCTAAATGTATATGGTGAGAAAAGAGCAAAGTGTAGAAAAACAATACCCCAACAGTGCGCATGATTACATGTTTATAGAAAGTTTACACATGTGTATGTATATGATTTCCTTATTCATAGTTAGACAAGAGTATACATGTGCATATATGAATATTATTGAATAGAGTAAAGATAAAGTAAAAAGATTATATTACCTACATTTGTGTCTAGGTTATAGATAGATAGACATACCTATAAGGGTAACTTGCAGCAGCTAGAGTATAGATGGAACCCTATTTAGGTCTGCTTAAAAGTTGAAGTACCACTACAAGAAAATTTGGAAATAGCAACGGAAGTTAGCAACCGAATTTGGTGCATTTCCGTTGGTAATCAAAATTAGCAACTGAAAATAGCAACGAAAAATTCGGTTGCAATTTTCGCAGTTGGTATTTTTAGCAACTGAAATATTTTTCGTTGGTAATTTAGCAACAGAAATGAGTTCGGTTGCTAATTTAGCAACGGAAATATATTCGGTTGCTAAAAATAAAAACCAAATTTCTGTTGCTATAAAATTAGCAACCGGAATCTAAATTCCATTGCTATATCTAACCAATGTAGATTTCGGTTAATTGGTCAACATTACCAACCGAATTCAAATTCCATTGCTAAATTTAGCAACGGAATTTGAATTCGGTTGGTAAATTTAGCAACCGAATTATAATTTCCTTGCTAAATTTAACAACCGAATTAGAATTTCTCTTTAGTTGCTATTTATAACATTATAAATTGTAAAATTATGCTAGTTTTGTTAGATTGGCATAATATTTTAGTTAAATCAAATTATTTATTTATAAATAAATATAATTCAAATTAATTATGAAGTTAAAAAGAAAATATTGTTATTGATTATATAATATTAAAATTGTAATGCACAAAAATTAAAATCGTAAAAATATATTATATTACTGTAAAGTAAAATTCCATGAAAACCATAATAAAAATAGCATAAAATCAGTATCAATAACAATCTAAAAATAAAAGTCTAAGCTATGTAGTTGGTGGAGGTGAAGGAGAACGATTTGACTGCTGAGCACCATTGGTTTCCAAATCTTCTACTCGATTCTTTAATTGGGTTACAGTATCCATCAACATGGTGAGTGCGGTCTCTAGCTGAATGACTTTCTTAGAAGATTCGTATCGCTTATTACAAGCATTTATAGATGATGTAGAGGAATTTGAATGTGAAGTATTTACAATTGAACCTAAACCAAAAATCCTCCCACGGTTATTCTTACCACCAACTACTTAAAGAAAAATCTAACTCTCATCAACACTTATAGAGCTCTAAGCTTGTAGAATGAGAGTCTCTTGTATTTGCTCCTATCATTACAATAATTAAAATTAATTAGCTATATTTTTATAAAATAATTAATATTGATGTATAAATTTAACATACATTGAGTTGTTTACAACGGGTATTGACGAATGTCTGACCATCATGCTTTTTTGTGTGAGTGTACATAAAAACTTCAGGATATGTAGGCTTTCTAACCATAGTTATTTCCTGTATAACAAGCAATAAGAAATAATCGTCAAAATATCACAGTTCATTCCACAATAAGGGGAAAAAATTTCACAGTTACAACTAAAAAATAGAATAAAGAGTAATCTATATAAGAATTTAAGTAAAAATGACAACAAGGAGAACATCCCTCCTTCAACTAAAAGAAGAACAAATGAAGGTAAATCAATAGGTTTTTTTTACCATTTCAGCTCATGAGTGTTATTAAGTTTCTCGCAGCAAGAATTTTGCTTGATAACCAAACTCTATAGCCCAATAAAAAAATAAAATATTGTACAATAAGGAAATTCTAATTCATTACAACCAAATGGAATGACTTTGAAATTCCACTGAATAAGCTTTTATTCTCCTCTTTAAAATTGCCATTCGGTAGAATCACCAAGTGATTCCACCAAATGGTCCTTTACTGGACTCCATACGAGCAATCCTTCAATGTTTAGCTCTTGTTGTATGTAAATTACCCTTCTAGACCTTCACATTTTCCTTTTTCTTTTAATTTCACACCTAAAAACACAATTAAGCATAATTAAGCTCTCAAAACACAAATTAAACAAATTAATCCCTAATATAACTAAAATTCGATAAAACAAACCCGATAAACTAACTAAAAAAACTTAAAAACATAATCAAATGCACACTTATCAAATACCCCACACTTATCCTTTGCTTTCCGTCAAGCAAACTCGAACCAACCACATTCTCAAATTTATCAAACTTTAACTAAGAACTATGCAGTTTATAATTAAGTTTAGCAATTAACAAGAGCAATTAATAAAATTTCATTCAGAATAGCTTTAAACAAGAAATATGAGCTAGTTTTCTTGTTGAGTGTGCAAGACCAAAACATTTTAATCTCTTTTTAAAACCAAAATACTAATGCAATTACATAGCCAAGCTTTAGAATAAATGTCCACCTAAATGTACAAATGATTTCGCACTTGAAACTCTAAAAACACCATAAGCACCTCCTTTAGCAACGGAACCCAAAGGTCATCTCTGCTAAAACAACTTAAAAGCAACTTAAAATCACATAGGTCTTTTAATGGTTGTAATGGGGCTAAGGTAGTGGTTAACAAAGAGATGATAAAGGATATTCCAAAAAAATTTAGCCACTCAATGGCTTAAATAAATCAATGCTTCAAATTAAAATCTCGTCTCTATATTATACTACAAGAAAAATGCTTTTTAATGAAGGAAAATTCGATTGTTAAAAATTAAAATTCAGTCGTTAAATTACTATAACGATCGAAAAAATCCAGTCGTCACCGGTCGTTATAAGCCCCATCGTTAATAGTATAGACGGCCGGATTGATATCCAGTCTTTAAAGGTATTAACATCCGGAACAAATCCGAACATTAAATATAAATTTTTAGCAACGGGATTTCCCTTTTCTAATTGTGTTTTGCTTTTAACGAAGAAAATTATTGTCATTGAAAAAACCCTTTTAGCGGCCGAATTTTCCATTCGTTAATTGTTTTCCAATTTTAGCGAAGAAAAATCTGATCGTAAAAATTAACTTATAACGACCAAAATTTCCCTTCGTGGATTGTTTATATCTTTTACAAAAGAAAATCCAGTCATTAATGATTACAAATGGTGACCGAATTTTCCATCGCTAAATGTAAATTCTATTATTAATATAAACAAATTTATTTAAATATTTCCTGTACACCCCATTCACACTCCCACACATACATACATATCCAAAAATATAATAAATACTCTTTTCATAAATTGCAAAAAACTAATTACAAAGTATACCAATATTTCAAAATTGTTTAACATTCTATTTGTCATATATAAATTTATTTATAAAAATAGCCCCTTGCTATACAAACATCTATCTAGCTAGAATTTAAAAAAAATGAATAATGAGCATCAAATCTTCGTTGTTCATTGATCGAAAACCCTGTAATAGAACAGAAGAAACCAAAACAATCAAAATGATAATAGTACGAGAAAAAAGGAAGTGTTAGTGTAAGCCCTAGCCTCAATACATTGTAATAAAATACTTTAGTTAATAAATGAGGCATTTGTTTTATCTATTGTATTCCTATGCATATCAATTGATAGAACTATCCAAGAATGTTTTTTCAGTTTAAGTTATCATGTGTGAGGCACATGGTTGTAAGACCTTGAAACAAATGAGACTTCATTCTAAATATCCCTAGTCAGTCATTGTTATGGGAATAACAAATGAATTAAGACTAGTATGCTCTATCTGATAAGTTGAGTTCTGTCTTACGGATCATAAGGACAAGAGTGTCAATCAGAGATCATAGATACATGTATAGAACATGGTATCTGGATTCGATCCGTTCATAAGAGCACTACATGGTACAAGTCATAAGTGTTTCTCATATGTAAGTTTTGTATCGGAGTTCTTAGACCTAAAATCTCTATGAAACTCTTTATGAATTACTGTGTGCTTTGACATACACCTAACGTGCTCGTAACAGAGTGACAAATACGAGTATGCTTGGGTATACATTGATTAATGTTAGAGAGCATGAGAGAAGTGAGGGGATTACCCCTCTCTATAAGAGAGAAAATATCATCGGTCACTTGATCAGTGAATTGAGAAGTGTATGGCCATACCGAGATGAAATAATGAGCAATCATTATTTATCTGAGAGTTCAGTATCACTGGAATATCAAGAAAGGAATTAATATATATAAGGATGACTAGTTCCATGCCTTATATTAATTCTGATATTTATGGGTAAGGGACTATGCAAAATTGCATTAGGTCACTAAATGCCATATGCATTTTCATTTATTTTGGAATGCTATAATATCTTGCTAGAGAATATATATAGCCTTTGAATTAATTCATTAATTCATTGCCAACATTAAATGAACCTATAGGATCGCACACAAAGCATTAGGCTTAAAATATTTAAATAAAGTATTGGGCATTAATTTGAACTTTTAATTAAAGTCAAATTAATGTGTGTAATGGGTATTCAAATTGCTATTGGACCTTGGTCCATGAGAGAGAAAAATTCAGCCCACAAGATTTAATTTCAATTAATTAATTATATTGTATTAATTAAGTTAATTGAGTATTAAAGCCTAAAAGAATTTAAATTAAATTAAATCATTTAAATAAAAGGTGAAGTGGCTGAAATTCCAAGATAAAAATCAAGGAATTTCGGCACATGCACATTACTTATATTAAGTTATTTTATTTAATTAAATGTCTTATTTTTTATTTCAAATTTGAATTTTAAATTCAAAGGAGTTTAAATCAATATATATTACTTATTTTTAGGAAGTGATTGAGTTTGAATTAATTATCTTGAGGTAGTGAAATTCAGATCAAACACTTGCCAAAAGATAATGATATATATTTGTAAAGAAATAAAACCCTAGGGCTACAAGTGTGTGGCGTGAAAACTAGCTCTCCCTCATATATTTTTCTCTTAGCCAAAACACACAAGGGGAAGAATGCTTTCTTGCTTTCTTGTGTTTTTGGGCATTAATAACACCTAAAAGAAGTGCATGATCAAGTCTTGTAGCTTCAATATATTGCCATTACACAATACTTTAAAAGAGAGCTAGCAATCTCGATTTTAAGCTATCTTTGCAAGTGTGTGTGTCAGAATAGAGAGGAGTGGCGTAAAGGCTGTTCCTTGGCATTGGTGATCAAGATCTAAGGCGGATAAATTCATCTTAGTTGCTGATCATTACCAAATTCAAGTTTTAAAAGGCATCTAAAGTTGTAAGTTTTAAAAACCCTAAAATTGCATGTTTCGATTCTTGTCATGGAATTGTTTGGCATGTATGATCGATTTTATCATTTTTCCACTGCAAGATTACCATGAACATATCATGTCATATTCCATCAGGAAGAAGAGGCAATATCAATATCGGTAAGGTTGCCAAGGTAGCAGTACGGTAGAAGATAACAGAGGTCCCAAAAACAAGCTTTTAATAAACAGGATGGAGTAGGAAAAAAAAGTCCAACCATCATTCATTGAAAACATGCACATTTTTTGTGCAGCTGCAATGTTGCGTGCTACATGCAATTGCAAAAAAAGGTAGAGAGCAAAACCAAATACACAAGAAACAGAAATTGGATATCAACAAAGGAAGAAAAAAATTATGTTTATACCTCTACTCTCAGCATGCATCAAAAAGTTAAAAAAATTAGATATGTCATAACAATGTAAAGTGAAATAATATAACATTGAGAACTCCGCTAATTAAAATTTGTCATATAATAATTATATTTTTAACATTACTTGCTATGTTTATTGAAAACTTACTAATTTAAATCTATCAACATAATTAAAATATAGAGAAAAAGACATTTAATACTTTACAGCCACCTCTAAATTCTTTGTATGGGTTTCTTTAAGTCTGACAATTCCTAAAGTCCCATATGCTATAGTAGCTGACATAAACTAAGGCTAATGGGTTTTAATGTACAAGGTAAATAAGGTAAGTAAGAGTTCACGAATAGGACGTAACCAATCCAAAATTATAAAAAGATCTTGACTTGGACAAAAGACCAAACAAAAACCTGGTTGGTGATTCCTAAGACCCTGCTTTTAACTCTTCAGGATTGCCTTTCACCTTAAGTATGGTCTGTCCAATTACTTGCTTGATTGAATCAATGGTTTTCACATCGATAGGATACCCCGATGCATCACGAACATAAAATGTATTCACTAATTTGCCATCTCTCATTGGTACTTCTGCCCTGTAAGGCCCCTAACATGACCCTAATTTAATTTTGGGGATAAATTAGCATGCTATTATGTTAATTGCATGAAAATAAAATATAAGAATATGGTTTAATAGTAATTGGGGATGTAATTGAAGTAAATAGGTGTTAATTTGGGGTTAATTTGTAATTGTGGCATTTTGGTGGCCAATTGTGAATAAAAGCATTTAATTCAAGGTTAATTTGAAAGAATGATTAAATTGATAGGTTGAATTAAGAAGAAGAGTTAGTGGAGGGGTTAAAGTCATTCATGCAAAGATTTGCTAGGATTTCTTGTGACATGCAAAATGTTGAGGGAGTTAAAGGGAGATTTTACCACTTGTATAAATAGAAGGAAGTTAGTGGAATTTGGAGGTGTCAAGAAATTGTGAAGGAATCGGCAATTGAAGAGTAAAACCAGAAAATAGATCACCTTATTCTTCCTCTTGATTTCCAATGTTTGATCTTAAATGCATTGAGGATGATGTTTGTTGTTTAAGAAAGAGTAAAATGCAGTAAATTAAGGTAATCAAACTCTTAATTTAACCCTCCATCATCTTCATCTTCTTCTTAATCAAGTTAACTTAGAACAGAGTATTTGCTGGAAATGTAAATGATAATGGTGATGGAATTTGTGAAGGAGAAGAGGAAGGAAGAAGGAACAAAGGAAAAGGGATTGATAGAGGTTGAAGACTTTGGGTTTATCAGCTAAGGTATGGGAATTTAGGCCATTCATATTGCATGTAAAATGGATTACTGGAAGTGAATAGGATTTACAGAATTGAATTTACGTTTTTCTGGAAGTTTATCGTTGAAAGGTTGAAGAAGACAGACTTGCCGAGTCGTGAATGACTTCACGAGTCGTGAACATCAGTCCGACTCGTGAAGCTCTTCACGAGTCGTGAAGTCGAGTCTTTCTTCTTCACTCGTGAGCTTCTTCACGAGTCGTGAAGTTCAGCTTTTCTTCCTCACTCGTGAGCCACTTCACGAGTCGTGAAGTATAGTTCCTTCTCCACTCGTGAACCTCTTCACAAGTAGTGAGAATCACCTTATTGGCTTCACTCGTGAATCCCTTCACGAGTCGAACTCCTCTTCACGATTGAATGACCTGTCTTGAATGTTTTGCTCATAAGTTGAGCTATAGAATAGCAAATTGAGTGATTCTTTTTGCATTGAAAAATAGACTTCCATACCTATATTTCACATGAAGAAACCTAAGCTTAAATCTGTCTCTATGTACATGTAATCTATAGTTGAATCCGGACTAGTTTTCTAGACTACTCTATGTAACAGAAATGGCTAGTATGAACAGATTGTTGCTACACTTGATAATATGATTCTTTAATTGATTGAGACAGCTATTTGCTTATGTGATAGAAAGTTAAATGTATAATGCATGTAATATGACTGTCAATGAAGGAATTGTATGCATACACATGCGTTCATTTGCGAATATGAATAAAGACTAGAAAGGAATTATCGAACCCATACATGTAAATCTTATGACATGTAAGTGCACCTTTTTATATGCACTCGTGATATGAAAAAGAGAATATTAGTATGACCTTGGCATGTGTATATGCCATATGAAAACATGTTGATATTTTGTATAGCACATGACTTGAATGATGATAAAGGTATATATATATATGTGTGTTGGAAACATGCTCATAAGAATAAATCGACTATATGCGAATGTACCCACAGGTATGTACATTTATGATTATGTATATGAGTATATGAGCATGTATTTGCCTATGAGATAGAAGATGATTTAGCATGACTATGAACATGTGAAATGCTTAATGAGGGCATGATCAAGTCTATGATATGATGATTATATGTCATGCTTATATGATATGATGCAAATGATATAGTCATACAGATATAGATGAGCCAGATATATATATATATATATCTTGGCATATGAAATGTGCATGTATCTGATTATGCACCAGAGAATTCACAGGTTGATAAGACTATGCATATGTGCAAACAGTATACTATGAATACAGTATTAAAATGTGAATTGAACACGAATATATGCGATAGAGTTTTAGATGTGGATAGATAGGCGCCTATAGGGAAATTGCAGCTGCCATAGTTGGCCCATTTGGGTCCATAGTATATGATCCCGTTTGGATCATGATCAGCCCCGTTTGGGTTGATAGGCTACCCCGTTTGGGTATGCTTGACCGGTCCATAGTACAGTTGGCCCCGTTTGGGTCTATAGATTCGATATCTTCGGATATCCCTCATTTGATACCATTGTGTATCCATAGTTCCCGCATCCACTGATAAAGCTAAGGCAGGCTAAATGTTATTCATAGTAATGATCAAGAGTAAACAATTAAAGTTATTTTGGCTAAAGATTGATATGTGGCTTATATTGTTGGTTTATCACAGGAATTATGCTTCAATTGAATATGTTCACATGGAATATTGCCATCTATATGAATTATGAAAAAGAAATATGTGTTTCTCTCTCTTGGGTACAATGCATATGTACATGAGAATATGCTTATGCTTTCTTGTATATGTTATTGTTACCATGTTATGTTGGACATGTTGATTATAGTATATGAACATATTGTATATGTATGTTTTGATGGCCTTGTGTATGGCCATCCATCTGTAGATATTCCCCACTAAGCTTTATAGCTTAGCACGGGTTATTTATCCGTGTAGGTACCTTCTAGAAAGACTTTTGCTCAGGGACGTTCTCTGCATCAGGAAGGGCCAACCATCGACTTATAACCTTGATGTAGGATATTTTGTAATACAGCTATCATATGTTTTGTATAATGGCCAGTCATATTTTGATATGTATATA
>CM075808.1:84230310-84666310 GCA_037975025.1 Excoecaria agallocha | reverse complement strand
GTAGAACATAAATCAAGTGGCAAACTAGGCCTAATCAAAAGTGAAGGAAGAAACAGTTATCAAATTATTTCAATGCAAATTACTCCGTAGACTGAAATGCAAAAACCTCAAAATCTAACATGTATAAATGTACATGTTTCAAAGAGCTTGTAAGATTGACCTCGGAATGGATTCAAATATGTTAAGGAGGAGACATTTACTAGAACTATTTGGTTCCAAATAAACTATATTTCCTAAAATACAATCCAAATTTACAATAAATAAGAGGAAATAGACAAAATACATATCTGAAAGGTGAATTTTATTAGAGCTAATGAAATCCACCTTCACCAAAGATCCTGCAACCCAAAATTTGTTATCATAAAAGAAAGTCACTTTCCCCTTATATGTGTCCACCATTTACTTATATTAATTATCTTAAAATTCATTTTTTACTTCAATTTTTACTGTCTCTCTTATCACTTCTTTTTTTTTTGTGCATTAAAAGGGCAACAATATTACTCCAAACTAAAAAAACATCCCAAATTAATTGAACTCTCTAATTATAATTTTAAATTAGTAAATTACCTAAACCACTACCACTTCTTCTAAAAGCAATTTCAAAATTGGACATAATAAAAATTTGATAAATCTAACATTTTATAACAAGCTGGCATATGCAGTCCATTATAGTAGCCATAGAAGAGCTATATGCTCCACTAGAAAGGGGAAGCAAAAATCCAAAACTGTCATGACAACAACTCAAAGGTCCTACTTCTTACTTTCAATTAAAATATAAAGCATCTATAATAGTGAAAAAATAAACAACTTAAGCAATTCAAATTCAAACAACCAACCAACTCAAATTCAAACAAACAAACAAACAA
This sequence comes from Excoecaria agallocha, assembly GCA_037975025.1. Classification (NCBI taxonomy): domain Eukaryota; kingdom Viridiplantae; phylum Streptophyta; class Magnoliopsida; order Malpighiales; family Euphorbiaceae; genus Excoecaria; species Excoecaria agallocha. The sequence continues at coordinate 84,665,444 of CM075808.1, read as the reverse complement.
ACAACTGAAAAAATAAGTCCAAAATGCTAACCATACAAAAAAACATAAAGGCAAACAAAACATAGTAAACTCAAACTACTGCATGTATTAAAAAACATCATTAGAATCTTGACAAAAAAGCTATATATATATATATATAATTGGCATAATATCTTAAAGATTCTACATGAACATTACTCAACATAAACAAGTCCTCTATTTTTCTTTTTCTCCTGGAAAACAACTCCAGTATTCTGCAAGTGTAAACACACTTAGAGGACTTAATTTAGGAGGATATCATTCATAGACTATTTTTTTTGTTACCACATATCCAATGAGGCCTAACTTCGGCAATTGGCAACCAAGGAAGTATGAGAATTTATGATAAAATTAGGGAATGAACGAAGCGGGGGAGATTAATAGAAATTGATTATGTTAATTCTTATAGAATAAATTATATAAGAAAGCTCTTCTGTAGCCGAGCTATAATCATATTAGCAGAGCCATAATATGTTTATTGGAACTTTATAATGATTAGAATGATAGTTCAGGTCTTTACTGGAAAATATGCATAAAATATTCATTTCTAATGCTAGTGTAAGGATTAATCCTCTTAATAGCATTTCAACAAACATGGGTGGTCACAAGAATTGAAACAGCCAAACCATCCATGCCAAAAATAATATCTAAATATGATTTTCATAGATAACTACATAGAGAGAGATCTAAAATTTCACGCACAACAAAAGAGTATGGTTTTAAGTTAAAATATCCCATGTACAGAATTTGTAGATAACAAAAGATCCCAATCTCACTTATTTTATGCTATAGTCCTATTCTCAGAAGAAACACAATTGAGGTCGTCCAAAATCAAAGCATAAACAAGTATAGATAAAGCCACAACAATGGATATAATTGAATAGAACCTGTAAAATTTAGCAACCCTAAGCTTCTTTTCAATCATCAAATAGCAGAACGAACCTGAGAAAGAAAACATGATGCAAATCAAGAGGGCATGAAATAACGATGAGTGGCCTCTGAAGATGCAGGTAGGAACTGGGCTTTCATCTATGGATTGTTGAGGAAGTAAACTTGCTACGATGCCTTGTATAAAAGAGGCTGGTAAGATAATCTTCATCATTGTAATTTGTTCTTCTGTATCTTGAGTTCTATATATTAGGTTTGGGATTTGTATTTTGCTGGAAACAAATTTGGAAGATAAAAGCATCATAGGTTTCAGTTTTTTCCTAATTTTGAACTTTGGTCTTTTGTGTTTCATTTTTTATAAAATAATTGTGAATTATTTTTTGGAAGAAATATAATTTATGTCCCGCCATTTTCTTAAAGATAGTAATGACCGAAATTTTAATCTTTAAAATACCGAATTTCATCCCCTCGCTAAATAATAATAAAATTTAAGATCTAATGATCGGATTAAAATTCCTTCACTGTTTGTATATTATTATGACCGAATTTTTATCCTTTCATTAATTTTTGGTCGTTAAAAATCAATTTTCTTGTAGTTCAGCTCAAAAGGGTAAAGGAAAAGGAGCAGCAAATGAAATCCCTCACATTTCCAAAAGCTTTATGCCAACTTTAGGGGTTTCCCTTTACTGTGGAGAAGTGAGCCTTAGCTAGTAGGAGACAAGATAGTGCCCAATTTTGGTATGTTTAATGATGTCTTTGATAGGGAGTAACAAATTATCAAACCAGCTAAGGGTTTTTGGGATGAAGAGATCCTTCTGCATCACTTAGTATGGCATAAAGAAGTGCCTATGGAGATTGTGACTAAGACATTGCTTGTTGTTCAGAAGAAACACAAAGAGAAGTAGAAGCTAAAACTCCACCAAAGCCAAACTTGGAAGCTGGAGAAGCATCTACTGCTGCAATGACTGAAGAAGAGGATATTTTTATTGACATTATTTATGTTACATAACTTCTTGATGAGAAAAATTATTTCTCTTTTGATTACATTAATAAGATGAATAATTTTTCTTACTTATGTGACATTTCTTCTTATTTCAATATGAATAATCATGGTCATGAATCATTGATATTTGACATTAATTTAATGAATACGTGTTCATTTAATCTTAGAACAAAATAAAACCCTAAGGAAATCTTGTTAACATTATATATAACTCCTAACGAAAGGGAACAATTTAAGAGAATATTGAAAAAATATGAAAGAGTCTTTGCTTGGACCTATGAGGACATGTCGGGAATTAATTGACAAATAGCTGAACATACCATTCCAACATATCCTGGGTATAAACCGGTTAAGTAAAAATTTAAGAGATTTAGGCCAGAGTGGGCTAAAAAAGTTAAAGAGGAATTAAGAAAGTAGATAGAGGCCAAGTTTTTGGTAGGGGTTCAATACCCAACATGGTTAGCAAATGTAGTCCCTTTAACAAAGAATGATGGAAGAGTGAGGGTCTATATGGACTATAAGGATCTGAACAAAGCTTGCCCTAAGGACAAGTTTCCTTTGACTCATATATATGTCTGTGTGGACAATACGATCACTTGTGCCATGTATAGCTTCATGGATGGGTATGTAGGGTATAATCAGATTTTGAATAAGATCGTGGGCAGGATCAAGGCAACTTTCATAAACAAATGGTGTAATTATGCCTATTGAGTTGTGCCTTTTGGACTTAAGAATGTAGGTTCCACCAACCAGTGAATGGCAACTAGGATTTCGAATGACTTGATCGATAAGGAGGTGGAAGTGTACAAAGATAACATAATGATCAAGTCAGGTACAAGAGAGGGCCATTTTGAGGCATTCGAGAAATTATTTCAAAGGATTGGCTAGTGTAACCTTTTCCTCAATCCGATGAAGTGCATATTCTAGTTTACCTCAATTAAGCTGTTTAGGCAAGTAGTGAGCCAGAAAAGAATAGAGATAGATCCTAACAAGGTGAAGGCTATTAGGAAAATGCCTATGCCTTAAAAAGAAAAATAAGTTAGAGGATTTCTAGGTCGGCTTCAATATACAAGTAGATTTATAGCCAAGTTAACTTAAATTTGCAAACCAATTTTCAAGCTACTTAGGAAAGATCAGCCAATGGTCTGGAATAAATACTGTAAAAAGTCACTCAACACCATTAGAGAATACCTTTTGTATCCTCTAGTGCTGAGACCACCACAGGTAGGTAAGCCCCTAATTTTGTACTTAGCCATAGAGGATAGCTCAATAGAGGCCATGATGGCATAGGAGGATGATTTAGGGATTGAATATAAAGTTAACTACCTCAGCAAGAAGTTCCTCTTATATAAGGCTAAGTAAGTGGAAGTAAAATAGATTTGTTAGGCAATCATATGGGCCTTTAAGAAGCTAAGACACTACTTCCATTCTTATAGGGTGTAAGTAGTGGCTAAGTAGAACTCTCTTAAATATCTACAAGAAGCACCTTCACTAGGATTTTTGAGTGAGAGAAAAACTTTTCACTTAATTGTTCACTCTTAGCCCTAATACCCTATCACTTAGATTTTTATAATTAGGTTAAAAATCCAACTTCATAATAGGATTTGACTCTTAAAATTACTGGAGAAATATTAATTGGGTTTCTGGAATTAGTAATAATTTATTTAGGCTTAATTAAATCCAATTTAAGCCCTTTCACAAAAGACTATGCACAAAACCCACAAACTAGGCCCTTTGTGCATATACTTGGATTTAATTACCCAAATGAATTTCAAATCAAACCAAATTAAATATATAGGCTCGATAACACTTATGAAATATATTATTTTATTTTGGTCTAATAATTAGGCCTCTAAGGCCTTCTGTTTGTAGTTGGCGTGTAACCCTTCCTCTAGAGGGTTTCTGTGCCAACTTCACTTCTTTAGGCCTCTTTAATTCTTCCAATGGATCTATTAATTATTATATCATCCCTATAACACTTATATTTCAATAATAAATAATTATAAAATACATTATTTCAATTAGGTCCATTTTTACAAAACATTTCAAAAAAATTTTGTGAACAATTTTACTTGATCATAATTAATTAAGCTCTTTAATTAATTATTCTCTTATTCACTTCTCTATCCCCATAATAATATCAAACATTATTAACCTTGTCATTTTAACATGTTATCCTTTTCTCTATATGTGTGTGACCTATTGGGTTCCTGTCCGTATTGGCAGTATAATATGTAATTGTGAGTTTTATTCAAAACTCACATGATTTAAACTCCCTTAAATCATTTTATCAATCCCTATTGATATTTATGATACATTATTATACAAATCATGAGCAACCTCTAGCTAGATGTCATGAGTAACCAAATGTCAGGAAAGTCAAGTGGTTTGACTATACCCTTCCATAGAACAGTTACCATGCAATTACTCCTTTCACCACTCTTATCTCAATTAGATTCTGAGTATGGATTTATGTCAACTCATATAAATCTAATTATGTATGTTCTATTAATTTGACCATTGTTTCCAAAATGCCCTTCATGGATCTCTATCAATCTTGGCATATTACTCTGGCTAGAGATTCTCTGAACAAGGCAATTATAGAATCATGCGAGATAACTTCCTTTATTAAATCTGGAATGGTGAATCCTTTGTCAATCACTCAACTATCTTTAAGTAGGTCATGATATACCGAATCTCCTAACAATGTTCACTCCCTGTTTGAAGTAATCAGTTATGGAGTCAAAATATACCATTTGCTACTTAAGATAACTTTGGTGATCTCAAGTCTAAGGATACTTGCACAACCGCTGTGAAGAGATTCCTCACTGACATAGATTTAATATCCATGTGAAGATTCTTTTTTCAGGTCTCCAATGAACTTGTTCTTTTAACAAGCATCCATATGTTAGCTTTGATTATCTTCCATAATCACAATTATGAGAACCACTACTTGAACCATTCAAGAAGCATAACATGTGCTAGTCTGTCCAAATTAACAATGTCCTATCTTGTTAATTCTATTACTAGGGATATTTAGATATTAATACATTTGCATGCAATAGACACCTTATATCATGATCACTTCCATGATTACCTTTGCACTGTGTTTATAATATCAAGGACTTCATTTATTAATTTAAGATTTAAAAATTCATGTATTTAAACATAGCATTAATAAATGAATAATGCCTTTTATTAAGAATATAAATTCATGCATATGAAATTCACCCCTTTTACATGGGCTCTAGGGCATACTCTCTAACATCACACACATTTAGGGTAAAAGATAAAATGATAAAATGACAAGGATAATAATATTTGATATTATTATGGCAGAAGAGAAATGAACAAGAGAATAATTAATTAAAGAGTTTAATTATTTATGATCAAGTGGAATTGTTCGCATAACTTTTTATAAATGTTTTGTATAATGGACCTAGTTGAAATATTGTATTTCATAATTAATTATTATTGGACTATAAGTATTATAGGGCTGATATAATAATTAATAGAGCCATTGGAGAAATTAAAGAGGCCCAAAGAATCGATTTTGGCGCATAAACCTTATAGAGGAAAGGTTTCATGCCAACTTCAGATAGAAGGCCTTAGAGGCCTAATTCTTGGACCAAAATAAATTAAATTTATTTCATAAGTATTATAGAGCCTACATATTTAATTTGGATGGATTTGAAATTAATTTTGGTGATTAAATCCAAGTGTATGCATAAAGGGCCTAGTTTATGGGTTATGTGCATAGTCCTTTATAAATGGACTTAAATTAGATTTAATTGAGCCCAAATAAATTATTAATAATTCTATAAGCCCATTTAATATTTCTCTAGCAATTTTAAAGAGCTCAATCCTATTATGAAGTTGGATTTTCAAACTAACTATAAAAATCTAAGTGATAGGGATTTTAGGGTGACGTGAACAATTAAGAGAAAAGGAAATTCTCTCTCTCAAAAACTCTAGCCGCCACCCCTTTGCTAGCATCAAGGAGAATTCGGCCAGCCTTGTGGTTCCTCCATTCTTGGTTCATTTATTCCTTCTCTAGTGTGGATTACTAATTGGAGGTATTTAATTTTAGACACTGCGGTTTGCGACAACCCGGTGAGAAGGAAAATCAATTGTCCAACAAAACTCAAAGGTGATTTTTCTTATTCTCATTAATATTTATATTGAAAATTCATGGAAAAATCAGATTTATTAGTTAAAAAATTTTAAATTCCGCTTATGTATGTGATGCAGGTAACCGATAATTCCCAATAGGTTATATTTTTAAATATGTCAAAAATGACTTGAAACCAAAACTATTGGCAACATTGTTTCCAAGAATAGTCCTTAATTTTTTTGTAATATCTTGAAATGTAAACGTGATAATTAGGTAATTCTAGTTGGGTTATAAAATACACTCTCATATCTATGTTTTTTATGAAGAAAAAAAGTCTAATTATGCCTTTGAACCTATCTAAATTTAGGTTAAAAACCCAAATCCTATGCTTCTTCTCACAATGAATAGTCATCACTAATTTCTAATAAGCTTGAGTTATAAAAATGATATTACAATGATTTTTAATGTTCCTAAAAATATAAACATATAGGATCATGTTTGTGGCAGATCATTTTGACTAGAAATGGCATTGGTACGTCAAAAATAGCTTTAAGTATAAGCTTAAAAATCTCTCTCTATGAAGGATTGTTGCAAGAATTTATAATAATATTTATATGCACTTTTGGAATATTCTTATGGATTTAAATAAATTTAAGCATCTCTAGAACATCATTTTGACTATATGCAGAAATGACCTTAAGTATTTTAAGCACATCTATAATGGAAAAGTAACACATTTAGAGAGAAAATATGTTAGGGACTAGGTGTCTTTTGATATCACACGAATATATGATGAAGCATGATTACATAGAAATATGTTAACTATAAATAATCTAGTAAAATACTTTATCGCTTTGTTAAATGAGACTGCATATACAAGTATATACACTAGAGATGGTATAGTTTTCCATTCATTACATACTTGAGTGTAATTGTAATTAATTATGTGCATATGTAAAGCTTTCAAAAGATTATAGTGTGATGAAAATATCACACAAAAAGGGATAGTAAAGCATGTATGTACATATATGATCACAAAAGCATACAGTTAAGCATATATGATTATAAAGTATACTTCAAGGGTAATTATGTTATGAGCATGTTCATAGACTTCATAGATTAAAGAAATTCAATAGAGCATGATGTTATGTATCATCATAATACATGTGTGAAATAGTTACATGATTTAAAAATAATGACAAGTATAAAATAGTAATACTTAATTATGCTCAAGATAACATGTTTATAGAAAATTTATACATGTACAAGTATATGACCTCATGCTTATAGATATACATGAATATGTATATGTATGAATGTCTAAATGTATATGATAAGAAAAGACCAAAGTGTAGAAAAACAATACCCCAACATTACGCATGATTACATGTTTATAGAAAGTTTACACATGTGTATGTATATGATTTCCTTATTCATAGTTAGACAAGAGTATACATGTGCATATATGAATATTATTGAATAGAGTAAAGATAAAGTAAAAAGATTATATTACCTACATTTGTGTCTAGGTTATGAATAGATAGACATACCTATAAGGGTAACTTATAGCAGCTAAAGTATAGATGGAACCCTATTTAGGTCTTCTTAAAAGTTGAAGTACAGTTAAACCCATTTGGGTTATAAAGTATAGTGCAACTAAACCTTGTTTGGGTCATATTATATAGACTGGTCTTATTTGTATCATAAAGAACCCCGTTTGGGCTGTAGCTAACCCCATTTGGGTTTGCTTGATCCGTTTACCGTACACTTTTGTTCCTTTAAGGGGGCTACTGTTTATTACCTTCGGGTGTCTCATTCATACCATCGGGTACCACCGTTATAATCAGATAGTTTTATACCTTCGAAGGCCACCATTCTAATTATATAGTTTTGTACCTTAGGGTGCCACCATTATAATTAGACAATTTTATACCTTTAAGTACTACAGTATAACCTATTATCCACTACGTTAGAAAAGTGTAGGCTTAATTCATAGTAAAAGAAAAATATCATATTGTGATAAAAGGTTAACGAAGTATGATAGTTCTTATATTGAACTTTATATGATTCTTATATAAAATATCTATATTGCATATGGAAATTATGACACTAAAAGAGGATGCATTTTTTTATATTCACATTTACTACATATAGTATCGTATGTATATATTAGAATAACAAGCTAGATACAAAAAGAACTTATGTATCAATAATTATGCTGGTGAAAGTACATTCTCTATAGTTATATGTTATTTGCTTGAGGTTGACAAATGATGTGTGTGCCTTTTATATATGAAAGTGATGAAATCTTAGATATCATTTCATGGTGTTTCCTATACATAGGAATACAAGATATAGGTATTGTTTTGTGCATAGTAAAGTTGTTCAATAATGATATTGGTTATTATGTGTTCCTTATAACCACATACTTCTTGCTTAGCATTGACAATAATATGATAATTATGTATGACTCCTTACTGGTTATTATTTAATGAGTTATAATCCTGTAAGCTTAGGTAAGTATTGCATACACGAAATAAGAGTAAATTAAAATGTCAACATAATAGTAAAATGGAATGGCATCTAATTATTAAAGAGATTGGTATGATAATGACAATACATGAATTGAGTACATAAGATATATTTGTCTATGATTGTGTGTCTTGGAGATTATTAATATTTTTTCTATACACAAGGATTCAATTTTATTAACTAAAAGTTCTATTATTTTCAAATTACTTCTATAAAGATAGATTAATATTATCATGCCTTTAAGAAAGTTAAGTAAAAAATAGTGATTAATTAAGTTTGAAACAAAGGAACTCAAGAATTATAATTGAGGTATGTAAATATTTGTTAAATAAATGATAACTAAGAGGAACTTTTACAAGTGTTTGGCCTTAAATACAAGAATAATTTGAGGATGTCAATAATTTCAAAAGGTTATGATCTAGATAATGTTATATCCAATGATTGGATTTCTATGCTCAAAGAAATGCTTTGTGTGTGTACATTTTGACTACCTTCAAAGAGGTTGTTTACATGTTTATGATCTGTACTAAGCTTTATAGCTTAGCACAGGTGTTTTATCCGTGTAGTTTGTAAGAAAGGATTTTCTTTTCAAGGGTAATATCTATAGCAGGACAGGCAACACAAGTTAGAGAGATAGAGACTAAAAGTGTAAGGACCCTGAATAGGCCCTAGTAGAATTCAAGGCAATTACATGTTATTAAAGTCTAATTGAGCATTATTGGATGAATTATTAGTAGTTAAGATATTGATTGGGGCATAAATGTTATTAAGTTATAATTAATTAGGTGATAAATGTGTGTATTATATGGTATGAATTTTATAAGAGTATAATTAAATTATTATAGTGGTATAATAATATTCAAAGGTGTAATTAAAGAATGAAGTATTAGTCTAGGGGTCAATTTGTGAATATAGCATCTTAAGGGTCAAATGTGAATAAAGGAATGAATTAATAGGTTGATTTAAGATAAGTATAAAATACATAGGTCAATGTTAAATATGCAATAAGATGAGAGGCATTGGTGTAACATGCAAAAGCCAGAGGAAAATTAGTGGAACATGCAAATTTTTGAGGGACCAACAAAGAAATTTTTCCTTTGTAGTATAAAAGATGAAAGTAGTATAAAAGAAAGAGAAATCTAAGAGAGAGAATGTGTGGGATAGAAATTCCTTGAAGGAATTATGAGTCTTTGTTAAATCTCTCTCTAAGAAATCCTTGAAGAAATCTTTGTATGCGGAAATAATCAAAGATAACTAGTGTTAAACATTAAGGTAATCATATTAATTGGATAATTCATATCTTCTTCTTCATCTTCTTCTTATTTTATTGGGTGGTTGGATTGAGTAAAATGCTGAAAGTATGATCAATGGATGAATTGTCGTTAAGGAGAAGAAAAAGGTGGAAGGAACAAAGGAAAATGAAAGGTACAAAATTGGATGTTAAAAGGGAATTTCAACCTAGGTATGGGATTTGTGTGGTTTTAAGTTTAGATGGAACTTCTTACTCTTTCAAATGCATCTAAATTGAAGTCTTTGATTACAATAAAAAATGTTAATGTATGTCAAAAATGATGGAAGAACTTAGAGTTCTTAGAGGGATTATTCCTTGAAAACTTAACATTATTGTGTAATTATATTTCTAAAGGAGGACTTAGCATAAAAATACCCTTAACCATTCGTGGTATACACATGTTTCATAATATGTTTTGATGTCAAAGTTTGGAATCTAAATTAAAGGTATTAATTGGAAGTGCTATGAATTAGTAATGCATGAAACCAGAGATAAAGTGGTGTAAGCTTGAGTAAGCTAATTAGGCATAAGAAGGAATCCTTACAAGAGTTGTTTTTATTGAAAAGACATTGGAATTGTATAATCCGCATCTATCGCACTCGCGAGAATTGTCACGCTCGTGATAATGCACCATATGTGTACTTTTATTTTTGACTCAATCACTTTCGCGGCAATGCAATATATGTAGACTTTTATTTTCATATTGGTCACTCTTGCAACTTGCCTATGTAACATGTATCCTTCTTTTATTGCCATGCTTTTGTTAGAGAGAACTTGTTATGCTATCTTAATACCTCTATAGATTATGTACAAAACTACAGCATGCCAATAATCCATATGAGCATAGTATTGATATATGTATAGTTAAAGTATGACTAAAGAATTCATTAAATTATATGTAAAATGCAATTGAATGTTATGATATGTTATATGAAAAGATAATCAATTAAAGTATTGCCTGTGTATAGAGTTCAATAGTGGCATGTGATATGAACACTAATAAAGGTGTGCATATATATATGCATTCATATATGTACATAGGTAAATATTATTGATAATAATATCAATTATTCATATATGATTAAACTGTTAGAGAGTATACCCTAGAGCCCATGTAATACAGATGTTTTTCATATGTATGAAATTTATATTCTTAATAAAAGGCATCATTCATTTATTAATGCTATGTTTAAATACATGAGTTTGTAAATCTTAAATTAATAAATGAAGTCTTACATATTATAAACACAGTATAATGGCAATCATGGAGGTGTTCATGATGTGAGATGTCTATTTCATGCAAATGTGTTAATATCTAAATATCCCTAGTCATAGAATTAACAAGATAGGACATTGTTAATTCGGACAGACTAGCACATGTTATTCTTCTTGAATGGTTCAAGCAGTGGTTCTCATAACTATGATTATGGAAGATAATCAAAGCTAACATGTGGATGCTTGTTAGAAGAACAAGTTCATTGGAGACCTGCAAAGAGAATCCTCACATGGATATTAAATCTATGTCAGTGAGGAATCTCTTCATAGTGGTTGTGCAAGTATCCTTAGACTTGATATCATCAAAGTTATCTTAAGTAGCAAGTGGTATACTTTGACTCCATAATTGATTACTTCCAATTGGGAGTGAACATAGTTAGGAGATTGGGTATGTCATGACCTACTTGAAGATAGTTGAGTGATTGACAAAGGATTCACCATCCCAGATTTAACAAGGGAAGTTATCTCGCATGTTTCTATGATTGCCTTGTTCAGAGAATCTCTGGCTAGAGTAATATGCCAAGATGGATAGAGATCCATGAAGGGCATTTTGGGAACAATGGTTAAATTAATAGAACATACATAATTAGATTTATATGAGTTGATAGAAATCCATACTCAGAATCTAATTGAGATAATAGTGGTGAAAGGAGTAATTGCACGGCAACTATTTCTATGGAAGGGTACAGTCAAACCACATGACTTTCCTAACATTTGGGTAGTCATGATGCCTAGCTAGAGGCCAATCATGGCTTGTATAATTATGTATCAAAATATCAATAGAGATTGATAAAATGATTTAAAGGAGTTTAAAGCATGTGAGTTTTGAATAGAACTCACAATTATATATTATACAGCCAACATGGACAGGAACCCAATAGGTCACACACATATAAAGAAAAGGGTAAAATGGTAAAATGATAAGGATAATAATATTTGATATTATTATGAAGGTAGAGAAGTGAATATGATAATAATTAATTAAAGAGTTTGATTAATTATGATCAAATAAAATTATCCGTGGAACTTTTGAGAAATGTTATGTAAATTGGACCTAATTGAAATAATGTATTTCATGATTAATTATTATTGTCTTATAAGTGTTATAGGACTACTATAAGTTTTATAGGACTGTTATAATAATTAATAAGTCTATTGGAAGAATTTTTAAAGGCCAGAGGAATGAAGCAGTTGGCAAAAGCCCTTCTGTAAGGGCCACGCGCCAAGTCCAGAATAAAAGGCCTTAATGGCGTATTTCATGCACCAAATTAATTTATATATGTTACATAAGTGTTATGGAACTCACATATTTAATTTGGTTGGATTTGGAATCCATTTGGGTATTTAAATCCAATTAGTTACACAAAGGGCCTAGTTTGTGGGTTTTGTGCATAGTCTTCTATGAAAAGGTTTAAATTGGATTTAATTAAGCCCAAATGATTATAATTAATTCCAGAGGCCCAATTAATAATTCTCCATCAATTTTAAAGATCCCAATCTCATTAATGAGTTGGAATTTTAACCTAACTATAAAAGGCCAACTAATGAGGAATTAGGGTTAAGTGATTAAAACAAAAAGAAAGTCTTTTTCTCTAATCTCTCTCTCTTTTTTGTGCCAACTCCAAGCTAGCTTCTTGAAATTTCGGCCAACCCTAGTTAAACACCAATTTTTTGGTTCAATTTATCCCTCTCTAGTATGGATTACTCATTGTAGGTGTTCAATTTTGGACACTGTGGTTTGCGACAACCCGGTGCGAAGTAAAATCAACTGTTCAACAAAAATCAAAGGTGATTTTTCTTATTCTCATATATTTATATTGTGTATTCATGGCAAGATCAGATCTAATGGTTAAAAAATTTTAAAATTCCGCTCATGTATGTGATGCATGTAACCGTTAAAATCCAATATGGTATCAGAGCCTTGGTTTTGCCATGGATATAGAATTCTATATTTTTCTGCGAAATAAGTTTTATTTTATTTTGAGTTATTTATTTCATGAACTTTAAAATATTAGATTTAATTGTTAATGAATGAGAAATATTGATTTCTGGTTGTATGTGTGATCAAGTAAATTTGACGGAAACAAAAACGGAACTTTTGAAGAAATGTGACAAAGGTTTTACGTGAAACCCATTAGGGTTTTGCGTGAAACCCATGAAATTTTAAGGGGCTGTTCTAATTTAATTTCTTATGGATCCATTAAAACTTCATTTAGATGATATTATATGTGTTAAATATGTGATATTAAGCCGCAGGATCAAACGGAATTAAAATCGAACAAGTTTTGCATGAAAACTAGTTTAGTCGAAAAGTTCGATAAATTGGTGTTCTTCGTGTGTTCTTGATGTGTTCTTGTTTAGAACTATTTTTAATCTTATAAATCTGATATATATGATATATTAAAGTGTTTTTAATTAATTGGATTAATTAAAATGGGCCTTAAATTAATTTGATTAATTTTAATTCATTAAAACCACTTAATGGGCTTAATTATGTTTACGGACTTGGTTTAAATTAGTGAATGACTTGGTGGGCCCAAGGAGCTAATTTAAATTAAATATTATAAACATTAATTAAGTTTATTAATGGGTTTTAAGGGCTCGAGTGGGCTTGGCTCATTCCAAAAGGCCCAAATGGTCCAAAAGACACAAAACTAGTTTGTGTGTGAACACATTTAGGGTTTACTTTTGTGGGTTTCAGCCCACCCTTGGTTTTAAGCCCAAAATTGATTATTTTAATTATCTAATATGATTAATTAATTAAATAATCAATTTATATTTAATTAATAATCAATTGGATTGATTATTAAGGCAAGAACACATGCATGCAAAAGGGTTTCCTAAAATGAAAGTTTCCAAAATGGAAAAAATTTCCTAATTTGATCACATCATTAAAATAACTCAAAATATTGTTTCAAAGGTTGAAACAAAGTTAGTAATCCATTTTTTTATGCATTAGAAAGGCATATAAGGGTGTGTGATTGGCATGATGGATAGTTATGGACGAAGCCCAATGTGATTGAACAATATGTATGTTCTGGCCCAATGAGGACTTTCATGTCCCGGCCACTTATTTTTGGTTTGTATTTCATTTCAAATTGTAATATGTAATTAGATTACTTAGATTAGAATTAGAAATAGAGATGGAGACCATTTTCAAGGAGCAAGATGGGCCGGATGGAGATCCAACAAGCTTGAAGATAATGTAACTGTTTTTCTTGTTTGAATCATGCATACTACCTAGGTGTGACCTTTTGGTTTCCCTCTTGGCTCGGGGAAATCAATGTAGTGAAGTCCATAACTATACCATATTTGTATGCTTATATTTATGTGATAGATATAGGATGCATACCAATGTATGCTAACCTTGTATGATGATACTTAATTAACTAAAACCTTCAAACAAATACTAAGGTATATAAGCCTTCCATTAATTTGAGGAGAACTAGAGTTCTTTATAGTGTGGGTTGTTGACCACAATCAAGCTCACATTATATCGAATATGTTCAAATCTAATTAAATGGGTCATCTTAGCTAGCCAATTAGTTTGTTGACCACAGTCAAGGCTAATGGTTCTAGAGGCAAGATTAGGGAATGCATAAATGATATGCATGCATCAAGAGTTGATAACCTCATAATCCAATAGTTGTGTAGAGACACAATTGGTATAGAGATACCTTCCTTCTAAGGGTACGGAGTTTGGCTTGTTGACCACAGTCAAGGTCAAATTACATATCAAGGATTGGATATTGGCCCACTAAGAAAACCATCGGGTTTTATCGGATTAAATAGTGAGGACTATTAATTCGCAATAAAATAGTGGGAGTAAATGGATTAATTAAAGACCTTATTAATGCATACATATATATGAACATACTCTCATATCTTTTCTTTTTCACATTTAGGTCATCATCATGAGCTCATCAAACATTAATATACGATCAATCTTGGATAACAAGCTGGTTGGCAACAACTATTCTAACTGGATCAGGCAAGCGAGAATTGTTCTCAGAGCTGAAAGGATCCACTATGTCTTGGATAAAGATCCACCACCACTTCCATCAGATGATGCTGTTGATGAGATCAAAGGCAATTATCGAATATAAATGGAGGATAGTGAAGCAGCAGCATGTCTGATGCTGGGTGCTATGTCCTTGGAGCTTTGGAAGCAACATGAGATGATGGATGCTAGAACCATCATTTTGCATCTAGAGGAGCTATATTCTTCTCAAGCTAGAACTGAGCAATATGAGATTGCTCGAGCTCTATTTAGCTGCAAAATGGTGGAATGTACTTCAGCTGCTACTCATGCATTGAAGATATATGGGTATATTGAGCATTTGAGTATACTTGGCTATGTTATGGATAATGATCTATACATAGATTTAATCTTGTACTAGTTGGCTCCAAGTTATGCACCTTTCATGCTTAACTTCAACATGAAAAAGATCCAAGTATCCATTCCTGAGTTAATCAATATGCTCAAGACAGCTAATGGATCATTTAAGAAGGATCCAAAAAGTATCATGGTTGTCACTTCTGCTAAAGGCAAGAAGCAGAAGAAGAAGAAGATAACCAGAGCACAGCCAAAGAATGGTGGGATATCCAAGAAGAAGGTTGCCAAGAAAGAGAATCCCAAAGGAACTTGCTTCCATTGTCGAAAGGATGGTCATGGGAAGCGTAACTGCAAGGCCTATCTAGATTCTCTCAAGGAGAAGAAGCAAGCTGATGCTTCTACTTCAAGTATTCATATTATTGAAATTAATACTTATTCTATTGCTTCAAAACAATCTTGGGTATTAGATACCAGATGTGGATCTCACTTATGTAATGATCTACAGGGGCTTAGAAGCTTTAGAAGAGTTGGAAAGGCAGAGATATGTTTGCAGTCAGCTACTGGACAGAATATCTCTACAACAGTTGTGGGGACTTACTATTTGCCTCTTCTTAGTGGATTAGTACTGGAATTAAATAATTGTTATTATGTTCTAGCTTTGTCGAAAAGTATTATTTCTTTTAGTTGTTTGATGAACGATTATGATATTTCTTTAAAGGACAAATGTTGTTACATTTTTAAGAACAATATGTTTTATGCAAAAGCTATCATTGAGAATGGTATATTTGTTCTTGATTTAATTAAAGAAGTACATAATGTGGATAACAAGAGAATGAAACATGATAATCTAAATACCTCATACTTATGGCATTGTCATTTAGGCCACATAAATGAAAAATGCATGACCAAATTGCACAAGTCAGGTGATTTGGGATCATTTGATTATGAATCATTTGATACATGTGAATCTTATTTATTGGGAAAAATGACAAAAGCTCCCTTTATTGGTAAAGGAGAACGAGCTAAAATGGTTTTGGACTTAATACATACAGATGTATGTTGTCCAATGACTACACATGCCAGAGGAGGTTACTCCTACTTCATTACTTTCATAGATGATTATTCCAGGTTTGGATATATCTATCTAATGAAATATAAATCAGAAGCATTTGAAAAGTTTAAAGAATTCAAAAATGAAGTAGAGAAACAACTTGGCAAAAGTATTAAAACACTTAGATCAGATCGAGGTGGAGAATACTTAAGCCAAGAGTTTCAGGATTATCTTAGAGATAATGGGATTTTATCTCAATTGACTCCACCATATACACCACAACACAATGGTGTATCTTAAAGTAGAAATCGAACACTATTAGATATGGTTCGATCAATGATGAGCCGAGCAGACTTGCCTAAGTCCTTTTGGGGATATGCACTAGAAACTGTTGTTTATGTGTTAAACAGAGTTCCTAGTAAATCGGTAGATGTTACTCCATATGAGATGTAAAATAACAAGAAACCCACGCTTTCTCATATGAAAGTATGGGGTTGTCCTGGTTATGTGAAGAGGACAATGTCAGACATGCTGGATGTTAAGTCTGACAAATATTTATTTGTGGGATATCCAAAAGAAACGTTTGGATATTATTTCTATCATCCATTAGAACAAAAGGTGTTTGTTTCAAGGCATGCTGTCTTCTTGGAAAGAGAATTTCTCCTACGAGAGGACAGTGGGAGTAAAATTGAACTTGGTGAAGTTCAAGACCCACAAATAAAAGATGATCAACCGATTGAACCCGACACTGAATTTCATAATGATGAGATTGCAGTTGAACCTGATTATACACAAAATCCTAGAAGATCTACTAGGATGCATTCTATTCCTGTGAGATATGGATTTCACATTTATTCGGATAGAGGCATAACTGTTGTAGAGGACAATGAGCCTACAAGCTATCAAGAAGTTTTGAACAGTTTAGAACGTGATTTATGGCTTAAGGCTATGCAGTCTGAAATGGACTCCATGTATAAGAACAAAGTATGAACTTTAACTCAACAACCTGAAGGGATAAAACCCATAGGGTGCAAATGGGTCTTTAAAAAGAAGACCGACATGGAAGGTAATGTAGTTACCTATAAAGCTCGCTTAGTAGTAAAAGGTTATCGTCAAAAAGAAGGTATTGACTATTACGAAACTTTTTCTCCTGTAGCGATGCTTAAGTCTATAAGAATACTTTTAGCCATTGCAGCTCATTATGATTATGAGATTTGGCAAATGGATGTAAAGATAGCTTTCCTAAATGGAAATCTAACTGAGGATGTGTATATGACACAACCAGAAGGGTTCACATCTGGAAATGGCGAAAAGGTATGCAAGCTTCAAAGATCCATTTATGGATTGAAGCAAGCATCTAGGAGCTGGAACATACGATTTAATGAGACAATCAAAGGGTTTGGTTTCACACAGAATGAAGATAAACCTTATGTGTATAAAAGGGTTAGTGGGAGTGCAATTATCTTCCTAGTTCTATATGTAGATGACATATTAATCATGGGAAATGACATTTCTCTTATCCAATCTGTTAAAATATGGTTATCCAAGCAATTCTCCATGAAAAACCTTGGAGAAGCATCCTATATTCTAGGAATAAGGATCTATAGAGATAGATCCAACAGGTTGCTAGGTCTTTCTCAGAGTACATATATAGATAAAGTATTGAAGAGGTTCAATATGGATCTCTCTAAGAAAGGGTTTATACCCATGGTGCATGGAAAATACCTTTCTAAGTCTATGTGTCCGCAGACACTAAAGGATAGAGAGAGCATGAATAGAATACCATATGCATGTGCAATTGGTTCTATCATGTATGCTATGTTATGTACACGTCCAGATGTAGCATTTGCTTTGAGTGTCACAAGCAGATTCCAATCCAATTTTGGAGAGGAACACTAGGCAGTTGTCAAGAATATCCTTAAGTATTTGAGAAGGACTAAGGATATATTCTTGGTATATGGAGAGGGCAGTTGGAAGTAAATGGGTATACAGATGCCAACTTCCAATCTGACAAAGATGATTGTAAATCACAGTCTGGTTATGTGTTCATAATGAGAGGAGGAGCAGTTAGTTGGAAAAGTTCCAAACAAGAAACAACTGCTGATTCCACGACGAAAGCTGAGTACATTGTTGCTTAAGAAGCAGTCTGGATCAAAAAGTTCATAACTGAACTAGGAGTGGTGCCTAGCATTGTTGATTCGATTCCTTTATACTGTGACAACAATGGAGCCATTACATAAGCAAAGGAACCATGGTCTCATTAGCGATCCAAGCATGTTCTCAGACACTACCATCTCATAAGGAAAATAGTAGCTAGAAATGATGTGAAAATAGAAAGGGTTCCCATATATGACAATGTGGCGGATCCCCTCACTAAAGCACTTTCTCAGATCAAGCATGATCACCATATAAATAGCATAGGTCCAAGACATATAAGTGATTGGCTCTAGTGCAAGTGGGAGATTGTTAGAGAGTATGCCCTAGAGCCCATATAATAGGGATGTTTTTCATATGTATGAAATTTATATTCTTAATAAAAGGCATCATTCATTTATTAATTCTATGTTTAAATACATGAGTTTGTAAATCTTAAATTAATAAATGAAGTCCTAGAAATTATAAACACAGTGCAAAGGCAATCATAAAGGTGTTCATGATGTGAGATGTCTATTGCATGCAAATGTGTTAATATCTAAATATCCCTAGTTATAGAATCAACAAGATAGGACATTGTTAATTCGGACAGACTAGCTCATGTTATTCTTCTTGAATGGTTCAAGCAGTGGTTCTCATAACTGTGATTATGGAAGATAATCAAAGCTAACATATGGATGCTTGTTAGAAGAACAAGTTCATTGGAGACCTGCAAAGAGAATCCTCACATGGATATTAAATCTATGTCAGTGAGGAATCTCTTCATAGTGGTTGTGCAAGTATCCTTAGACTTGAGATCATCAAAGTTATCTTAAGTAGCAAGTGGTATACTTTAACTCCATAACTGATTACTTCCAACTAGGAGTGAACATAGTTAGGAGATTGGGTATATCATGACACTTGAAGATAGTTGAGTGATTGACAAAGGATTCACCATCCCAAATTTAACAAGGGAAGTTATCTAGCATGTTTCTATGATTGCCTTGTTCAGAGAATCTCTGGCTAAAGTAATATGCCAAGATGGATAGAGATCCATGAAGGAAATTTTGGGAACAATGGTTAAATTAATAGAACATACATAATTAGATTTATATGAGTTGACAAAAATCCATACTCAGAATCTAATTGAGATAAGAGTGGTGAAAGGAGTAATTGCATGGTAACTGTTTCTATGGAAGGGTACAGTCAAACCACATGACTTTCCTGACATTTGGGTAGTCATAATGCCTAGCTAGAGGCCAATCATGACTTGTATAATTATGTATCAAAATATCAATTGAGATTTATAAAATTATTTAAAGGAATTTAAATCATGTGAGTTTTGAATATAACTCACAATTACATATTATACTGCCAACATGGACAGGAACCCAATATGTCACACACATATAGAGAAAAGGGTAAAATGGCAAAATGACAAGGATAATAATATTTGATATTATTATGAAGGTAGAGAAGTGAATATGATAATAATTAAATAAAGAGTTTGATTAATTATGATCAAATAAAATTATCCGCGGAACTTTTGAGAAATATTCTGTAAATTGGACCTAATTGAAATAATGTATTTCATGATTAATTATTATTATCTTATAAGTGTTATAGGATTACTATAAGTGTTATAGGACTGGTATAATAATTAATAATCCATTGGAAGAATTATTAAGGGCCAGAGGAATGAAGCAGTTAGCGAAAGCCCTTCTGTAAGGGCCACACGCCAAGTCCAGAACAGAAGGCCTTAATGGCCTATTTCATGCACCAAATTAATTTATATATGTTACATAAGTGTTATGGAACACACATATTTAATTTGGTTGGATTTGGAATCCATATGGGTATTTAAATCCAATTAGTTGCACAAAGGGCCTAGTTTGTGGGTTTTGTGCATAGTCTTTTATGAAAAGGTTTAAATTGGATTTAATTAAGCCCAAATGATTATAATTAATTCCAGAGGCCCAATTAATAATTCTCCAGCAATTTTAAAGAGCCCAATCTTATTAAGGAGTTGGAATTTTAACCTAACTATAAAAGGCCAACTAATGAGGAATTAGGGTTAAGTGATTCAAACAAAAAGAAAGTCTTTTTCTCTAATCTCTCTCTCCTTTTTATGCCAACTCCAAGCTAGCTTCATGGAATTTCGGCCAGCCCTAGTTAAACACCAATTTTTTGGTTCAATTTATCCCTCTCTAGTGTGGATTACTCATTAGAGGTGTTCAATTTTGGACACTGTGGTTTGCGACAACCCAGTGCAAAGTAAAATCAACTGTTCAACAAAAATCAAAGGTGATTTTTCTTATTCTCATATAGTTATATTGTATATTCATGGCAATATCAGATCTAATGGTTAAAAAATTTTAAAATTCCGCTCATGTATGTGATGCATATAACCGTTAAAATCCAACATAAACTTATGTATATACTGGTTATATGCAAATATACTTACATGTATGTACTTCTATGATGGAGTAAATATGTATATGAACATGCACACATACTATGACTAAGTTATATTATAGCATGATTATGAGCACTGACCAGTGTCTTGCAAGTATACTAGATCAGTTAGTAATATGGGAAAATAAAAATTAAGATCACAAAAATCGTACCCAAGGGAAACTTGTGTGTGCATTAATAGATTTTAAGCTTTAGAATGAAAAATATGTGTAGAGAGAGAGAAAAGATCCCCAGAAGTTATGATGAAAATTAAAAATTGAATCAAAGTAATTGACTTAAAATAAATAACAAGAGTATATTAAAACAAAGGAACAGTCAATATTTTGAAGCAACTTTCACTAAGGGACTATCCACCTTAACCTTTTATTGCAATGAATTAAATTATTAAAAACAAAATAATAATGAAAAACTAGATGAATAAGACCTGATACCTTGAATCAAGAATATCTTTCTTGAATATTAAACTCCCTGATAAGAACAATTTAACATTCAGCATAATAATCTAGTTAACTTCCTATACTTTCATTAAACTCTTTCTCGAGAAAATTCAATTCCAGTATATTCTCGGTTCCTCCTCTCTTAATATAAATCAAAATTGCCAAAACATAATCATCTCAAAATAGAAAAAAATAATGCATTAATTAAAAAGATTAATCCAAGAACATGTAAATCTTTTAATGATGCTTCAATCGACTCTTAGTTTTTAAAACCAATAAACCAACAATCAACTAAACAAAATCGAAGATAAGAATATGCTTAAAACAAAGAAATAAATAACTTGAGTTAGCATTAAATCTCAATTAATTCATCATAACAAAAGATTAAGGATTCAAGTATCCTTAGCAAAAGTTAAAGAAAAACTACTCACACTTCATAATTCAAAGCTAAAAATTAATTTAAAAGAAAATTATAGAAACGTAAATTAACTATGATTTCTAATGTAATAACTAAAAACTCTCTCTCATCTCCTCTACTTGTGTCTTGAGTCTTCCTTTTTATAAGCAAAGCAGAGGTAGCAAGACAAGGAGTTTTAATTCACATAGACTTCTTAATCCGAGCAAAAGAAAATTTCCTAATTGACAGAAGGCTTCCTCTTTTAGGGAACTTAACTTGAATCGGTGGAATGAGTCTTGAAACCACCGAATAACCTTGCTTTGCACTTCAAATAAGTGCATTCGATAGAATCACTTTGTGATTCCACTAAATGAGCTTTTGTTCTCCTCTTTAAAAGAGCCATTTGGTAGAATCACCAAGTGATTCCACTGAATGGTCCTTTACTTGACTCCATACAAGCAATCCTTAAATGTTTGGCTCTTGTGTTATGTAAATTACCCTTCTAGACCTTCACAGTTTCCTTTTTCTTTCAATTTCACACTTGAAATCACAATTAAGTACAATTTAGCTCTTAAAACACAAATTAAACAAATTAATCATTAAATTAACTAAAATCCGATAAAACAAACCCGATAAACTAACTAAAAAACTTAAAAACATAATCAAATGCACACATATCAAATACCCCAATCTTATCCTTTGCTTTCTGTCAAGGAAACTTGAACCAACCACATTCTCAAATTTATCAAACTTTAACTAAGAACTATGCAGTTTATAATTAAGTTTAGCAATTAACAAGAGCAATTAAAAAAATTTCAATCATAATAGCTTTAAACAAGACATTATGAGCTAGTTTCCTTGTTGAGTGTGCAAGATCAAAACATTTTAATCTCTTTTTAAAACCAAAACACTAATGCAATTACATAGCCAAGCTTTAGAATAAATGTACACCTAAATGTATAAATCATTTCACACTTGAAACTCTAGAAACACCATAAGCCTCTCCTTTAGCACCGAAACCCGGAGGTCATCTCCGCTAAAACAACTCAAATGCAACTTAAAATCACATAGGTCTTTTAATGGTTGTAATGGGGCTAAGGTAGTGGTTAACAAAGAGACGATAAAGGATATTCAAAAAAAAGTTAGCCACTCAATGGCTTAAATAAATCAATGCTTCAAATTCACAGCTCGTCTTCATATTATTTTACTTGTTGAGAATAATTAAGAATAAGGCTGCAATTTTTTTAATAGAAGAAAAAAAAAACTAAAATTTGTAACAATTACCCCACACTTAAGAACTTGCCATAAACTGTATTATTTTGAATCTTTCTCTTCTTCCTTTTTTTTTCTTTTCTTTTCTCTTCTTCTTTTTTTTGGCGTACAAAAACGTTATTTCAAAATCAACTTCTTCTATTAATCCCACCTACTTGCTATTCTCATAAAAGAACCAATCATATTTCCATTAATCTATCTAAAGCTAGAGTGGAAAATCTATTAAGGGAAGATAAAGGCTTTTATGTTATATGGTACTTAATGAGGCATTAAAAAAATAATATGACATGCTTGAAGCATGTCTTATTAAGCTCAACATAGGTTAACAATGGTTAAAAATATGTATTAGGGTAGAAAAATAGTCTAAATTAGGCTCAACAAGAAAAATTTGCCTAGATCATTTTCTAAGTTGCAATGAGTTGTTTTTATGCTGTAAAAGGTGATGAGGAAGGTTTTATTGTTCTAAAAATTCCTTACTCAAGTATTTCAATGCATTGGTTTTTCTTTAAGTTCAAAAATTGTTCTATTGTGCTCAAGATTTTGGAAACTAAATAATATACGCCAGGTTCAAATGCTATTCTAACTAAAATTCATTAAACAACTTACTTGTTCTACTGCTAACCCAAGAATTTTAACTCATGCACATTCTAAGTTTTAAGTTTAATATGTTCAAAATTTGAGAACAACTAGGGCATAAAGAGTTTAAGTGAAAGTTAAAAGATAAGGTGCTTACACAACATTTAATAGTACCTAAAGATAACAAAAGTGTAGAAACACACCAAATTAAAATCAATAAAAACTAAAATGCTTTAATGAGAGAGAGTGAAGAAAGTTTCAACTTCCTACAAAATTTGCTCTAGAAAAGCTCTACCCCCTCTTAAAATGTTGATTCTATAGTAACTATCATCACTCAGCTTGTAGCAATGGTGGTTGTAGGAAGTACTTCTAGAAATTGGTAGTGAACACTACAAAATTTTGCTTCACTTCAAGAACGTGTTCCTACAAAGTGTCCATACGTCCCTTCAGCCTATTCATCCTAGTGTTCATTTGAGTAGTAAAAACCTGCGATTGATTAGATGGTGCATATGGTGGGGGTGCAGGGTTTTTAGGCTCAGATTTCAAGTCAGATGCTTCAGCTCTGTTGCTTCCTACGGTAAGTTCATGATGTTATTCTTCCCTACCTTACCAATGTCTCCATGGTTTCTTAATTAATAACTTCATTCGAGCTAACATGGCATAATCTATGTAAGACGATTTTCAAATAGAATTCCTTGTATCCATGTAGTTTACTGCTCTAGCCATAATGGTTGCCACCCAACCCAGTGTTGTTGCCCTTGTTTTAGTGCTTATTTACTGCAACTCCTTAATTTTCTAATGCAAAAGTACAACCCCATTGATTCGAATTCCCACAACCATGCATCTCAGTAACGTACATTCTTCATTGTTAATGTTTCCTGGGGCTTCTTAAGTAACTAAATACGGTGATAGATAGGAACCTGTGAAGAATCCTAAGAGGATGGCTACCTAAAGGCTGAGCCTTAAGCTTGCTTGGTTTGTATTGGACTGGATTTAGAGGATCTCGAATGAACTCCCAGTTTTCTTATGGAAGAGCATTAGGTAGTTCACCTATCTCATTATCTGGGAAACCTAAATGGCCAACAAATTCAAGGAACAACATGTAATAGATCTTTCTTCCTAATTTGAAACTTATTGTGCCAACATCTTGCCCATCTTCACGAGACAGTTTAAAAGAAGTAAAAAATTGAATTGCAACATACGGATAGACCTTTAGATGCTTATCAATGAACCATTCCTAGCCAATACCAGTAATCAAAGGGTATACCTCATTCCAAAGGTTTCCATTTGGGATATCAAGAAAAAAACTCCTTTAAGTAAAGAGGTTTGAAATATTTGAGTTGCTTGAAATACTCAAACATTTCAGCTTTGTCCTCATCAATATAGGTAGGAATAAACTTCTTGGATGTTGATGCTTCTGCTTCTTTAGACTTCTTAGATGGCTCAGCTGGTGCTGCAATTTTAATCACCTTATCCTTCTTTGATGCCTTAGATGTGTCAACCTTCTTTGCTTTCACGGAACTAACTGAAAAGATACAACCAGATAAAAGTAAATTAAGCAAAATAAAGAAGCAAAGGATATAGTTGACCAAATTAATGCAAAAATATTGGAAAATATGTGTGTTAATGAAACATCATATCAATATGTCTCAAACTAAGAATGATTGATCAATGTAATGAGATTGAAAATCATGGCCTAAGTAATGAATTTATTCTTTGAGACATTTCATCAAACATGTTGTGTGCACAAGTTCACAAGCCTGCATTATATGAAATCTCAAAACTTTAACAACCTAAAAATGGATCATGAACACATAATTTATCACTAAATACATTGATCATCTCAATTTTTAACAATAGTAAGCAATAAAAGTGAAATCTCATGAAGAACACATCCCAATTTCACAATTGCAAGCTATGAAATTTTATGCCAAATGATGAAATTAAAAGCAATAAAGCACTTATGATGCAAAAGATGGTGAGAAACTAAATTCAGAAGAAATTTACATAAGAGAACTTTATTCGTTATAATGCTTAAGTGAGTGGAGGGAGAATAAAAGTGAACAAGCAAGAGAAAATGAGCAATTTGGTGCAATGTGTGTGCAAATGGGTATTTATGATGGACTCGATGGAATGATAGGACCCATTCAGTGGGACGAGGACTCTCATTCTACCGAATGGTCCTCTACTGCCTTTAAAGCTCAAAACATCATCACAAAACACAAGCATACATGTGGGAATCACCATTCGGTGGGATCAAAGGCCATTCTACCGAATTATGATGTATCATTCGGTGGAATCAAAATTGATTCTACCAAATGGTCCATCACTGGATTACAAGGGCATACTTTGATGAATTGAAGCATAAATTTTTACACACTCTCATTCGATGGGATCAAAAGGGATTCCACCAAATGCTTTTCTACTGCAACAATAAACTCAAAATTCTATTAGCTAAGTAAAAACTTATGGTCTGCATCAACTTGCTGTCATCAAATGCCCCACATGCTTATTCAAATCATAGTAATTCAACTATAAATTAAATATTTTAGCACACATTTGACTAATCTTTATGCAATCTTCATTTTCTAAATTGATCTCTTACTGTTTATTATGCATTATGCTTTATATGACAACTCTAGGTTAAAAGCTCTTCTTTAGGATTGGTTCTCTTACTGAATTGCACTCATCTTACAAAAAAACTCATCACTTTCTTGTCTTCCTAGGAAATTGATCTCACCTCACAAAGCACTTTCTAAAAATAAAACCAGAACAATTAACATAAATGAAAATAAAACACACAAAGAAATTACTGAAAGCAAACAAAGTTAATGTATTAATCAAATTACGAGGGATAAAGAAATTAGTTCTGAGTTTAACAAGTCCTCAGCTAGACATTGTGCCTCTAATGCTATTCTTGAAATAACATCACTTCTTCAGCCACCTCCATTCTTCCTTCAAAGTATGGCTTCAATTGATGTCCGTTCACTTTATATTCCCTGCCATCTTTTGGACTTTTTATAGTTACCATGCAAAATTTGCTACTAGATAAAACTTGATAAGGCCCCAACCATCTGGATTTCAGTTTACCTTATTGGAGAATCTTTTGTACCGTACGATTAGGTCCATGCTGTTCTCCAACTTCCCCTCCACGACATTGTCTTATGATGTCTTCTTGTTCTCCCTTTGGAACACATCTTTTAAGTACCTAATCTAAACAAATTTTGATTAGATATGGATCATCCCAAAGATAGTGTTTGGCATTGTAGCTTTTTCTTTTGTTGCCAAGTGAAATCTTTAGGAAGATAACCTCCTGCAAGAAAATTAGCTATATTAGCATACTAAGGAGTCACAAATTTACAAGCATAAATTGCACTAATATGTTCATCCGAAAATAAATCAACAATTTCTTCCTTTTCAATATCAACATGATCAAGTCTAGAAAGATGGTCTGCCATATAGTTTTCAGCTCATTTCTTGTCTTTGATTTTGATATCAAATTCTTGTAAAAGCAATACCCAACGAATAAGTCTTGGTTTGCAATCCTTTTTAGCAAAAGGTGCCTTAATGTTGTATGATACATTCATATTGTGACTTTGGAACCTAAGAGATAAGATCAAAATTTGTCTAAAGAAAATACAATTGCTTGAAATTCTTTCTCCATAGTAGTATAATTGACTTAAGCTCCGGTGAGTGTGTGGCTTGCATAATAAATAGTATAAAAAAGCTTTTCCTTCCTTTGGCCTAAAATCGCTCCCACAACATAGTCACTAGCATCACACATGATCTCAAATGGTAAACTCTAATTGGGTGATATAATGAAGGTGTTGTGATTAGCTTGTGCTTCAACAAGTTAAAAGCCTGCAAACACTCATCAACAAAGTTAAATACAATATCTTTCATCAACAAATTAGAATGCAATTTAGCAATTTTAGAGAAGCCTTTAATAAAACAACGATAAAAACTTGCATGACCAAGGAAACTTCTAATACCTTTAATACTTGTAGGAGGAGGTAGTTTATCAATAACATAAATCTTTACTTTATTGACCTCAATTCCTTTTTCAAAGATTTATATAACTATCCCTTCCTTTACTATGAAATGGCATTTTTCCTAATTCAAAACAAGATTAGTTTATTTACACCATTCTAAAACCAATTCAAGATTATTCAAACATGATTCAAAATCACTACCATACAGTGTAAAATCATCCATAAAAACTTTCATAAATTTTTCAATAAAATCATGAAAATGGCCATCATGCATCTTTGAAATGTAGCGGGGGCATTACATAGACCAAAAGGCATCCTTTTATATGCAAATGTATCATAAGGGCATGTAAATGTGGTCTTTTCTTAGTCCTCTGAGGTTATTGGTATTTGCATATACCCGAAATATCCATCTAAAAAGCAATAGAAGCTATTTCTCTCTAATCTTTCTAACATTTGGTTAATGAAGGGTAAAGGAATATGATCCTTTCTAGTGGCATTATTTAATCTCCTATAATCTATACACACTCACCATCCTATTATAATACGGGTTAGGATTAATTTATCTTTTTCATTAGTGATTACAGTCATTTCCCCCTTTTTAAGCACACATTGAACTTGACTAACCCAACTACTATATGAGACAGGATAGATAATACATGTATCAAGGAGCTTAAGTACCTCATTTTTCACCACCTCTTGCATAGTGGGATTAAATCGCCTTTGAAGTTGCACCACCAGTTCAAAATTGTCCTCCATTGGTTTTCGACGTGTACAATAACTAGGGATTATGCCCTTTAAATCATATATTTCCCAACCATAGCTCCTTTATGCTTCTTAAGCACTTCAATTAGCATATTCTCTTCCAAATCTGTCAATAAAGAAGATATAATTACTGGTTTTGCATTTTTCTCTAAAAACACATATTTTAAATTAGAAGGAAAAGTTTTAAGTTTAGAATCTCCCTTAAGAGGGGATAATACATCCTCTATATGTCCTTCTTCATTATATTCGCTCTCTAAATCCTAAATTATCTCTTTTTCTCTTGTCTCCACTTCATCTACATTCTTTGGATGCATTAGACATTTCTTTAACTCATCATCCAAAATGATTTCCTCTTGCTTTGCTTCTATACACTCTTGGACTTCATCAATAAAACAAATTCATTCCTCAAACTCATAGGATGGATGTTTCATAATTTTGTTTACATTAAACACCATTTTATCCTCATTAAATGTCAAAGTGACTGTTTGCCCATGAACATCTATTAAAGCTCTTATTGTATTCAAGAATGGTCTTCCAACTATTAAGGGCACTCTTTTATCTTCTTCCATATCCAAAACCACAAAATCAATTGAAAATATAAAGTTTCCAACTTTTACCAATAAATCTTCAATAATTACTTTAGACGTCTTTAATGATCTATCCGCCGATTGTAATTTTATTCGGGTTTCCTTCATATCTCTTAAATTCAATTTCCTGCAAATAGAATAAGGCATTAAATTTATGATAGCACCCAAATCACACAATCTATGTCTTACAAAATTTCCTCCTAATTCGCATGGCAATGTAAAACTACCAGGATCTTCTAATTTTCACCGATTTTATTCATTAGAATTACACTACAATTTTCAGATAATTGGACCATTCCTATTCCTTTTAGCTTTTTCTTGTTAGAGCACAATTCTTTCATAAACTTAGCATATTTAGGCATGTGTAACAAAGCTTTGTTAAATGGTAAATTTACATGCAACTTTTTAAATATGTCAAAATCTATTTAATTGGCCATTTTGCTTTTCTTTTCTAGCTATAGATGGAAAAGGTAGTTTAGATTCATCAAGCACAATAGATACCAACTTTTCCTTACCTTTATTTTTTTCAACAATAGGAGGGACTTCATCAACAATTTTTAAGTTAGAAAAACTTACGTCCATTGTTGGTTCTACCACTTTAGAAGTACTCTTACCAATTTCAGTTTCTTGTACCTCTTTCCCACTCCTCAAAGTGATTGCCTTAGCCTCCTCTTTCGGATTGCGGTCTACATTAGATGGAAATGTCCCTTAAGTTTTATTGGTCAATGAGTTAGCATGTTGTCCCACTTGGTTTTCTAGATTCCTAATGGATGCATCTTGGTTCCTCATCCAAATGTCTTGAGATTTCCACCTAGCATCTTTATTAGACATATAAGCAATTTGGGTGGCTATACAATTAGCAAGCATTTCTTCTAACTTTGTTTTCTTTTCTTGTGGGGGTGGTGATTTTTGAAATTTAAGTGGTTGATAAGGTAGTGTTTGATGGTTAAAGTGGTAGTGTGGTTGTGCTGGATTTTGGCATGAAGGCTGACTATTGAAAGCTAAAGTTTGATTAAAAGGAGGTCTCGATAGAGAATTTGATGTAGACATTTGATTACCTTCTCTCCATGCAAAATTTGGATGGTTCCTCCATCCTGGGTTACAAGTATTGTTATAGGGATTTAAAGCATTGACATCCTCCATTAATCCTTCATTATTCTACATAGCCCCTTTATTTCCTGCATATAAATCAATTCTATTAGACAAAGTAGAAACATTCTAAACTTTTAGGCCATTCAATTCTTTAGATAACAATTCAATTTTAGCATTTACCATGGCAAAATCATCTATGCTATGAACTCCTTGTTTCTTTTGAGTAGCCCTTGAGCTAGCCCATTGTGCATCATTAGTTTCCATCTCATCAAGAAGTAGGAATGCTTCTTTAGGTATTTTTCTCATGAAACTGCCATTTGATGCTGCATCCAATAAAGATCATGTAACTTGATTCACACCTATATAAAAACTATGCATCGATTGATAAACAACAATTTCATGGTGTGGACAGCATTTTAATAGTCTCTTAAATCTTTTAGGAGCTTTATGAAATGACTAATCATATAACTGCTAAAATTCATTGATGTTTTTCCTAATAAGCTCGCTTTTGATGGGTGGAAAGAATTTTCATAAGAACTTTTCTTGCATTTATTGCTATGACTGTATAGATTAGTTTGGAAGCATTTTTAACCAATCCTAGGTTTACCTATAAGGGTAAAAGTAAATAGTTTAAGTCTAACAGCATCAGTGGACACATTTGGTATTTGAACCGTGTCATTTATTTCTAATAACATATCCAAGTGTTGTGCATGATCCTCTATTTCTTAACCCAAAAATTGATTTCTTAGCACCATAGTAATGGTAGCAGGTTTAATCTCAAATAGCTAGTTATGAGGGATCATAATAGTTCTATGTTTTTTATTTCACCTAGGAATGGCATAATCCCTAATGGTTCTAGGTCTAAACCCATTCCCTGGAGGTTGATAATTGCCTTGCTCATTCTTATGTTGTGGATCTTTCACCTTAGCTGGTGGGTCTATTATGAGAGGTGGATCTCTAAGGATTCCTTGATCTTCTAAATTCATAATGTCTTTCAACTTTATAATCCTATGAAATGTCCTCTCAATTTGATGGTCAATAGGCAATATTGGTAGATTCCTTATCATAAACTACTAGCACCTGCACAAATAGCAAATAGAATAAGAATAGAAATAGATAAGAGGAGATAAAAAAAACCATTAAATTCACTATAAAAATTAAAATAAATAATACACACCAATACTATCTCTGGCAATGACACTAAAAACTTGATCGGGTTCTAGCAAGTGTACTAGATCGGTTAGTAATATAGGGAAATAAAGATTAACATCCCAAATATCGAACCCAAGGGAAACTTATGTGTGTATGAACATATTTTAAGCTTTAGAATGAAAAATATGTGTAGAGAGAGAGAAGAGATCCCCAAAAGTTATGATGAAAATTAAAAATCGATTCAAAGTAATTGACTTGAAATAAATAACAAGAGTAAAATAAGACAAAGGAACAATCAATATTTAGAAGTAACTTTCACTAAGGGACTATCCACTTTAACCTTTTATTGCAATGACTTAATTTCTTAAAAAAACAAGTAATTATGAAAAACTAAATGAATAAGACATGATACCTTGAATCAAGAATATCTTTCTTAAATATCAAACTCCCTATTAAGAACATTTAACATTCAGCATAAAAATCTAGTCAACTTCCTATACTTTCATTAAACTCTTTATCAAGAAAATTCAATTCCAGTATATTTGCGGTTCTTCCTCTCTTAATATTAATCAAAATTACCAAAACATAATCATCTCAAAACATAAAAAAAATTATGCATTGATTCAAATGATTAATCTAAGGACATGCAAATCTTTTAATGATGCTTAAATCGACTCTTAGTTATTCAAACCAATAAACCAACAATCAACTAAACAAAATCAAAGATAAGAATATGCTTAAAACCAAGAAAAAATTAACTTGAGTTAGCATTAAAGCTCAATTAAGTCATCACAACAAAAGATTAAGGATTCCAGTATCCTTAGCAAAAGTTAAAGAAAAACTACTCACACTTCATAATTCAAAGCTAAAAACTGAGTTAAAATAAAATTAGAGAAACGTAAATTAACTATGAATTCTAATGTAATAACTAAAGACTCTCTCTCATCTCCTCTACTTGTGTCTTGAGTCTTCCTTTTATAGGCAAAGTAGAGGCAGCTGCACAAGGAGTTTTAATTCACCTAGACTTCATAATCCAAGCAAAAGTAAACTTTCTAATTGATAAAAGACTTCATCTTTTAGTGAACTTAACTTGAATCGATGGAATGAGTCTTGAAACCACCGAATAACCCCGCTCTGCTCTTCAAATAAGTGCATTCAGTAGAACCACTTTATGATTCCATTGAATGAGCTTTTATTCTCCTCTTTAAAAGAGCCATTCGGTAGAATTAGCAAGTGATTCCACCGAATGGTCCTTTACTAGACTCCATACGAGCAATGCTTTAATGTTTGGTTCTTGTGTTATTCAAATTACCCTTTTAGACCTTTAATTTTTCCTTTTTCTTTCAATTTCACTCCTAAAAACACAATTAAGCACAATTAAGCTCTCAAAATACAAATTAAACAAATTAATCCCTAAATTAACTAAAATCCTATAAAACAAACCCAATAAACTAACTAAAAACACTTAAAAACATAATAAAATGCACACTTATCAAGCACATGTGATGCCTAATGATAACATGTTTAAGTTTATAATCACGATGATTTGTATATTCAAATACCGACACTTGTGATACTGTATGAATGCATGATTACATGTACATACACTGGAGGTTGTGTATTACATTATGATCACATACATGTAAAAAGTGTATACTATAAGTACAAGCATGAGATTTAAGGGTGTTTCCTAGTGCTTGAATGATAACATGTTAAAGTACATAGTTGATGATATATGTCTAATTTTAGATTCTCATATTGTTATATGACTTTATGAATACTTGTGTATATAAATAAACTAGGGATTGTGTATCTTTTTACATAATCAAATACATGATGAGCTATATTGTAAGATTTAAAAAACAAGGCATGTTTCATGATGAGCACTTGAACAGGCATGAAATATGATATTACTAATTTTCAGTTTCACTATTTCAATAAAGACATAAACAAAGTTTCTATATATGTTTGGTGTTATAAAATTATGATACATTGATGTATTATTCTCATTAATTTTACTATAACAAGTGGATTGCCATGGAATAGTTCTGGAAGTAACTGAATTGTAATAATACATAATCGATATTGAAGTCTTTATACCTAGCTCACCTAAATGTTGTTGTCCTTGTTATGATAGGTTTTGAATAATTGTAATTGTGTACTTAACTCTTATCATATCCTATGATTATTTGCAACTATAAGTTAATGTGTTTGCAAGTTTGGTTGATTAAACTCTAATAACAGTAAATTACTTGATTTGTTATATAAATTAATTCAACATTTGTGGCAATCAAAGTGTATAGAAAGGTCACAAATAAACTCATCTAAAAAGTCATTAATAAAGTATATGCTAGATAATTTGGAGATACTTAAAAGTGCAGGTTTATACATATTGAGTCCAGGATCAAGCTCAATGTCAGTTATTCTTTTAAAGTGAATTATGTAAGCTTGATTGCTCTAGTCTTCCATTGATGAGTGAAAATACATAATTGCTATAATATGTGATGGATAATTCTACACCTTGAATGAAAGTACAGATATATATATACAACAAGTATATGAATAAGTTTGTTGCATGTGATTCTTTAATTTCTTGATCATGCTTAAACGCTTATACTTATCCATTGATTTTGAAATGATGCAATCATTATGATATATATGTGAAGACTTTGCTTATACTTATCCATTGATAAATGTATCTAGGAATCTGAAGACTTTGCTTATCTTAAATTTAATGGCACAAAGGCCATATTATCTATGTAAAGTATAATTGTAATATACGGAATGAACATAAACATAATATTGCCTATAAATAGAGTTCAAATATAGATACATAGGTATCTATAGGGATATTACAACTGCCACCGTTGACCTATTTAGGCCTAAAGTACAGTTGATCCTATTAGATCACGAACAACCCATTTGGATTGATAGTTGATCCTGTTTGGGTCCATTTGACAAGTCTACCATACAGTTGACCCCATTTGGGTCTATAATTTTGATATCCTCTGATATCCACTATTTTGATACCCTCAGGTATCCACCGTTCCTGTTATCCACCTTTAGAACTTGGACAAGCAAAATTATAAGTACAATACCGGCATTAAAGTATAACATACAAAGCATGTACTATATAAGAGTTATGGATATTGCTTGATTATATGTCTGACATGATTTGATTGTATTGTTTCATAAGTTTAAATAAATAGAGGTTATCAAGTAACACAAGACATATATATATATATATATATATATATATATATATGTATGTATGTATGTATGTATGTTATTCATAGTTGGTTCCAAATGTTCGAAATTGTATAATTGAGTTAAATGCTTGAAGAATTCTCAGTCTGTATACAACAGAATCATGCTAAGTTAACTGTTAAGTTTTTCAAATGCTTTTATTCTTTACTACGTGAGATTGTTTGATATGTCAAGATTTCTTAATTCATTGGTTACTTGTTAAATAAATGTATATTTGTATATGAAGCATGTTGAGTATGATTATAGATGACTTCATTTGAAAGTTCTTATACTTGTAAGTAGGCTAATCTAGAGTATGAATACAACACAGTTAATTATAGTATAAGTATTGCTTATGACATATGAAACAACATGATTAACTTGGTTTCTAATAAATGGATTATATTTGTTAATGTTAAGATCATCTTAATCAATGTTGATATTTGAGGTGGCTGAATTAAATGTGGGATTACATTGTTGTTAAAATTGCTTATCATATTATACATCTCTTTCTGACATGTCATATTAATGTTTCAATTGATGTATGTTATATGATTTTGACGATCATTGTGAGTGGTTGTCTTTTATATTTATTATCCCCACTAAGCTTTATAGATTAGCAAGGGTGATTTTATCCATGTAGGTTTTGAGTAAAGATATTATCTCAAGGTTAATGTCTGCAGCAGTTGGGCTAACACAATAGAGAGAGTCTGAAAGTATAGCTATTGATGTTGAGTTCTTTTTGGTCATAAGAATTTTATTTGTAATGTCAGATGATGTATTACACTAAAGATTATTTGATGTAAATCTTAAATATTCTAAGAGACTCAAAAGTATAAAGTAAAGTTTTTAATTGTATAACACTTCTGTTAGATTCGTTTTCTTCAGAAGATTTTTATATTTAATCATTCCTGGTTCAGTAACATAGTAAAGTATGTTGATACTTTTAAGATGAAGTGAGTCAGTTTAAGTGCAGGATAAGGGTGTTACAAAATGTATAGACTTTAATTTGGATTCTTTTCGTTAAAAGTTTTCTATGGCATTGGAAATTATGTATTTATAGATGCCTAATAGTTGTATTTTGTAATGTGTAAAGAGACTCTAAAACAATATAGTAAAGTTTTTAATAGTATAATATTTATGTTGGATTAAGTTTTATATTAAGATCTCTGTATAATATTGTTGTCGCATAATAGTGTAGAAAAGCATGTTTAATGGTCCAGGATAAAGTGAAATAGCTAGATTATAGGATAATGGTGCTACAAGCTATGCTACAGTAGAGATTGAGCATCAGTCTTTAAGGTAGCTTTAGAGGCTAAATTGCTAGAAATAGAATGGACCAAATAAAGGTTGCTCTAGCTTAACCTATATGATAGAGATAGAAAGTGAGCTTACTATCACAATCAAATCTATCAGAAAAGGTTAGCTTATTCATTTTGGAATAAGGTTAAGAAACATAGGGCTTGAGAGAAAATAATCAATCAAGAAAACCTAAAAGGGCTGATTGATGGTAGGAATTCTGGTGCTCTTAAGATTTCATTCTCAAAATTAGATGACTTGTGTTTTGAATTTATGTTAAATAATGATCATGTGTACTAAAATAAGATATAAATGTCATGTCCGTATGTAATGTTTTATTGATAAAATCAAAAGGAATCCATCTAATATGTTCAAAATGAAAAGGTTTTAATGAAAGCAAAATATAAATGTCTTTATTACATTTAACTCTCTGTATGTCCTCAGCTGCTATCAATGAGCTTTTACTAGTGTGATCTACTGTCAACCGTAGGGCTAATGACCTTCCTCTTGTACTCAATGGTAGCAGAGAGGTATTATCGGGCACCAAAAAGCAGTCTCCTCATCTGATATAAAGGATAGCTGAATCGCCCCCTCGTCTAGAGATAAGAAGTCATATAGTCTCCGCTCGTATGAATAGCAACCCAGATCGTAAAGACCAATCACCTTAGGGGGAGGTTTCTTTAGTAACTTCAACTTCTCCTATAACCATTCTTGAAAAAGTAATAAATATGATGATTGCTAGCAAATGTAGATCACAGTCTTCTAATGATACCTTCCCTACTGTAATTGTGGCCTATTTTGTGAGTTGCAGATGACTCACAAATCTTAATTATTGAGTTTTCTTTTTAGTTAGTGTAAATTATTACAATTCGCTTAAATCTGAACTATCATACATTCTTTCTTGTTGAAACTGAAGTTACTATGTATATTTATATATATAATTTTTCAAGTAATGCTTATTGCAGCTGCAACAGAAATAAACACAAGATTAATATCAAATTTGAGAAATCTACATACTACACTACATTCCAAGGTTTGATATTTAATTTTATTCTAAAAGCTAATGTAAACAAAATAGCTTTGATCTCCTAAGTTGAGATGCTGTTGGTTTCCTTATCTAACCTTTGAGATGTATAATTAAACAGAGCATTTGTGCATTCAGTATCAAGGTTTGTACAATTTCATTTGCTTAACATAAGAGGTCTATAAAGCCATTAGAGTGTGGTGTCAATTTATAAAACAACTTAAAGCATCACTTAATTATTGAAGATGGCTTCACCATGTTTAACTTGAGCACTATTTCATTACTTAAAAATTCTTTTGATATATACTTTTAGACTAAATTTGAAATAATTTGTTCCTTTGTTTGTCTTTTTATGATAGTTTATACACATTGATGAGCTTACCCATCAGTCATGACAATGGGCAGCTGTCAGACTTGAGCTTTATTAGCCTTTTTGTGTCCTCATTTTTTTAAAGAATTTCTTGCAACTCCTATTGCCTCATTTTTAGAGACATATCCATGCCTCCTAGATATCCAGTGCTACCTCTGTCTCGGCTTATTTGAATGGTCTTTGTTAATGTGGTAGCATTCTGTATTTTATTGTATATTTGGCTTAATTAATTAGAAAATGTCCTCTCCATTTCACATATGCAACCAATGCCTAAAGCTCTCTCTCTATAGTTTAATTTTATGAAATGATTCTTTATTCTCTTTAATTGTATAAACCGACCCATTTGAACAAATATATAAGTGATCAAAACCATATTTTGATCAAAACCATAATAGTTTCTTCGACTTGTAATATTTTTTTTTCACCTCCTATGTTCTTTTTTCTTTTTATTTTTCCCCAAAATTATCAATTTTTTTCCTTTTGGGTAATTTTATTTCCAAATATACAATAGTAACAATTTATGTTGTTGCTATTTTTAGTGACAGATAATAATAATAAGGTTTTTCATATGATATTGAAGAAGAATATATGAAAGAAAGCGGTAGATAATAAGGTGTACTGTCGCCGTGCGCGGCCTGCAAACTTTTTTAGCGGAGATGTGCTCAGGATTGTGTTTTTCCTCCATATTTTTCGGCCAATGAGCCATAGAAATTTGCTAGTGTCCATAATGTTTTTGGAGCAAGCAACGTCAACAAAATGTTTCAGGTTAATCACACAATCTCCTATTTCTCTATTTATGATTTGATCCTCTTTTTTTTTTGCCATACTTTATTTGCAAGTAGCTAACTTTTTTTATCCTTAATTAATTAGAAAATGTGTGTAAAGACTTAATAATGCTTTTATTAAAGTGTAGAACAGGGTAGATAAAATTATAAAAAAGAGGATGTGGATCTTTTTCTTTTATATATGCAAAAATTATAAAATTATACATAGACGAGTACTTAGAATAATATAATAATTTTCAATAATATCTCGATGGAGGGATATGCATACATATAAAAGTGGACTAGCACTATATATGTGTGAAGATAAAAAAAGAAAGTGCAAGATACAAAAAGCATCCAAAGAAACAAATAAAGGGCAGGTTTTTCTTGGTCAAATATATAGGTTGCACTGATTCACTGCTAATAACATATATATATATATGGCTAAAAAACATTATAATCAAAGAATTATTAGATGGGTCGGTTTGAAAATAACTCAGAATTTCTTGTCCAAACTAAGTTTATGGATTTTTTTTCATAAATTAACGTATGAATGATAACCAAAATTCCACTACATTTTCAAATACCTTGTGCATTAGTTTATATTTGTTTGATTTATTAGGCCTAGGCGAGTGTTTTTCTACAAAGTTAATCACTATTTTACATATATATATATATATATAAGTTTGAATAAGCATAACGTAGTATATTTTTTCTATTGAAAAAAGAAAAACTAAGTTTAACTTAGCAAAACAAGAATTAGTTCTAAAAACTAAAATTAAAATAGAACTAAAAGCATATCAAATAATAATGATAATAAGAAAGCAATTGTTTGAAATAATTGAGAGAATTTTCATATGCGTGTCTTTAATTAGAATCATGATGTTAGAGATAAAGAGTATCTCTTCTTATACAGTATGGTTTAGTAATATAAAATTAGAATTATTTATCTGAGATAATAAAATTAGCATCAGCTGCTGGCTAAAAAGATGATATGTGAGAGAGAAAAGCTTTGGTCGAGTAGAAAAGTCATCTCTGTGATGTTTTTGCTTTATTTTTTAGTTGCAGTGGTTAGTTTCAGTTAGTGTAGAGACCCCACTGCACTACAAAAGTAGGATTCTAATTCTATATTCTATTCAAAAAGCAAATAGTGTTTACCGTTTTTTAATTTTGATTCCTCAATGTCGTGCACACTAAAGAGAATAAAGAATCATTTCATAAAATTAAACTGTAGAGAGAGAGAACTTTAGGCGTTGGTTGCATATGCGAAATGGAATTATTAGGCTAAAATGTTATAGCTGGGGGTACTTCAATTCTTACCTTTAGTCTGCAATTTCTTTGTGGCTATATAAGTACTTTTAGAGTAAATTTGAGCACTTAATGTCATACAAAAATAATTTTTTTCGGTGATGTTTGCTGTTATTCACTATTGAGGATATGTTGATGGGACCAAAAGAGTAACATTTGGCTTTGTGAAAAAATATACAGTGGATAATGTAAGGGTCATCCTTGGGAAAAATCATGGCAAGGGAGAAGCTATTCGAAAAGTGAGTATAATCCAAACTGTTTAATCGTGTACATATTTCCAATGAGAAATTCTCGTTTTCATTGTTATGCATGATGACACCCATTGAAGTGCTTTACCTTTGTGAAAGCATTGTAAAATAGGGCATGCTTTATTCTCGTGGTGAACTACTTTTAATGTTGGATGCATATGGCGCAACTAAGGTTAATTTCCTTGAGAAACTTGAAAATCAGGTTTGGCTGTGTAGAGTTTAAATTCAATGTTGCATTCTTTGATAAATTCTGTGTTCTGTGTATATTTCATGTCGAAGTAAATAAAGATGTTAACACTGTTATTTTGGGCATCAGATACATGCAATTGCCAACAAAGAGCTTAAAAGAGATTCATCAGCAACAGATTCAAATTTTAGAATATCTAATGTTCCAATTGCTGCATTTGGTTCTCTTGCTCATCTCGAGGAGAAGGCTTTAGCGACAGTTCAGTTTTGCTAATACTTTATTTATTATTCATGAGTTTTTCTTGTATGACCCATCAATATTATTTATTTCACATAGCTGATCCAATGTCCTTTGTGTGTTAGAGAAAGTGGCATCGCAATTTTCTGATGAAGGGCTTTCACCTTGTGGTTCTCTTAACTGTTGGTCCTGAAATTCGTGATACGCAGGTTATTTCTGAAATATCTCTATTATGTTATTGGTCCTTTATTATTTATTATTATTATTATTATTATTATTATTGTGGCACTTTCAAATATGCCTGATTCGCTTACAACTTCTGTTGAACAATACACTAAAATGATGCGAATGAGTTTTTATTCTTTTTCTTCTGACTCATCCCTATCTTGCATTTTTTTTGCTGATGCGAACTTTCATAAATTTCAGTGCGGCTTTAAGATGTTTACTAGGGCTGCTGCGAGGAAAATTTTCACAAACATTCATCTCAAAAGGTAGATCTTCACTCTTTCAATATATATCCAACATCTTTTATGTCCTAATTGAAGTTGAATCTTAATGATTAAAAAAAATTTGAAATTTGCGTGTTTTTAAATTTAATCATTTTTTATGGATTCCTTGCCTAAAGTGTTCTCCTATTCATGTTGTGTTGAGTGTGCAAAATGCATGGATAGGGGGTTCATTTAGAATGAAATGTTGAAGAGGCAGAAGTACCATTAGGGAATATACTTGGAGCGCAATTCACTACAAAAGCGTAAAAATACTAGCACAATCACACTTGAGAAGATATTGATCCTAACATTTTTTTTGCTAGCCATCATTAAGTCAATCTGCTTATTGGTACATTTTCTTTGATTGTTTTTATTTCTTTTATGCTAGACCAAATGAATAATCCCTATTTGATTCAAGCAGATGAGAAATGCTTGCCTTACGGGCAATTACTTGAGATCAGTAATTTTTAGCCAAAAATTATTGTTTACTAAGTTGAATGATTTTGTTCTCTTACAAGTCTTTTGATTAGGTCTTTAAATCATGAAATATATAAAACTCTGATACGTCTTAAATAAAATTGCTCCGAAAATTAACTCTTTAAATCGTTATCTTATAGCAACCACAATGAATGCTTAACAAATATTCTACTTTTCAAATGAATTAATGGTGAAAATTATTGGAATTGGGTTGAATTTATGACGAAAGTTAACTTGTGAAGTGAGTTAATAATGATTAAAAATCTACTATTGTTAGACCAAATAATGTCATCAACTGAATATTTTTGATAAAGCTTTAATTTATCTCTAGCTAATAGATGGCATGACACTGACCGCACATAATAATGGAAATAGGAACTCCTGGTTAACTATATAGGGAGTTTCTCTTGGATTTATGCCTCTCATTTCCTTGAAAATTTTAAGGTTTCAATATTTTTTTTCTTGTAGGTTTGAATATGAAATTATTGATTATGTATAAAATATATATGCATCTCCTTTATGACTGCTACATTTGACTTGGCAAAACAAAATGGAGAAATTTTGGTGGAGTTGCTGCTGATTATTATTTTTTTTTCCACAGCCGTATCATTGGCATTGGCAATTTTGAAACAACCGTGGGAGTGGTTGCTGGTGGCATTGCTGCAGCTCTTGTGCGAAGAAATTAGCTTCTTTTTTTTTAATATATTGTTTTTGTATCCCTTGATATGCTGAAGTATTCAGTTGATGGTGAACTAGGACACAAATTTAGTTGAATACACAATGAACATATTTTTATTTTTGATGTATATGAAAAGATGCTTGAGAAATTACCCAATTGCACTATGTAATTTGCAACATTTCATAATTTGTTTTAAGACTTTGTGTATTTTGAAATATATTCTGATTTGGAATAAATATGTGTGAGATTATTGTT
This sequence comes from Excoecaria agallocha, assembly GCA_037975025.1. Lineage (NCBI taxonomy): Eukaryota > Viridiplantae > Streptophyta > Magnoliopsida > Malpighiales > Euphorbiaceae > Excoecaria > Excoecaria agallocha. The sequence continues at coordinate 84,623,479 of CM075808.1, read as the reverse complement.
ATGTATAGGATGAAAATAAATAAATAGTGCTCAGGATTAAAATTTTAATAAACAGCAAAAGAAAAAATTCAATTATGTAATAATTTAGCGACGGATTTGCGATAGAAAACTGTCGCTAATGTGTAATAGATATAATTTAAGAAATAATTAGCGACTAATATTTCATCGCTAACTTTTACATTTAATTTATAATTAGTGACTAAATTAGCGACGGAAAATTTAGTCGCTAAATATTATTATTTTAATAACGACTACTTATGAATATAAATTAGCAACAGAAAAAAAATTAGCGACGGAATTTTTCGTTGCTAAATTAGTGACTGATTTTGAATTTCGTCTCTAGTACATTCGCGACTGGGCTTTTAGTGATTGTTCGTCGCGGCTTCGCTAAAATAAATTAGCGACGAAAATGTCTATCGCTAATTAGCAATTTTTTTTGTAGTGATTGTTGAATATGTTTCTAAATGTTTAACATGTCAACAAGTGAAAGCAGAACATCAGTTTCTTTCAGGTCTTTTGAATCCCATTCTAGTTCCACAATAGAAGTAGGAAGACATTACCATGGATTTTGTTACTGGTTTGCCTCTTACTCATAGAAAATATGATGATGCTAGGGTAATAGTGGATAAGTTAACAAAAGTAGCTCACTTTATACTAGTTCAAATAGATTATCCTATGGATAAACTTGCAATGTGAATGAGATTGTACGATTACATGGTATACTGGTATCCATAATTTTGGATCAAGATCCAAGGTTTACCTCGAGATTTTGGCAGAGTTTACAACAGGCCTTGGGAACATAGCTCAAGTATAGTACAAATTTTCATCCTCAAACGGATGGACAATCTGAAAGGGTTATTTAAGTTCTAGAAGATATGATGAGGGGAAGTGCTTTGGAGTTTTCTGGAAGCTAGGACAAATATGTGGCCTTAATGAAATTTGCCTACAATAAAAATTATCATAAGAGTATTCAGATGGCCCCATATGAGGCTCTGTATGGTAGAAAATATAGAACTCTAGTCTATTGGACTGAGCTAATCGAAGGTATAATAATCGGTCCTGACCTTGGTAGGGATACAGAGGAAAAAGTTCAAGTTATCAAGCAGAGGTTGAAAAAAGCTAGTGATCGACAAAAATCTTATGCTGACTTGAAAAGAAAGGATATCGAGTGTCAAGTGGGTGACAAGGTATTTTTGAAGGTATCCCCATAGAGAAAAGTTCTTAGGTTTGGTAAAAAGGGGAAACTCAGTCCAAGATTCATCGGTCCATATGAAATTCTACAAAAAGTCAGACCAGTGGCTTATAGGTTGGCTCTTCTTATGGAATTAGCCAAGCTCCATGATGTATTTCACGTGTTTATGCTTAGAAGGTATCGTTCGAATGAATCTCATAAGCTGCAAGTTCAAGATATTCAAGTACAGCCAGATTTCACGTGTGATAAGGAACCGAAAGAAATACTGGCTAGGAAAATCCGGCAATTGAGGAACAAGTAGATCCCTCTGGTCAAAGTACTCTGGCAACATCATGGTGTACAAGAAGTAACTTGGGAGCCAGAGGTAGCCATGACAAAGCAATATCCTTAATTGTTTGAATCAAGTATGAATTTTGAGGACGAAATTCCTTAAGGAGGAGAGATTTGTGAGACCCCTAACATGACCCTAATTGGAATTGCATGTTTTAAGTAGGATTTTATTTGACTAAGATCAAATTAAAATGAGAATTTCATATAAATTATGGGATAAGTGATAAATTATTTTGTTATTATATTAATAGCATGAAAATAAAATTTAATATTATAGTTTAATATTATTTGAGGGTATAATTAAAGTATAAAGTATTAATTTGGGGTAAATTTGTAATTATGGCATTTTAGGGGTCAATTGTGAATAGAAGAATAAATTGAGAGGTCAATTTAAGAGAAGGAATAAATTGATAGGTCAATTTTAAAAAAAGGATTAAGTGGAGGGGTCACTTTATATCATGCAAAAAAGTGAGACCTAATGGTAGGACATGCAAACATTTAAAGGACTAAAAAGGGGATTATCCCTTGCTATTATAAAAAGCAAAAATTTAGGAGAGAGAGGAGAGTGGCTCAAATTTTCTTGAAGAACATTCAGAAATGCTCTTCTCTCTACTCTAAAATCCTAAGTTAAATTCTTTAAGTGATCTTGAAGAGGAAATTGTGCATGTTGGTTAATCAAGAGTCTTTGTATAACAAATTAAGGTAAATAATCTTTACTTAATTTCATCTTGTTATTCTCCTTTTCTTTCTCAATTTGTTGAAGTAATGGTTGAGTATGGTGCTGGAATTTTAATAAAATGATGATGTTGGTTGTAAAGGAGAAGAGGGGAGTAGAAAAATCAAAGGAAAAGAGTTGTTAGAGATTGAAAGAAAAGGGGATTTCGGCCAAAGGTATGGGATGAGATTCTTCCTATTTGTTTGTGGTTGTTTTTGTAGAATAATGTTGTGAATGTCTTGAAATTTGAGTAATTAAAGAGAGGATAATACTTAAGAAGTATACATGCAAGGATGAGATGAAACCTCTTGACCTAGCGTCTGAACTTTTAGCATAAGTTAAAATATAAAACTCTAATTGTAGCCATTCAAATTTTTAAAGTTGTATAAGACATATACCTACAAGATTGTAGAAGGAACCTAGCCTTAATTCTGCATCTAAATAATTTTTATGATTTATGGAATGTTAGGTGAACTGTTAATTCTGGTACTGGAATAGTTCGTTGAAAAATTGAGATATATGTGTGTACAATGATCAGAATGACATAAGGTTAATTCCTATACAAAATAGAATCCTAATTTCACATTTTGGATGAAGGAAGTATGACTTAAAAATGTATGCAAGCATGTCAAATGATGACTTGAAATTCGTAGGTACTGGATGTATTGTTAGGTAACAGACTTTAGTAATTTGGGCTTAACTTTTGGTAGAGTTGTTAAATTGCTACAAAGTAAAATTCTTATAACATTAGAGACCTGGAAGTAGAACTTTGATGAAGACATGCTGGTCTAATTCCTTCTTCATTTTAGCTATAAATTTTTATATGTGGCAATAAACATTATTTTTCTCTAATATCTCGAGCTATAGATAAGATATTAAGGTTAATTTTGATGCTTTGGAAACTAGACACATATGGGAATAAGATTGTACGAGGTCATTTAGCCTAAAAATGACATTTTCAAATTCATTAGTGGCTCACAAGTTAGGTCCAGAATGCTGCCCTGTGCTGATTTTTAATGTATTTTACCTTATGTTTTTTTTAAATAGTTAAGTTAAATATGTGTCTATGTGAATACATAATGAATTGTATATGGCATGCGATATGACTATTAAAAAGGGTTGTATGTATACATATACATTCATACATGCACATAGGTAAAGATTATTGATGAAGATATCTAATATATATATATATATATAATTAAATTTTTACATGATTATTAAATGCAAGATTAATTTTATGTATGAAATCCTAGGATGAGTAAGTGTATATTTTGACATGTACCTATGCTATGAAATAAGGAATATAATAGTATGACTATGTCACAGGTAATGTCTTATGGATAACATATTAAGGTATCTATTAAAATAATATATGTTCAATTAACAAAACGTTGAAATGTTAAATGGCAAATTGGTTACATGTATTTATATAAATTAGAGATTTTGGATCTTTTTACATGATCATATACCTAAGTTGTGTTGTATTGGAATGTTCTAAGAACAAGGCATGAGTTAGGTTGAGCACTTAAACAGGTATAAAATATTACTTTATTGTCATGTTATGATCAAGCTACATATGATGACTAATGATAACACGATAAAAAAAACTATATGAATTAATATAAATAAACTTTGTATACATAGTTATACTATAGTAATAATATATCTACACTATAGTTATACGTATGCAAATTGATTTAATTAAGTGCAAGTATGGTATAGGAAAACAAAATTAAACAAAGTATTGCCTGCAATTAGAGTTCAATTGAGGATAGATAGGTGCCTATAGGTATTTTTCTGCTGCCACATTCGACCTATTTTGGTCTAAAGTAGAGTTGATCCTATGGGATCATAAACAACCGTTTGGGTTGTTAGTTGACCCCGACTGGGTCCATTTGATCGGTCGACCGTACAGACGACCTGTTTGGGTCCATAGATTTGATATTCTCGGATATCCACTATTTTGATATCCTTAGGTATCTACCATTTCGGTTATCCACCTTTAGAACTTAAGCAGGCTATGTTGCAGTATAAATACATCATAAATGGTTACAATATAACAAGGCATATAAATTATGAAATATCTTGTTTAACTGAGTTTTCCAATGCATGTATCTTATTCTTATGTTTACATATATGTACAAAACATTTTATGAAATTTTGAATTTATGGAGACTACTTGAATGTAGGAATACATTGCTGATCAAGAACATTTTTACATTTATCATATGCTTATCGTTTATATGTTATTTTAAATGTTCTATAAATTTTATATGAATTACTTAACCTAATGATCATTGTGAGTGGTTGTCCTTCACTTTTATTATTCCCACTAAGTTGTGTAGCTTAGCAAGGGTTATCTTGATCTGTGTAGGTTTTGCTAGTCAAGGCTTTTACACAGGAACATTCTTTACATCAGGACAGGCCGACACCAGTCTATCGGAGTTGATGTAGAAATTTTGATTAATTTTGTATAGTTCCTTACATGTTTAATATGTATAAAGTTTATATTAGATATGTATGTCATATGAAGGTTAAGGTTGTAATAAGCTCTTAGTGAGAATGCTAGTATATGCATGCATCTAAAAGCTAGAATGACTTTATTCAAATGTGCTGGAATGTTGAATGCTATGCATGATAGTGAAATGACTATGATAGTTGATTCTAGTATGATTAAGATAATGGGTTGCATAATGAGTCACTGTACTTATTCAAAATGAAATGTACATGAAAGATGTGAGAAGCCTAATTAGAATGCAAGTTATATGATTAGATGGATCAGGTGACATGAATGCATGTAGATGTTAATCGAGTTAATTGCTTAATATAACATGACTTAAGTAGACTTCATAACATATGATAGAGATGCTAGAATAGGGTGTTTCAGTGGGGTGGCAATCAAAGAGGAATTTTAGAATTTTCTCTCTTTTACATCTCTAATTTCTTATATTTTTAAGAATTATTCATCTTAATCGTTAAAATCTTTAAGAATAATTCTTGCATGTTGATGGTTCAAGAACAAGTTTGTGTAAATCATTAAGAAGAATAAAAAGGTAGGAAGAACAAAGGAAAGGTTCTTGCAAAGGATTGAAAAGTTAAAGGGATTTCTGTAAGGACCCAAATTAGGTCCTAAAAGAATTCAAGGGCATTAACATATTATTAATGTCTAATTATAGAGATTAAGGTTAAATTAAAGTCTAATTAAACTACCCATTGAATTAAGAGACAAAGATGGTTGAGGGGTAAATGTTAAATTTACCATATAGGTGATTATAAGGTTAATTTAAAAGACATAAATTTATAATGGATCAAAATTGAAAGAAAGGAAATAAGTTTTGGGTAAAAATTGTGATTAGTAGTTTGGTGGGTCAATTGTAAAAATGAGAATTTCATGTAAGGACTAATATGTATTTTACCCACTATAATGTGATGGGGGCTTATTTTATCATTAAAAGGGTAGTGGAGTGTGAGTGGGAGACCCATTCCACTGACAACTCCCAAGTCCTTCATGTGATTGAGAAAGGGGATGTGGGTTATATTCATTACTTTTTCTTATCTCTATATCCCTATCTCTAGATTTGAAGCTTCGTCATTTTAAGAAGTGGATTTGGATGGCATGCTCTAGGAAGTTCATATTTTCTCTTTTCTCTTCTCTCTCAAAATTTAACTCCTTCATCTACAATCAAATCCCTAGCTTTTTGCATATGCCTTTGGTAATGGAAGATCTTTGGCCTTGTTGATTTTAGTTAAGGTATAATTGCTTCTAATCTTCCTTTTTTCCTTTAAATCTCCTCTTCACCTGCCATGATTCTTCTTTTCTTCATCTTCATTTCTTTAAGCAGGTACGAAATCGACAAAGATGATATTTATAGTTGGCTTTGAGTAGTGAAAGAAAAAGGAGATCTTAGAAGGAGACTAAGGTTACAAAACAGGTTTGGGAACTTAATTTTCATGCATGTGTTTTCCTTGAGTGAAATATGTGATTACAATATGAGATGGATGCATTTTGATATAGTTTTATAGCTAAAAAAGAGGAGATGTAGAGATTTACCTCTTGCATGTGTTATTTGATATAGTTAGGATAAATAAATTGTTAAAAGCTTGATTTGAGTTTATTTTAAAGTGATGTTAATATATAAAGGTTATAATACAATTTATGAAATTATATTTAATGAGTAACTTGAAATAAAACATCAATCTTTGATGTTTAAATGGACATGCATGTAAGTTTTAAAATTTTGGGTTTGGGTTCACTAGACCTAGTTGTATTCTTTTGATAATATCTTGAGTTTGAGAATATATAATTCGATGATTCCAATTGAGTGTTAAAATAGACGTCCAGAAAAAGATTTCATAAGAAGAAATTACATTCTAATTCTGCTACTAAATGGGTCATAACCTAGCTTGAAAATCGGACAAGTGTGCAATCTCGTACTCATGAACAGTCTTCAGTATTTTGACAATATATTTCACATTAAAACTGATATTGAGATGAGGTTTGATTTTTTGAAAACTAGAAACATATGGGAATAAAGTTGTAGAAGACCAGTTGTGCTGAAAATGATGTTTTGGAGGTCTAAAATGATATGCAATTGGCTTTAGAAAAACTATCTGTAGAAATTTCGTATTGCATTTCAGGGAGGCACTGCCGAGACCATTTTGTCTCAGCCGTGCGCACCTTATGATTTCAATTACAACCTTTAGTCTCAGCTGGGACCAATTGTCTCATTCGTGGCCCTTTCCTTTTATAGTTATACTTGATTTTTAGCCTCATCAAATATCAACACTTACTTTAACATTTTGAAACACATCTAAAGCATGTTAAAACATGTAATTAAACTTAACATATGGCATTAATATGTGAGTTTAGAACATCTTAAAATATAAATATGATAGTATTATGTAATACCAAAATATGAGACTAATGTAATGACTTATAGAAACAAAGTTGTAAAGATATATTGTTACCATATAGATAAACCTTCATTGAAGTAGATTAATATATGGAAGTACGAAGTTATGAAATTATTATTAATCCTATATGTATGATAATATGATTGTGATATGGTGTGTTGCCTAAAGATCATATGTTCAAGTATAAGTTCATGATGAGAGGTATGTTTAATTATCGGTACTTGAATTACTATATGAATATATGAATGCATATTTAAACACTGGACAATTGTGTACTATAATGTGATTGTATGCATGTGCAAGGTGTAAGATATAAATACATACATGATAGTTAATATTAAAAATGCTACTCATGAATGTTCATTTGATGCTGGAGTATATGAACCAAGAAAATGGAAACATGTCATGTTACCTAGTTGTATACATATCGATGAATCTAAAGCTACTACATTTAGTTGTATAACTTGTCCTTTAATGGGCTTATATATATATATATATATATATATATATATATATATATATATATATATATATAAGTCTAGATGATTATACATGATTTTTATTGATTTCTTGAAATTACTATGATACATATATTTTGAAATGTTAACTTTACTTGTATAAAGAAGTAAGATGATTAGTAGAATATATGTGTGCATATAAACAAATATATATATGTATGATCTTACATGGTTGGGTTCGAAGCTTGAAAACTATTTTAGAGTAATGATTCAAAGAATATGTTAAAGTGAAAAGTATGAATGTGTCTTTACTTAATTGAAATGACATGATTAAACATATGTGTTGATGCATGTTAGCATGCTAAAATACAGATCTACAGTGCTATAGACTCAATTATGGAAAATCTTATCAAAGCATATAATGGCAATGTTATATGAGACTATATATACAAATGTATGCATTAGAGAGGGAGTATCTTGTCACGTGATTACTACATGAGCAAATTGTATAAAATATTTTTGAATTTTACATATATATTTATTTACTAGAGAAGATATATATTTTTACATGATTATGTACAGGTACAAATGGCATTATATAAGTATAGTCTTGACATACAGAATAATTACATGATCAAATAAGATTACAAGTAGAAAGAAGTAATACCCAACAGTGAGCATATTCACAGGTTTACATAAAGTTACACATGAGCATGTATATGAGTACATTGTTCATAGTTACCTAAGAGTATACATGTGCATATAAGAATATGAATGAATAAAGAAAAGATAAAGTAAATAGATTTTACTTCCTGCGTTGAGTCTAGGAAGTGGATAGATAGGCATGCTTATAAGGGTACCTTGCAGCTGTTTCTGAACAGTTTTGACCTGTTTAGGTCCACTTGAAATTGAAAGTTACAGTGACCCTGTTTGGGTTTAAAAGTAAAAGTTGATTTGAACAACCCCGTTTTGGTTGTAGCCGACCATGCTTGGGTCCGCTTGATCGGTCTATGTTAGTTGTTTGACCCTGTTTGGGTCCATGTTATTTTTTGACTCTGTTTGGGTCCATCGATTTATTATACAGTTTTATCCCTACAAGGGATCACCGTTTAATACCTCCTGGTATCTTATTTATACCTTCGGGTGCCACCGTTATAATCAACATTTTTGTACCTTCGGGTACTACTGTAAAACCCAATATCCACCTCTTTAGAATGGTGCAGGCTTTATTATCAAAGGTTAAGAAAAGTTTAATAAGGCATGCAAATTCTTAATTGACTTTATACTATTCTACATATAAAATTCCTTTTGTTGCACATAAAACCCACATCTAAAATAATGCCCAATAGTATATGTATCTATACTTCTAGTATCATAAATACATGCTAATTGTTAAATTGATGATATATATATATGTCCTTTATTTCTATATGTATGACAACGTATAATTTATGAAGAAACTTATATTAGGGTATAGGGTATTATCTTATTGAATGAATGCCATAATTGTCATAATAGCATAGCATATTCCATACTAAGGGTTATAAGAGTTATGCTATAATACCCATTGTTTTTGAAATATTTTTCCTATGATTATATATGTGTTTTCCTATACTTATATATGTGGTAAAATTGTTGCATGTACACATTCTTTAACGTGTATTTGTTATGTTAAGTTGGTAGGCTTATTTTTATGATACATCTAATATGTTATAACATGAATAACTTATGGCATATAAAGCAAGCCTATAGTAATATAATAATCTCATGGTAATTGGAAGTGTTGTTTTGTTATATAATTCTAATGTGTGTATATATCCAAGATATACAAGAATAGCTGTAAGATAATTTCAATATATGTGAAGATTGTTTATGATATTAATAATAGATAACTATACTTTCATAATTAAGCATTGATTAATAAAATAATAATATTATCAATAGTTAAACTTAAGACCAAAGGATAATGAACTTGTATGATTATATATGGTGAATGAAACGTCAGTGCAAAATTTACCATTGAACTTTATGATTTTTATAAGTGAATGTAAATGTTTAATTTCTTTCATTTCTTGAAATAAATCATTGTTATATTTGGGCATGTTGTGTGTGCCTATTGACGATCACTGTGAGTGGTCATTTATCATGATTTTAGTTTCCCACTAAGCTTTATAGCTTAGCACGGGTGTTTCATCTGTGTAGGTTGTTGGGGTAATATCTGCAGCAGGATGGCCAACACAATTCAACGAGAGAGACTAGTATAGACTTTTATTTTGGGGCTCTTTATATATATATAATTAAAGTTGTTAAGGTATTGGAAATATTATATGTATAGATGTTTATCATTTGTATTATGTAAAGAGATTTTAATGTATATCTTAAAGTTATGATAGTATAACACTCATATATATTAAGTTGGAATATATGTTCTCTATATAGTTGGTTTACGTTTATGTTGCACAATTAAACATGTGTAATGAGATGAATAAAGTGATATGTATAGAATATAGGATAAGGGTGCTACAATTTCGGCCAAGGTATGAGATTAATAGGATTCTCCTACATGTATGTGGTTAATTGGAGAAGAAACATGAATTGTTGTATGATAGGTTGAATAAATGAATTGAGAATAAATTTTAAAAAGTTTTAATAAAAAGAAACATGTAAGTATCATGAATTAATTGCTATAATTTCAGCATATTTTGAGTTAGAAAACTTAAATTAAGATAATTTTAATTTCCTATTTTACATAAGAAATATACCTATAACTTTTTAGGAGTAACCTAGGGCTAAATATGCCTATATGTTTTTCAAATATTCACTTGAATTTGTAGTGAACTATTATTTTTGGTTCTGAGATAGTTTGTAGATAATATGATGCATTTCCTCGTATAGTAGTCAAAATTCTATGAGGTTAAATTCTATGAAAAATATACTTTTAAATCTACAATTCATATGAAGGAAGTTAGCTTAATTTCTTTTTTAAGTATGTCAAAATTTAGCTTGATTCCGGACCTATTCACAACACTATCATTAGGAATAGTATTCAGAAAAATATTAATATCTTGAGCTTTAGAGATGATATTGAAATGATTTTTGATGTTCCGAAACCTAGAAGCATAGGGGAACAAGTTTGTAGAAGGAAACTTTAGCTAAAAATGATGTTTTCTAGGTCAAAAATGTTATCTAAGTTTAATTTAGAATTCTGTCTCTAGGCAAAATGTATGTCACGGTTACTGGCTTTTAACTAATGACCGTAAGCTAGTACAGTTTTTAGTCCAGAACCAAAATGCAACCTATGTCACGGTTATCATGTATTAATTAATAACTGTGACCCTTTTTCACTTTACCTAAAGTTCACTTAAAGGTTCCAAATTGATAGTAAAGGTTATCTAAACCATCTTTAATATAAATAAAGCAATTCTTAATATAGAAATACCATGTATCAAGGAGTATAAATTGAGTTACGATTATATATATATATATATATATATATATATATATATATATATATATATATATATATATATATATATATCTTATTTACATGTTATGTTAAATGAATAGTTACATGGAAGCACATTGAATTATAAATAGCATGTAATATGATTGATGGTAAAGATATGTATAATCATATAAGTTCAAACTTATGTACATGGCTTATTATATGAAATTATGCTTACATATAGACACTCTAGTGATAGAGTAACTTTTATTTGAACACACACTTATACTATGAAGTCAAAAAATGTTTAAACATGATAAATGAAAGTTTATAATATATGGCTATCATATGATTACATTTATGTAATATATATATATATATATATATTCATATATGTATGCGCACATATAGGTAATCATTATATATGTGTAATACAATGTTAATGCAAATAATAATGTGCATATAAAGTGTATATTTAAGAGTATAGAATAGTATTTCTTTGTAAAATGAAACATGTCATATAACAAATATATGAACTATTATTCTTATTATTTAGTTGAGATAACATGTACATACTTATATATATTATGTGTATGAATTATTATGCTAAAGCATATGAGAACAAGGAGATATATTCATGTATAATTACTTGAATGTCATATAAGATTTTATGTGAAAGAATTACATGCTTTAAAGAAAGTTTCAAGTATTGTAAGGTATTACTCACAAGGTGTGCATGTTATGACATATATATGAAATTATGTATGAACATGAATATATATATGTATGTTACCTATAAGTATATGATAACGAAAGAGTAAAACATGGAATGAAGATGTTTAATCATGAACATGATATAGTGTTATATAAAATCATTCATGTACATATATATATGATTATGATTATCCTACTCATAGTTTTAAATAGATTTATACAACTATGTATATTTATAGGCATTATTGAAAAGAGATTACATGCCTTTAACGGATTTCAAGTAGAGAATAACAATACTCATTAGTGTGTATAATCACATGTTTAAAGAAAGTATTACATGAACACAGATATGATTACCTTAGACATCATTACACATGAGTTTTCATATACACATATGTCTGTGATTGAACAAAGTAAAGCAAAGTATAAAAAATAAAGTAAAGAAATATACATAATTACATGTAAAATGATTGATTGAAATGATAGTGTATATCTTTATATGAATATTCACCCATGAAATTGATTTAGAAATGTTAAAGCATGGTAAATGAAAGTTATATAAACAAATTATTTTCCTGCTATTAGAGTTCAACTATGGATAGATAGGTGTCTATAGGGATATTGCAGCTACTACCGTTGACCCCGTTTCGGTCTATTGGTTTATGAACAGCCCCATTTGGGTTGTAGGCTGACCTCATTTAGGTCTGCTTGACTGGTCTTACTGTACAGTTGACCCCATTTGGGTTTATAATTTTGATATCCTTGGATATCTTACCGATTACCATTTTGATACCCTCGGATATCTACCATTCTCGTTATCCACCTTTAAAACTTAAGTAGGCTAAACTAAAGTATGAATAGATTACAGTTATTATTATATGATTATTAAATATGGTATATGGAATACATGATATATATATGAGACTACATTGTAAATACGAGTACTTAGCAAATTAAAATCACTTAGTCATGTTAGACCAAGAATTCATGCATATGAACTCGATTGATATTAATGTGTTATCACTGATCTAAATGAGGAATACATGATCTTTTATAGTCAAATGCTTCTTACAAGATTATATATATATATATATATATATGTTACCTTCCTAAGCAATAATGTATAGCTTGTGTAAAAACATAAATGTAGAGTGAAAGAGCATTATGTTGTTGTATGTATGAAAATCCTTGTGATGGCTTCAATATGTTTCCTATGCTTAGGAATGCATGATATACGAAATTGTATTTATACAATGTGTTGTTTTGCTATAGTATTTATAAGTAAAGGTATATCACCACAAATACATGTTAATTATTGAGCATTGTGTAAATGAGATGAAAGGTAGATATGACTCACTATATGATAATAATAAATCAGTTAAATAAACATATAACTTGTGAATTTGATTTATATAGAGCCAGAAATGCAAGAGATATCTACAAGTATGTATGTTTGGTGATACCTTTCAATTGTTACATTGTTTTATATGTTTCCTTTTAGTTACTCATTTATTGATTTCTGTTGGAAAATGATATGCAACACCTTATTTGTAAACGTAAATGATTTATAAACTTATAAGTGGTGAACTTTATATAATGTTGTTATTAATTGGTATTAATGCAATAGATTGTGTTTCGCCCCTAAAAAGTCATAAACATTTAATGGTATCTAATAGTGCATAAAATTTAATTTATTAACTTAAATTTCTAAGATCTATACTATCCTTTCTATGAAATATAGAATTACATTGCCATGCTTTTAAGACTCATAAGCACGTGAAATATTAATAGGCAATTGGTAATGGGTATAAGTTTAACATGTATAATCTAGTATGTGGAAAATATTGCGAATATGTTTATACTTGATTGGTTAATGTGCTTAACGATATGCTTGTATGTATTTGCATTTTGACAACTTTTAAAAGAGGTCGTCTTCATGATTTATGTTCCCCACTAAGCTTTATAGCTTAGCATGGGTGTTTCATCTGTGTAGGTTGTTGAGGTGATATCTGCAGCAGGATGGCCAATTTAAGTCAATAAGAAAGACTAGTGTAGACTGTATATAATAAAGTTTTTTTTTTTTGTGGTATTAGAAATATGATATGTATAGATGTTTGTCATTTGTTTTATGTAAAGAGATTCTAATGTATATTGTAAAGTTTTCATAGTATAACACTCTTATGGATTAAGTATGAATATATGTTCTTTGTATAGTTAGTTTATGTTTAAGTTGCATTATAAAACTTGTGTAATAAGAAGGATAAAGTGGTATGTGTGGGTTAAAGGATAGGGTGCTACAAGCATTTTACACTTTGCATTATATTTTGTGATTGCTATCATTTGTAGTATAAAAAATACCTCAAACATAACCATAAAAAGCCTTAAACTTCTCCTTGAAGTAATCTCCATTGCAAATCAGAGAAAATTTGTGATAATATCTAATAATATTATATTCCCATATGATTCAAATCAAAGATACACATAATCAAAACCTAAAGTCTAGAAATTACTTAAGTGGACATGATTCAATACAAAAGCTTTCAAAGCACTATACAATGTAATATAGGGTAGGATCAAGGAAGAATGCTATATGCATAATGCAAGCTAGATCAGTGATCATTCCATAATCTCTAAATGTAAATTTTCACATTAAATTGCATAGTAACATCTAAAGCTAAAACAATTATCATTGCATACTAACATTAAAAATAAAAAAAAATTATATCTATGTATGTTATTCATTTTTCGCATTAAATTCCAAGAATAAAATAAATAGAAGAAGACTAATTTTAATGTATTAGATTAGTACCTATAATCATGAAAATAATATCATTAGAAATGTCATTTTGAATTAAAACTGCAGGAGAATATCAACATACAAATAGATCCAACATTTTGGATGTTATGCTATCCATATGTCATGAAGATAATAATATCAGTACCTATAATTCCTTGTCTCATTACAAATATTGATGCTAGTATTCCAGAGCTTTAATCAATGCCATTCCAAAATGAGAACAAACAACACAATTGAAAGAGTAAAAGAAGGTAATTTGCTTATTTGAAAACAAAAATCAAGTACAGAAATTCCTATTTATATTGGTAGAAAATAGAAATTCAAAGTCCACAAACATCAAGAAGCAATGATGGTAGAAACAAAACAAGAGGATCCCTTACCCTTAGGTCAATGTTTTGTGTATGATCACCAGCGAGTGCTTCTCTATTCACTTTAAGCAATACTTTTTGCCATTTTTAAAAAGGTCTAGACATTATAATTTTATTCAATGTAAAGGAAGCCATAGGTGATATCTCGGGATGCTTGCAAATGGAGTTAAGAAATGAAGAATTTAGCACCAGTCTCCAAAATTCCAGTCCTAAAAATAATGTAAAAGCTATATGCAATAACTTAGAAAGTTTCCAATATGTTTTTAAATGTTTCCACGATATCATAGATCTATTTTATTTTATTTTCAATTGGAAAATTCACTTTTTCAAATTCTATATTCTTAGAATAATTGAGTTATTCAACAAATAAATAACTTGAGTTGAGGGACCACACCAACACCTCTCGTCCTTATCTGTATATAAACATTGTTAATTTCAAATTAATCTTCTCATTTCCTTATCAATTGGGACCATGTATAAGCACAATTAACAAAACCTTAATCAAATTGGATCATAAATTAATTAACTAATGTAGTATTGATTAGTAGAAATTAGAGACATAAAATGATATATGAGCAGGTATTTTCATTTTTTAGAATCCAAATTATAAGAAGTTGTGATATGTTTTTTCTAATTGTTAGCACTACTAAAATAAAAAAGGGGTCCCAAAAATGAGACTATCTTGGAGTTTCATGTCATATCTGCATCCTTATGTATAACACCAAAATACAACTTATGTTCTTACACTAAGTATAACAAAAATTAACATCATCTCGGGATGTTTAATAGCTATTATCTACATAATACTTGCAAAATCATACCAAATTTGTAAGAATAATGCCAAAGTATTTACTTCATACAAATATAGAATTAATAATTAAATATTATTAAAATTATAAAAATCATAGTTAATGATATAATAGGATAGAGAACATACACAACTGAACGGTTAAAAAGTTGTACACAAAAAAAAACTCACATAGAGCAGCCTTTTTATAGAAGAGAAGTGATTCTTTAACTGTTCCATGCCTCAGATATGCCTTTACATTCTACAAAAATAAATAAAATAACCACTATAAGAATATGTAACAAAACATTATGGAAATTTGCCATTCAAGACCTCCTCTAACTTTCCTTTTCTTCATTTTTTACTAAAGTTAGATGATAGAATAAAAAAAATCAATAGACTGAGCTGTCCCATAACAGTTCCAGTGATGCCATCTCATCTTCATGGCATCAAATGTTAGAATTCGATGCATTTGCTACAAAGTTTGCTACCTTAAGAGATCAACCTGATGAGAACATGGAATAGAACACCAAAGAACACAAACACCATTACATATGATAATATTTGTGTTGGTCATGTTCATAAAATAACTACCCCTGTATTCTGCATCTATTAATAATGAAACCCAAAATTGTGAATATAGAGAAAATGGCCTAGAAACTATGCCTACTAAATTAACATAAATTTCAAAAGCTGTCTAAAGTTAGAACACAAAAAAAACTATTCTACATCTTAAAAGAATATTACTATTTGAACTAAAAATTGTTGCTCAGAATAGATCAAAAAAGTAATCCAAACCTAGCCCAATTTCCCAAATGGAGGACTAAAGAACTATTTGAACTAAGACACCATAAGCAATCCACCTTGACTAGGACTCAAGCACAATACCATCATATCCCATTTCCCTACTTAGAGAAGAGAATCAATAGGTAAAGGTTATTAATCAATGCCATATATAATAGTTTCCTTATCCTACAAAGTAGACTCCATATATTAATCACAAAGAAAATAGATAAATGACACAAAATATCATAATGAGCAAATAAAGGTTGAAGTAACGATGTAACCAGGATAGAGATGGTGTCTGTTGCGACCCTAGTAAGTATACTAGATCGACAAGTAGTAAGAGGAGTATTTTTAAGACTCTCGAATATTGTACCCAAGGGATTGTGTATGCAAGTTGAGACAATCAATCGTATACTAAACAATTCCCAACAGTTTGATGATTGTGCTATGGCTATCTAAAATAAAGACTTTAAATGCTAAAATGCTCACTGAGAAGAAATTAAATTTAAACTAGTTGTAAATCAAGTAAGAGCTAAATTATAAAAAATTAACAAGTGTAAAAATCAATATAAGGAAAATGTTGCTCAGGTTCACTCATCCACCCCATACCCAATGTGAATTAATTTTACCTAAAAGCATACATTAATAAATCCAGGATAACCCTCTTAATCCAAGCGTCCCATTCTAGAGCCAGCTATTCAATTTGCTAAATGTCCCATTCCGAAACCAGCCAAACAACTAGCCTAAACATAGGTTTAACATTCTAAGTTCGGTTTGCTTTCCCATTCCAGAGCCAAACAACCCAAAACCCATCTATTTCACTCCACACTCTAGTCTTAAAACCACAAACACTGCACATTTAGAGTCCCATTTTGGAGCCATCCAAAATAGATAGCAATCATGATAGAAAAACTGAGCAAAATCATTCATAGTATTCGACCTACACAAGCAAGTATCAAACAAAGGTATAAGATAAAAATCATTCATCAAAGTTGGAAAAAATCACTTGAGAAGCTAAAAACTAATGAAATAAGAATAAGCAATAGTGAAATAAACCATTCATTCATATATATATATAAAACTGAAAATATGCTCAATATTTACATTGTAGGTAAGGGATTCAAAGATCCCTAAGCAACTAAAAGACTACTCACTGTCCATAATGTAAAAACAAGTAAAAGAATGAACTATAAAACCCATTTGAAGTTAAAGATCTGAAGTTGATGAAGCTCTTTCTCTCCTTCTCCAAACTACACTTTGATTGTAAACTGTAACTTGAAGTAAGTAACTAATACTAAGACTATTTTTTGTGTTCTTAAAGTAAATCTAATCTAAAAGAGTGATTTTTACAAGTAAAACAATAAAACTATGTATGGAAAGCTATCAAGATGTAGAACTATGGTTTTTTCTCTCTAAGAATAACCTCCACATGAAACCCTAAAAGGATATGCTTTAAAACAAACAATTGTTCAGCTTTTATAGAGGTATCTAGGAAGGCACAACTAGAACACTTTTGTCTCAGCCAAAACATGAAAGGACAGAGTGGTACTTTGCTCTAGGCACGGCTGGGACACTTTTATCTTGGCAGCGACAAACTTCTGGATAAAACTTCTCTACAGCTGCATTGGCCACGACTGGGAGCAATTGGTCTCAGCCACAGCTATTAGTGAAACGGTGAGTTTTGAGCTCTGTAAGGGACACAGCTGGGACAAATTGTCTCAGCCGTGCTCCAGCCAATTTTCTGTACAAAATTCAAATTAATACCATTAATAACCTAAAAACTTTAAATTTATCAAAATAACTGAAATAAACATAAGAAAAACATTTTAACACTGAAAACATTAAAAACATGTAAGAGAGACTAAAATGCACAAAATTATCCTGAAAATAAACATAAAAATCAAAGTTATCAACTACCCCACACTTAGCCCTTTGCTTGCCCTCAAGCAAATAAATCATCCACAATCTTGAAAATTCGAACTCCAATTTAGAACAAGCAAATTCACAGAGGCCAAAACAACACTCTATAGGAGACACTTAGATAAAGAATTCAATAAAAAAAACTCGGACTAATCTATATAAAGCAATTTCTAGTGTGTGTGTTTGTGCTAGGCCAAAACAGATTTATCACTTTCAAAACAAAAAAAAAAATTACTAGTGAACTCTAGCAATCAAGCAACAGAAAAATATGTCGGTTTTGCACTTAAAACTTGGAACAGCTATAAGCCTTTCCTTTAGCACCTGAACCAAAAGGGTCATCTCCATTAAACAACTCTGAACAAAATAGGATCACCAGGTCTTACATTAAGGTTATAATAGGGTGAAGGTATTGGCTCCAAAGAATTGATAAAGTCAGCAAGATAGAATTAGCCAGACTACCTAAAACAAATACCACCTATTTTTCTTAGGAAAAATAACTCTTCAAAATTTATGCTCTCTTACTATCAACTAGGAAGATGAATTTCAGGACATGAATTATCAAAATCTCAGGGAGTCAGAGCTAAAATATCCTAGCTCAACTAATTAATACTTTCCTCAAACGCTAGGTACCCCATACTTATTTTCTGCAGTATGAATTAAGTGGCATTTATACAGCCTGTCCCTATCTTCTGGTTTTTTTTTAAATAAACCTTTATTCAATCACTCAGAGGAGTACCAAAAGCAGTAATTCTTATCATCCATGTCCCAAAATTTTTTAGAAATTTAAGTTCACGAACCTTTAAAATTTTTTTCAACTTCCCCTCACTTCTTGATTAACAAGCTACCATTGAATCACACCCAACATGAAATTTTTTTTCCCATAACTAAAGTGGCCAATTTCAAAATGGGAAAGACAAAGGTATTTAGGTTATATGGTTCAGCATTAGTGCACTAAAAAAATAAATAGTACACTTTTAGCATACCAATTAAGCTCAAAGAGGCTAGCAATGGAAAAATTTACCAAGGGTAGGTCAAAAGTCATTTAAAAATTGGTTACCAAAGAAGGGTTGCCTGGGTCATATCCTAGTCTAGCCTGAGTTGAATGTTTGTTTCGAAGGGTGATGAGAAAGGTTTTAGCTATTCAAGAATTCCTTCACTCAATTTCTCTCATTCACTAGTTTTTCCATTAATTTCACAAAACTTAACCTACTGTGCTCATTAAGTTAGAAATTGAGCGATATATAATTTTCCGACATCAAGTCAAAGGAAAACTTCACTAAACAATACTACTACTCTCTGGCTACTTAGACCTCCTAAATAAATAGTTCAAAATTTGAGTTCAAATTGACTTATTTTAAAATTAACTGGCAAGCTCAGGCTAACTGCAAAAGTAATTAACAACTCAAAAACCACAATTATTCTAACCAAATTTAAAAAGGTTTACAATAAAACAATAAATGAACTTGAATTAAAAAGAACTACTCTAAATCAAAACTAAAGGAATGCAAAATGCAATGAACTTACTAATAGAGAAGGATTTAAAAAAATCTGAAAAAAATCATACTAGAAGCTACTTAACTAAAATTAAACTTAAACATTAAAGATAAAAACTATAACTAAAATCAAACAAACAAGATAAAAGCTATGAAAATATGATAAACCTAAAAGAAATTTTGATTAGTAAACTAAAGTCAGAAAACAACACAAAACATCTAAAAAAAACATCCCACAATTAATAAGAAATAACATACAAAGTGAACAAAGAAAAATTAAGTTGATTGTTCATCATCCTTAAACCCTCACCCCGCACTTAAAATTTTTTTGTCCCCAACAAAATACTAAAAGAGAATCAAATACGAATGATGGGTTCAGAAAAAATCCTTGAAATTATGATCATTGCGGTGGAGGGGGTGGTGGAAACTAGCTATCAAACCAGGATTGTAACATCCCAATAGTAGTGACAACATCATCCATGCATTGTGCGAGTGAAGTGAAACCAAAATCCATCCTTTGATTGATGTTGTCAAGCCGATTCTTGATAGTGGTGTACTGCTCACTGGACAGGGTAAACGTACCTGACCTAACTCTTTCCAACTCTGTGCCTCCCTTATGCACAGCATCCTTGTATAAAGCTTTGTTTGAAACCACCAAATGCCTTTGCCCTAGAAAGTGAGGATCGTCAGTAAGGACCGCCATATTTTTCAACATTTTGCGATCAATTGCCATAGGGTTTTCCATCGGTGTGCCAAGCTTTGAATGCTTATGAAAACGAGCCAATGTAGTGACAAAACCTCCAAGTGCCAACTTGGGATCCCTCTTCTTGAAGGTGCGCAATTTTGAAACTTTCTGAGCAGTGAATATGGCTCTATTCAGCCAGATTCCATTATGTATAGCATAAAGAATTATGGCCTCACTTGTATTTACATTTCTAGGCACTCCAAGGTGGCTAAAGAATGCTAAAGACAAGTAACGATTCATGATCCTCATGGGGTGATCTCTCAAATGATGGGCCTTGGTGTTCTTAGTATTGAAGTGGGTGGGGTCTTTGGGATCTTAAATTCCCATCTAGATTTCTTGCCTATTCAGATTAGGAATGTCCCTAACATCATGTTGATCGAAGCCCAGTACCTTAGAGAAAGCATTGAAAGACATTTGGTGCAAAATGCTATCGAGCCAAAAACTCACATGGCTAGGGTCAGCATGACTATCTGCTCTAATTTTAAACTTCACTATGGCCAAGAAGTCACGGACCAAGTGCGGATAGATCTTATCATTTCTCTCAAAGAAAACTCTCCAGCCTACGCCATCAATTAACCTATCTATCTCATTTTTGAATCCTAATTCTGCCATCAATTCCATGTTTAAGCACGAAGTGGTTAGATACTCTTGCTTGTTGAAGAGAGTCCACCAATCTGTGAATTCTTTTGGAAACCACGTAGGCACCTTTTGTTTAGAGGACCCCTAAGGAGCAGAAGATGATGATCCAGCTTTAGTACAAGTGTACTTGGGTGCCATTACTCCTACAACAATAAACAACACAAGATAAAAGCACTAAAAAGATAAAACAAACCACAATAATGCATTTGAACAACAACAACTATATAGGTAAATTGGAATTAAAACTACAAAGGAGAAGAAGTTACTGAAATGCATAAGACAAACAGACACAATGAAAACTAAAAGAAAATTTTATACCAAGTACGTGGCACTCAACCATGATGAACAAACATCCTTTAGAAACCAGTAGCCCACAGGTCAAATTGTTTCAGCCTATATACTTGGGTGTAATTAACACAAAATGCATGAACAATGCATATGTAAATATAAATGAATAACTTAAAAGCATGTTTGAACCAATATGTAGACAAATGATGGGAATAAAATAAAACTACCATGCTTAGCCACACAAATGACCATTGACAAAGTATAATATTTATAGAGTAAATAGAATCATGCATGAAATTAACTAAAGTCACAAGCAAAAACAAAGGGAATAAATAACAAACTATCAAAATGGCCCTAAAATATCAAGTTACCAAACACCTAAATTAGCCTTACTACCATTGATCAAGCATACATACACTTTAAGGCATGGTTGTTAGGCAAATGATAAACATGTAACAAAATAACTAACTAGAGTTTAATGTCTCAATTCTCTTAGGCATTTCATCAAACAATAGGTGTGCAAGGTTTGGTTATTTTGCAATTACAATACCATAAAACAATTTTTTTAGCATAAAACTTAAAGATTATATGCTAGAGATTACAATCAAGCCTAAAATCAAGAATTAAGATGCAAGCAAATGAAAAATAGGAGAATGAAATGCAATAAAACAAACCCTAAACATGGAACAAGTACATATATTTGGCACAAATTTCTACCATAAAACTTAATAACTAAGCAAAAAAAAAATCATACTAAGAGGTAAAACAAAACAAGAATTAAACCAAAATAAAGTGAAAAGAAAAGAAAACTTACTCGTTTCTTAATGAAAGGGAGTAGATGAATTAAAGAGATGAGAGAAAATGAGAGGAAATAGCCGGA
Organism: Excoecaria agallocha; assembly: GCA_037975025.1. NCBI lineage: Eukaryota > Viridiplantae > Streptophyta > Magnoliopsida > Malpighiales > Euphorbiaceae > Excoecaria > Excoecaria agallocha. Next base: position 84,601,005 of record CM075808.1, on the reverse strand, counting down.
CTTTAGAAGAGAAAGAGAGAGAGACTGAAAAAGAAGGTGAGGGGTTACAATCGATTAGGGTTATTTAAAGGCAGCCACGATGGGAACCTTAAAGGGCATGGTTGGGACTAATCTATCTTAGTTGCGACCAGCATAAACATAAAACTCCCCGTTTTGATATGGTGAAAGGCACGGCTGGGAGTAACTTGTCTCAGCCATGCTACTCCTTTAGACCTGAAAATAAATAGTAAGCCATGATTGGGACTAAAGAGTCTCGGCCATGGGCCAATGAACTCCTCTAATTAAATTTTAACACAACCATGGCTGGGACACTATGGTCTTAACCGTGCCTCTTTTTCAGACTCCAAGCATGCACATGGGCATGGCTGGGACAGTTGGTCCCGGCCATGCACTTTTAAGATTCAAAATTCCCTCTTCTTTTGGGCATGATTGGAACATAAATGTCTAAGCCATGCATCTATTCTACCTCTTCAACAATGATTGGGCCATGGTTGGGACTAATGTGTCTCAGCCGTGACCAGCATAAATTTGCACTATTACACTAAAATTTCTCCTTCTCTTAAGCACAAGTATTGAAAATTTTTGACTCTAACAAGCATAACTAATCACTATTCTTTAGACAAAAATTAACAACAGTAGACAATTAACTTACAAGAAATTAAAAGTAAATTAAAAAGAAAAGCAATTGAGCTCAAAAGTAAGAAAAAGTTCTGGGTTTAACAAGTCACTAGCTTGACTTTGATAGCTCTCATGGGTCATCTTCTAAAGAGAGGATCATTGATGTAGCCTCATAATTTGAATCAAAATAGGGCTTTAATTGGTGACCATTGACTTTAAACTCATGGCCATGACCTTCTCTCGGATGTTTAATGGTTACTGCTCCATAGCTAGAAACCTCTACAATCTCAAAAGGCCATTTCCACCTTGATTTCAATTTCCTAGGAAACAACCTCAATCTACTATCATAAAGAAGCACCTTCATTTCGGATACAAATTCCATCTTGGTTACTCGGAGATCATGCCATTTCTTCGTGTTGTCCTTGTACTTCTTGGTGTGTTCATAGGCCCAAAATCTGAGTTCTTTCAACTCATTTAGCTATACAGACCTGGAATTTCCTGCATTCTCAAGATCAAACTTCAAAAACATAGTAGCCAAGTACATCTTATGTTCTAACTCCGCCGGTAGGTGATAACACTTACCAAACACTAACCTAAAAGGTAACATCCTTATAGGTGTCTTAAATGTTGTCCTATATGCCCACAAGACTTCATCTAGTTTATGGTACCAATCCTTCTTAAACACATTGACTATTTTCTCCAAAATGGCCTTTAACTCCCGGTTAGATACCTCAACTTGACCATTAGCTTAGGCATGATAGGGGGTAGTGATTTTGTGCCTCACTCTAAATTTTTTCAATAAGGCTTTGAATTGGTGGTTAATGAAGTGCTTCCCACCATCAATAATGATAGCTATCGAGGCTCCATAACGGGTGAATATATTTCTCCTTAAAAACTCTAGGGTAACTTTTGCATCACACGTCTTAGTGGCTACAACTTCTTCCCATTTACTCACATAGTCCACTACTACCAGCATATACTCAAACAAACAAAAGACTGTAAAAGGCCCCATAAAATCTATCCCCCATAAATCAAATAACTCTACTTCAAGCACATTGGTCAATGGCATCTCGTCTATCCTAGATATATTTCCCATCCTTTGACATCGATCACAAGATTGAATGAACAATTTTATATTATTGAATAAAATGAGCCAATAAAATCCATAAGAAAGAATTTTTGATATCGTTCTATTAGGTCCATGATGCCCATCGACTTTTCCACTATGACAAGCTTTGATAATCTCCCCTTGCTCTTCATTCGGGATGCACCTTCTCAGTACTTGGTCAATACAAAGGTGAAAAAGATACAGATCATTCCATATGTAGTGCTTTGCATCAGCCTTCAGCTTTTTCCTTTGTTTCTAAGTGAAATCCCTCGGCATATAACATCATATGAGAAAATTAGCAACATTAGCAAACCAAGGCTCTGAAACTTCACAAACAAATAAAACACAAATACGTTCATCTAGAAATAAATCTAAAATCTCCCCTTTTTCAACATAATCATGCTCCAATCTAGACAAATGATCTGCCACATGGTTCTCTGCTTCCTTCTTGTCTTTGATCTCCCAATCAAATTCTTGAAAAAGGAGAACCCATCTTATCAATCTTGGTTTGGACTCTTTCTTGGCAAAAAGGTATCTTAATGCCATATAATCATACCACACCATGATTTTTGCACCCAGCAAATATGATATGAACTTTTCAAAAGAAAACACAATAGAAAGAAGTTCCTTATCGGTTGTGGTATAGTTGACTTGGGCTCCTACCAATGTGTGACTCGCATAATAAATTGCATAAAACATATTCTCTGGCCTTTGTCTGAGTACTGCTCCCACTACAAAATCACTTGCATCACACATTAGCTTAAAGGACAAATTCCAATCCGGAGATATGATCATCGAAGCTAAAATAAGCCTTTACTTCAACAATTCAAAAGCTAACAAACATTCATCAGTGAACTCAAAAGGAGCATCTTTTATGAGCAAATTGGATAAAGACTTTGCAATTTTTGAAAAATCTTTTATGAACCTACGGTAGAAACCTATATGCCCTAAAAAAACTCCTAACTCCCTTTACATTGGTTGGTGGTGGGAATTTCTCTATAACTTCTACCTTGGCCTTGTCTACCTCAATCCCTTCCTCAGAAATGTTGTGACATAACATAATGCCCTCTTTCACCATAAAGTGGCACTTCTCCAAATTTAGTATTAAGTTGGTTTCTTCACACCTACCTGGAACCAAATCGAGATGCTTTAAATAGCTCTCAAAATCTAGCCCATAAATGGTGAAATCATCCATAAATATCACCATAAATTTTTCTATAAAGTCATGAAAAATTACCATCATATACTGTTAAAATGTAGCTAGCACATTACACAGTCTCAATGGCATTCTCCTATAGGCAAATGTGCCATAAAGACAGGTAAAGGTCATTTTCTCTTGATCATCAGGGGCTTTGGGGATTTGCAAATATCCCGAACACCCATCTAAAAAATAATAAAACTTATTTCCTACTAGCCTCTCTAACATGGCAATGGGAAATAATCTTTTCTAGTGGCATGGTTTAGTCTCTTATAATCTATGCATACTCTCCAACCCATAACTATACAAGTCAGAATGAGTTCATTAAGTTCATTCCTAACCACTGTCATTCTCCCCTTTTTAGGGACACATTGTATAGGGCTAACCCACTTACTATTAGAGATTTGGTAGATTATACCTGAATCGAGTAATTTGAGTACCTTTTGCTTTACAACTTCCTACATAGCCGGATTGAGCCTTCTTTGGGGTTGAGTTATCGGTTTGCATTCTTCCTCCATAGGAATCCAATTAGTGCAGTAGCTTATGTTGATACCCATTAAGTCCATCATCTCCCATCTTATTGCTTTTTTGTGCTTCTTCAGTACCTCAAGCAACATCTCCTCTTCAAAACCTAACAATAAAGAAGAGATAATTATTGGCTTTGCTTCATGTTCTAAAAATATGTAATTTAAAGTAGGAGGAAGGGGTTTAAGTTCATATTTAGAATCTCTTTTTTTAGAGTGGTTCCCTCTTGCTTTGATTCCTCCTTTTCATAGTCTTTCTTCACAAACTATTATCAATTCTTCCTCTACTATATCCAACTCTTCATTTTCCAAAGAATGTATTAAGCTCAAAGTCAATGGATCATCTAGCAACACTTTTTCTTGAGTCTCTTCTACATATTCATCCACCTTATCCATGAAATAGATCGATTCCTCCAAATCACTTGATGGATGCTTTTGAGCTTTGTTCATATCCAGCTTAAATTCTTCATTATTGAATTGAAGGGTGACCTTTTGACTATGAACATCTATTAATGCTTTCACCATATCCAGGAATGGTCTCCACACAATGAGTGGCACCTTCCTATCTTCCTCCATCTTTATGACTACGAAATTCACGAGAAAAATGAATTTTCCCACCTTCACCAATAGATCCTCAATCACTCCTCTTGGCTTTCTCATTGATCTATCCGCAAGTTAAAGCCTCATTCCCATCTCCCTGAGATCACCTAGATTGAGTTTTCGGCACATTGAATATGGCATCAAGCTAATGCTTCCCCCTAAGTCATGTTAAAGAGTATGCCATAGAGCCCATATAAAAAGGGATGAATTTCATATGTATGAATTTATATTCTTAATAAAAGGCATTATTCATTTATTAATGCTATGTTTAAATACATGAGTTTGTAAATCTTAAATTAAAAAATGAAGTCCTTAATATTATATACACAGTGCAAAGACAATCATGAAAGTTTTCATGATATGAGGTGTCTATTGCATGCAAATGTGTTAATATCTAAATATCCCTAGTCATAGAATTAATAAGATAGGACATTGTTAATTCGGACATACTAGCACATGTTATGCTTATTGAATGGTTCAAGTAGTGTTCTCATAACTATAATTATGAAAGATAATCAAAGCCAACATATGGATACTTGTTAGAAGAACAAGTTCATTAGAGACCTACAAAGAGAATCCTCATATGGATATTAAATCTATATCAGTGAGGAATCTCTTCATAGCGGTTGTGTAAGTATCCTTAGACTTGAGATCACCAAAGTTATCTTAAGTACCAAGTGGTATATTTTAACTCCATAACTGATTACTTCCAACTGGGAGTGAACATAGTTAGGAGATTGGGTATATCATGACCTACTTAAAGATAGTTGAGTGATTGACAAAGGATTCACCATCCCAGATTTAGTAAGGGAAGTTATCTCACATGATTCTATAATTGCCTTGTTCAGAGAATCTCTAGCCAGAGTAAGATGCCAAGATGGATAGAGATTTATGGAGGGCATTTTGGAAACAATTGTTAAATTAATAAAACATACATAATTAGATTTATATGAGTTGACAGAAATCCATACTCAGAATCTAATTGAGATAAGAGTGGTGAAAAGAGTAATTGCACGGTAACTGTTTCTATGTAAGGGTATAGCCAAACCACCTAATTTTCCTGATATTTAGGTAGTCATGATGCCTAGCTAGAGGCCAATCATGACTTATATAATAGTGTATAAAGAATATCAATACGGATTGATAAAATGATTTAAAGAAGTTTAAATCATGTGAGTTTTGAATGGAACTCACAATTACATATTATACTGCCAATATGGACCGGAATCCAATAGGTCACACACATATAGAGAAAAGGATAAAAGGGTAAAGTGATAAGGATAATAATATTTGATATTATTATGGGAATAGAGAAGCGAATAAGAGAATAATTAATTAAAGAGTTTAATTAATTATGATAAAGTAAAATTATTCGCGGAACTTTTGAGAAATATTCTATAAAATTAGACATAATTGAAATAATGTATTTCATAATTAATTATTATTGGACTATAAGTGTTATAGGGCTGATATAATAATTAATAGATCCATTGGAGGAATTACAGAGGCCCAGAGAAGTGGTTGGCGCAGAAATACTTCAGAAGAAGGGCCACACACCAACTCTAAATAGAAGGCCTTAAAAGCCTATTTCTTGGAAAGAAATAAATTTAATATGTTACATAAGTGTTATGGATCCTACATATTTAATTTTGTTGGATTTGGAATTCATTTGGGCAATTAAATCCAAGTATATGTACAAAGGGCCTAGTTTGTGGGTTTTGTGCATAGTCTTTTGTGAAAGGGCATAAATTGGATTTAATTGAGCCCAAATAATTATAAATAATTCCAAAAGCCCAATTAATAATTCTTCAGCGATTTTAAAGATCCAAATCCTATTATGAATTTGGATTTTTTAACCGAATTATAAAAATCCAAGAGATGTGGAATTAGGGTTAAGGGTGAACAATTAAGAAAAGCTTTTTCTCTCTTTTCTCTCAACCCTAGCCGCCACCTTTCCTAGCTAGCATCTAGGGATTTTCAGCCAGCCCTTATTCCTCCCAATTTTTGGTTCATTCATTCCTTCTCTAGTGTGGATTACTCATTGGAGGTGTTCGATTTTGGACACTGTGGTTTGCGACAACCCGGTGAGAAGGAAAATCAACTGTACAAGAAAAATTAAAGGTGATTTTTATTATTCTCATTAATATGTATATTGTAAATTCATAGTAAGATCATATATATTGGTTAAAAATTTTAAATTCCGCTTATGTATGAGATGAATGTAACCGATAATTTCCAACATGGTATCAGAGCCTTACGGTTTTTGCCATGAATATACAATTTTATATTTTTCTGGAGAATAAGTTTTATTTTTGAGTTATTTATTTCATGAACTTTAAAATATCAGATTTGATTGTTCATGAATGAGAAATATTGATTTCTGTATATATGTGATCAAATATATAAAACGAAAAATAAAAACGATTCTTTTGAGAAAACAACCATTAAGAATGGCGTGAATGGCTTTTATTTTTCAATGAAGTTTAGGGGCTGTTCTAAATTATTTTTTTATGGATCCACTCTAAGATCATTTTGATAATAATTTATGTGTTAATATATTATATTAAGCCATAGGATCAAAAGAAATTAAAATCGAACAAGTTTTGCATGAAAACTAGTTTAGTCGAAAAGTTTGATAAATTGGTGTTCTTGGTGTGTTGTTGATGTGTTCTTGTTTATAACAATTTTTAATCTTCTAAATATGATATATCTGATATATTAAAGTGTTTTTAATTAATTGGATTAATTAAAATGGGCCTTAAATTAATTGGATTAATTTTAATTCATTAAAACCACTTAATGGGCATAATTATGTTTACGGACTTGGTTTAAATTAGTGAATGACTTGGTGGGCCCAAGGAGCTGATTTAAATTAAATATTATAGACTTTAATTAAGTTTATTAATGGGTTTTAAGGGCTGGAGTGGACTTGGCTCATTCCAAAAGGCCCAAATGGTCTAATAGACACAAAACTAGTTTGTGTGTGAATACATTTAGAGTTTAATTTTGTGGGTTTTGGCCTACCTTTTATCTTAAGCCCAAAATTAATTCTTTTAATTATTTAATATGATTAATTAATTAAATAATCAATTAATAATTAATTAATAATCAATTGGATTGATTATTAAGGCAAGAACACATGCATGCAAAAAGGTTTCCTAAAATGAAAGTTTCCAAAATGGAAAAAGTTTCCTAATTTGATCAAATTATTAAAATAACTCAAAAGTATGTTTCAAGAGTTGAAACAAAGTTAGTAATCCATTACTTTATTCATTATAAATTCATATAAGGGTGTATGATTGGCATGATGGATAATTATGGACAAGGCCCAATGTGATTGAACATTATGCATGTTTTGGCCAAATGAGGACTTTCATGTCCCGACCACTTGTTTTTGGTTTGTATTTCTTTTTCAAATTGTAATATGTAATTAGATTACTTAGATTAGAATTAGAGATAGAGATGGAGACAACTATTAAGGAGCAAGATGGTCTGGATGGAGATCCAACAAGCTTGAAGATAATGTAATTATTTCTTACTTGTTTGAATCATGCAAACTACCTAGGTGTGACCTTTTGATTTCCCTTTTGGCTCGGGGAAATCAATGTAGTCAAGTCCATAACTATACCATATTTGTATGCTTATATTTATGTGATAGATATCGGATGCATACCAATGTATGCCAACCATGTATGATGAGACTTAATTAACTAAAATCCTCAAATAAATACTAAGGTATATAAGCCTTCCATTAATTTGAGGAGAACCAGAGTTCTTTATAGTATCAGTTGTTGACCATAGTCAAGCTCACATTATATCAAATATGTTCAAGTCTAATTAAATGGGTTATCTTAGCTAGCCCATTAGTTTGTTGACCACAATCAAGGCTAATGGTTCTAGAGGCAAGATTAAGGAATGCATATATGATATGCATGCGTCAAGAGTTGATAACCTAATGATCCAATAGTTATGTAGAGACATAATTGGTATAGAGATACCTACCTTTCAATGGTATGGAGTTTAGCTTGTTGACCACAGTCAAGGTTAAATTACATATCAAGGATTGGATATTGGCCCACTAAGAAAATCATCATGTTTTCTCGGATTAAATAGTGAGGGCTATTAATTTGTAATAAAATAGTGGGAGTAAATGGATTAATTAAAGACCTAATTAATGCATACATATATATGAACACACTCTCATATGTTTTATTTTTTACATCTAGGTCATCATCATGAGCACATCAAACATTAACATATGATCAATCTTGGATAACAAGCTGGTTGGCAGCAACTATTCTGACTGGATCAGGAAAGTAAGAATTGTTCTCAGAGCTCAAAAGATCCATTATGTCTTGGATAAAGATCCACCATCACTTCCATCAGATGATGCCATTGATGAGATCAAACGCAGTTATCGTAAATACATGGAGGATAGTGAAGCAGCAGCATGTCTGATGCTAGGTGTTATGTCCTCAGAGCTTCAAAAGCAACATGAGATGATGGATGCTAGAACCATCATTTTGTATCTAGAGGAGCTTTATTCTTCTCAGGCTAGAACTGACCAATATGAGATTTCTCGAGCTCTAATTAGCTGCAAAATGATGGAAAGCACTTCAGCTGCTACTTATGCATTGAAGATGTATGGGTATATTGAGCATTTGAGTAGACTTGGATAAGTAATGGATAATGATCTATACATAGATTTAATCTTGTACTCATTGGCTCTAAGTTATTCACCTTTCATGCTTAACTTCAACATGAACAAGATCCAACTTACCATTCCTGAGTTAATCAACATGCTCAAAATAGCTGATGGATCCTTTAAGAAGGATCCCAAAAGTGTCATTGTTGTCACTTCTACTAAAGGCATGAAGCAGAAGAAGAAGAAGATAACCAAGGTGCAGCCAAAGAATGGTGGGATCTCCAAGAAGAAGGTTGCCAAGAAAGAGAATCCCAAAGGAACTTGCTTTCATTGTGGAAAGGATGGTCACTGGAAGCATAACTGCAAGGCCTATCTAGATTCTCTCAAGGAGAAGAAGCATGCTGATGCTTCTACTTCAGGTATTCATATGATTGAAATTAATACTTATTCTATTGCTTCAAAACAATCTTAGGTATTAGATATCGGATGTGAATCTCACTTGTGTAATGATCTACAGAGGCTTAGAAGCTTTAGAAGAGTTAGAAAGGCAGAGATATGTTTGCAGTCAGCTACTGGATAGAACATCTCTACAATGGTTATGGGGACTTACCATTTGCCTCTTCCAAGTTGATTAGTACTGGAATTAAATAATTGTTATTATTTTCCAGCTTTATCCAAGAGTATTATTTCTTTCAGTTGTTTATTAAACGATTATGACATTTCTTTAAAGGACAAGTGTTGTTACATTTTTAAGTACAATATGTTTTATGCAAAAGCTATCATTGAGAATGGTATATTTGTTCTTGATTTAATTAAAGAAGTGCATAATGTGGATACCAAGAGAATGAAACATGATAATCTAAATACCTTATACTTATGGCATTGTTGTTTAAGCCATATGAATGAGAAACACATGACCAAATTACACAAGTTAGGTGATTTGAGATCATTTGATTATGAATCATTTGATACATGAGAGTCTTGTTTATTAGGAAAAATGACAAAAGCTCCCTTTATTGGTAAAGGAGAACGAGCTAAAATGGTTTTGGACTTAATACATTCAGATGTATGTGGTCCAATGACTACACATGCCAGAGGAGGTTACTCCTACTTCATTACTTTCATAGATGATTATTCCATGTATGGATACATCTAACTAATGAAACATAAATCAGAAGCATTTGAAAAGTTCAAAGAATTAAAAAATGAAGTAGAGAAACAACTTGGCAAGAGTATTAAAACACTTAGATCAGATATAGGTGGAGAATACTTAAGCCAAGAATTTCAAGATTATCTTAGAGATAATGGGATTTTATCTCAATGGACTCCACCATATACACCACAACACAATGGTGTATCTGAAAGGAGAAATCGAACACTATTAGATATGGTTCAATCAATGATGAGCCGAGTAGACTATCCTAAGTCTTTTTGGGGATATGCACTAGAAACTATTGTTTATGTGTTAAATAGAGTTCCTAGTAAATCGGTTGATGTTACTCCATGTGAGATGAGGAATAACAAGAAACCCATGCTTTCTCATATGAAAGTATGGGGTTGTCCTGCTTATGTGAAGAGGACAATGTCAGACAAACTAGATGTTAAGTTTGAAAAATGTTTATTTGTGGGATATTCAAAAGAAACCTTTGGATATTATTTCTATCATCCCTTAGAACAAAAGGTGATTGTTTCAAGGCATGCTATCTTCTTGGAAAGAGAATTTCTCCTACGAGAGGACAGTGGGAGTAAAATTGAACTTGGTGAAGTTCAAGACCCCCAAATAGAAGTAGATCAACCAATTGAACCCGAGACTGAATTTCATTATGATGAGATTACAGTTGAACCTGATTATACACAAAATGCTAGAAGATCTACTAGGATGCATTCTATCCTTGTGAGATATGGATTTCACGTTGATTCGGATAGAGGCATAATTATAGTATAGGACAATGAGCCTACAAGCTATAAAGAAGTTTTGAACATGATTGATGGCTTAAGGCTATATAGTCTGAAATGGACTCCATGTATGAGAATAAAGTATGGACTTTAACTCAACCACTTAAAGGGATAAAACCCATAGGGTGCAAATGGGCCTTCAAGAGGAAGACCAACATGAAAGGTAAAATAGTTACTTATAAAGCTTGCTTAGCGGCAAAGGGCTATCGTCAAAAAGAAGTTATTGACTATGATGAAACCTTTTCTCCTGTAGCAATGCTTAAGCCTATAAGAATACTCTTAGCCATTGCAACTCATTATGATTATGAGATTTGGCAAATGGATGTGAAGACAACTTTCTTAAATGGAAATCTGATTGAGGATGTGATACAACAAAAAGGGTTCACATCAGGAAATGGCGAAAAGGTATGCAAGCTTCAAAGATCCATTTATGGATTGAAGCAAGCCTCTAGGAGCTGGAACATACGATTCAATAAGACAATCAAAGAGTTTGGTTTCTCATAGAATGAAGATGAACCTTGTGTGTATAAAAAGGTTAGTGGGAGTGCAATTGTCTTCCTAGTTCTATATGTGGATGACATATTGATCATGGAAAATGATATTTCTCTTCTCCAATCTATTAAAATATGGTTATCCAAGCAATTCTCCATGTAAGACCTTAGAGAAGCATCCTATATACTTGGAATAAGGATCTATAGAGATAGATCCAATAGGTTGCTAGGTCTTTCTCAAAGTATATATATAGATAAGGTATTGAAGAGGTTTAATATGGATTTCTCTAAGAAAGGGTTTATACCCACGGTGCTTGGGAAACACCTTTCTAAGTTTATGTGTTCGTAGACACTAGAGAATAGAGAGAGCATGAATAGAATACCATATACATCGGCAATTGGTTCTATCATGTATGCTATGTTATGTACACGTCTAGATGTAGCATTTGCTTTGAGTGTCACAAGTAGATTCCAATCCAATTTTAGAGAGGAACACTGGGCAGCTGTCAAGAATATCTTTAAGTACTTAAGAAGGACTAAAGATATATTCTTGATATATGGAGAGGGCAATTTAGAAGTAAATGGGTATACTGATGCCAGCTTCTAATATGACAAAGATGATTGTAAATCACAATCTGGTTATGTGTTCATAATGGGAGGAGGAGCAGTTAGTTGGAAGAGTTCCAAAGAAGAAACAACTACTGATTCCACGACAGAAGTTGAGTACATTACTGCTTCAGAAGCAGCCTAAGAAGCAGTCTAGATCAAAAAGTTCATATCTAAAATAGGAGTGGTGCCTAGCATTGTTGATCCAATTATGTTATATTATGACAACAATAGAGCCATTGCACAAGCAAAGAAACCACGGTCTCATCAATGATCCAAGCAAGTTCTCAGATGCTACCATCTCATAAGGGAAATAGTAGCTAGAAATGATGTGAAAATAGAAAGGGTCCCTACAGATGATAATGTGGTAGATCCCCTCACTAAATCACTTTCGTAGAAAAAGCATAATCACCATATAAATAGCATGGGTCTGAGACATATGATTGATTGGCTCTAGTGCAAGTGGGAGATTGTTTGAGATTATGCCCTAAAACCCATGTAAAAAAGGATGAATTTTAGATGTATGAATTTATATTCTTAATAAAAGGCACTACTCATTTATTAATGCCATGTTTAAATACATGAGTTTGTAAATCTTAAATTAGTAAATGAAGTCCTTGATATTATAAACACAGTGCAAAGATAATCATGAAAGTGTTCATGATATGAGGTATCTATTACATGCAAATGTGTTAATATCTAAATATCCCTAGTTATAGAATTAATAAGATAGGACATTGTTAATTCAGATAGACTAGCACATGTTAAGCTTCTTGAATGGTTCAAGCAGTGGTTCTCATAACTGTAATTATGAAAGATAATCAAATCTAACATGTGAATGCTTGTTAGAAGAACAAGTTCATTGGAGACCAACAAAGAGAATCCTCACATGAATATTAAATCTATATTAGTAAGGAATCTCTTCATAGCGGTTGTGCAAGTATCCTTAAACTTGAGATCACCAAAGTTATCTTAAGTAGCAAGTGGTATATTTTGACTCCATAACTGATTACTTCCAACTGGAAGTGAACATAGTTATGATATTGGGTATATCATGACCTACTTGAAGATAGTTGAGTGATTGACAAAGGATTCACCATCCCAGATTTAGTAAGGGAAGTTATCTCGCATGATACAATAATTGCCTTGTTTAGAGAATCTCTGGCTAGAGTAATATGCCAAGATGGATAGAGATCCATGCAGGGAATTTTGGGAACAATGGTTAAATTAATAGAACATACATAATTAGATTTATATGAGTTGACAGAAATCCATACTCAGAATCTAATTGAGATAATAGTGGTGAAAGGAGTAATTGAATGTTAACTGTTTCTATAGAAGGGTATAGTCAAACCACTTAACTTTTCTGACATTTGGGTAGTTATGATGCCTAGCTAGAGGCCAATCATGACTTGTATAATAGTGTATCAATAATATCAATAGGGATTGATAAAATGATTTAAAGAAGTTTAAATCATGTGAGTTTTGAATGAAACTCACAATTACATATTATACTGCCAATATGGAGAGAAACCTAATAGGTCACACACATATAGAGAAAATGATAAAATGGTAAAATGACAAGAACAATAATATTTGATATTATTATGGGAATAGATAAGTGAATAAGAGAATAATTAATTAAAGAGTTTAATAAATTATGATCAAGTAAAATTATTTGCGGAACTTTTGAGAAATGTTTTGTAAAATTAGACCTAATTGAAATAATGTATTTCATAATTAATTATTATTGGACTATAAGTTATAGGGCTGATATAATAATTAATAGATCCATTGGAGGAATTACAGATGCCTAGAGAAGTGAAGTTGGTGTAAAAACCCTTCAAAAGAAGGGCCACACGCCAAGTCCAAACAGAAGGCCTTAGAGGCCTATTTTGTGAACCAAAATAAATTAAATATGTTACATAAGTGTTATGGATCCTACATATTTAATTTCGTTGGATTTGGAATTCATTTGGGTAATTAAATCCAAGTATATGTACAAAGGGCCTAGTTTGTCAGTTTTGGGCATAGTCTTTTGTGAAAGGGCTTAAATTGGATTTAATTGAGGCCAAATAATTATAAATAATTCCAGAAACCCAATTAATAATTCTCCAGAAATTTTAAAGAGCCCAATCCCATTATGAAGTTGGATTTTTTAACCTAACTATAAAAATCCAAGAGATGTGGAATTAGGGTTGAGGGTGAACAATTAAGAAAAGCTTCTTCTCTCTTTTCTCTTAACCCTAGCTGCCACCTTCCCTAGCTAACATCTAGGGATTTTGGGCCAACCCTTGTTCCTCCTAATTGTTGGTTCATTCATTCCTTCTCTAGTGTGGATTTCTCATTGGAAGTGTTCGATTTTGGACACTATGGTTTACGATAATCCTGTGAGAAGGAAAATCAACTATACAGCAAAAATCAAAGGTGATTTTTCTTATTTTCATTAATATGTATATTGTAAATTCATGGCAAGATCATATATATTGGTTAACAATTTTAAATTTCGCTTATGTATGAGATGCATGTAACCGATAATTCCCAACAAGTCACACAAGGCATTCCCAACAAAAGTGTTACCAATTTCATAAGGTAAAGTGAAGCTACCTGGATCTTCTAGCTTTTTCAGAATCTTATTGATGATAATTTCACTACAATTTTCTATTAATTGCACTATTCTATACCCTTCTAACTTCTTTTTATTAGAACAAAGTTCTTTCACGAATTTAGCATAGTTGGGCATGTGAGCTAAGGCTTCAGCAAAAGGTAAACTGATATTCAATTTCTTAAACATTTCTAGAAACCTAGCTAATTGCTCATTCTTCTTTTCCTTACAAGCTATAGTAAGAAACGGCAACCTATTTATGTCAAGATCCTATATGGTTGGGTTCACTATACTTTTTCCTTTGTCAATCTTTTGAGTATCTACATCTACCTCTACTTTAGGATTAGAATCACTTATCTTCCATGTCGGCTCCTCCATATGACATGATGAATTTGGTGATTTACCTTTTTTCTCTTCTTGTATTACCTCCTTGCCACTTTTAAATGTAATGGCTTTGGCCTCCTCCTTAGGATTACGGTGCACATTTAAGGGAAAATTTCCAGCTGGCCTTGTAGACAAAGAATTTGCCAACTGCCTAATATGTGTCTCCAAGTTCCTCACAGAAGCATATTGATTTCAGTTCCATTGCTTTTGAGATTTCCATCTTATTTCTTGGCCCATCATAAATTGTTGTTGGCTATTCATGAAACTAGCAAACATGTCTTCTAAATTAGGTTTCTTTTTTTGAACAAGTGGCCTTGGTTGGAACCTCGATGGGTGATATGGTTGAGGTTAGGATTAATTAGAGCCTTATCTTTGATGGTGGTTTGGTGGATAAAGGGCTTTGTAGTGAGTATAGGCTTGAGGTTGATATGATTAGCTTTGATTGTGGTGGACATTTTTGTTGAATGGGGCTCTTGCTTGTGGTTAAGAAGAAGAAGCATGTTGATTTCCATCCCTCCAAGAGAAATTTGGGTGATTCGTCCATCCCATATTGTATGTATTTCTATCAGGATCATTCCTTCTATAATCTCCTAGAGTATTTACATCTCCTAAACCTCTACCTTCTTAAACCCTTGCCACCGCAACTACATTTTGCACTTTTAAACCGCTTAACTCTTTCTTTACCAATTTTAATTGTGCCTTCAACAATGCCACTTCATCTATATTGTGTACCCCTTGCCTCATTGGAACTGATCTAGGGGCAGTCCATTGAGAGTCATTAGCTGTAATCTCATCAAACATACGGAAAGCTTCCTCAGGCAACTTGTTTAAGGAAGACCCTACAGATGCTGCATCCAATAATGACCTTGTTTGAGGTGTAACTCCAGCATAAAATATGGTCATCAATTGGTAGACAGTTATCTCATGGTGCGGATAACTTCTCAATAATCTCTTAAACCTTTCCTAAGCCTCATGAAAAGGCTCTTCATTCATTTGATGGAAGCCTATTATATTGTTATGAATACTTATAGTCTTGGTTGGCGGGAAAAATCTCATCAAAAACTTCTCTTGCAACTGATCCTATAACCATGTTGACTATCTTGAAAGCATTTGTAGCCATTCCCTCATTTTTCCAATCAAAGTGAAAGGAAACAACTTCAATCTCACTGTATCTATAAGAACACCTGGAATTTGAATTGTATCACTGATCTCCAAAAATATGTCAATATGTTGAGCAGGATCTTCTACTTTTGAACTAAAAAACTGATTCCTTTGTACCATAGTGATGGTGGCCGGTTTGAGCTCAAATTGTATCCCCCTTGGTAATATAATATTCGATGATCTTTATTCCACCTTGACATAGCGTAGTCCCTTATAGTCCTTTGCCTAGGCACTTTTTCTTTTTGTACCCCTGGCATTTCTTCATGTGTCCTCGACACTTGTTCATTCTCCGAAGGAAACTCATCGAGAGGAGGATCGTTCTCCATATCGTTGTCACTTCGTTCATACACCAATAACACCTAAAAAGAATCAAGAAAATAAAATGAGAAAAAGAAAACACATACAAACAACAACCACAACTCACAAATGATGCCAAATCCCCGGCAATGGCACCAAAAACTTACTGCAACCCTAGCAAGTATACTAGATCGACAAGTAGTAAGAGGAGTATTTTTAAGACTCTCAAATATCGCATCCAAGGGATTGTGTATGCAAGTTGAGACAATCGATCGTATGCTAAAGAATTCCCAAAAGTTTGATGATTATGTTATGGCTATCTAAAACAAAGATTCTAAATGCTAAAATGCTTAATGAGAAGAAATAAAATTTAAACCAGTTGTAAATTAAGTAAGAGCTAAATTATGACAAATTAAAAAGTGTAAAAATCAATATAAGGACAACGTTGCTCGGGTTCACTCATCCACCCCATACCCAATGTGAATTAATTTTACCTAAAAGCATACATGAATGAATTCGAGATAACCCTCTTAACCCAAGCGTCCCATTCCAGAGCCAGCTATTCCAGTTGCTAGACGTCCCATTTCGGAGCTAGCCCAATAACTAGCCTAAGCACGGGTCTAACATCTTAAGTTCGGTTTGCTTTCCCATTCCAGAGCTAAACAACCCAAAACCTATCTATTTTACTCCACACTCTAGTCTTAAAACTTCAAACACTACATATTTAGAGTTGCATTCTAGAGCCATTCAAAATAGACAACAATCATGATAGAAAATAGAGCAAAATCATTCATAGTATTCAACCTATACAAGCATCAGCATCTAACCAAGGTATAAGATAAAAATCATTCATCAAAGCTAGAAAAAATCATTTGAGAAGTTAAAAACTAATGAAATAAGAATAATCAATAGTGAAATAAACCATTCATTCATATATATATATATATAACTGAAAATATGCTCAATATTCACATTGTAGGTAGGGGATTCAAAGATCTCCAAGCAATTAAAAGACTACTCACTATCCATAATGTAAAAAATAAGTAAAGTAATAGAATGAACTATAAAACCCATTTTAAGTTGAAGATTTGAAGTTAATGAAGCTCATTCTCTCCTTCTCCAAACTGCACTTTGATTGTAAACTGTAACTTAAAGTAAGTAACTAAAACTAAGATTATTTTTTGTGTTCTTAAAGTAAATATAATCTAAAAGAGTGATTTTTACAAGTAAAACTATAAAACTATGTATAACAAGCTATCAAAATGTAAAACTACAATTTTTTCTCTCTAAGAATAGTCTCTACATGAAACCCTAAAAAGATCTCCTTTAAAATAGGCAACTCTACAGCTTTTATAGAGATATTAAGGAAGGCATGGCTGGGACACTTTTGTCTCAACTGAGACATGAAAGGATAGAGTGGTACTTTGCTCTGGGCATAGCTAGGACACTTTTGTGTCGACCACGGCAAACTTCTGGACTAAAACTTCTTCACAGGTTGTATTGGCCATAACTGGGACCAGTTGGTCTCAACTACAGCTATTGGTGAAATGGGGAGTTTTGATCTCTACAAGGGAGACGGTTGGGACAAATTGTCTCAGCCGTGCTTCAGCCTATTTTTCTCCGTAAAATTCAAATTAATACCATTAATCACCAAAAAACTTCAAATTTATCAAAATAAATAAAATGAACATAGGAATAACATTTTAACACTAAAAACACTAAATGCAAGATGAGATACTAAAACACACAAAATTATCATGAAAACAAACATAAAAATCAAAGCTATCAGTGTCCATAGCGGGTGTATAACTTCCCATGCAAATATTACATGTCTTTCATAGCCATAAATTTACCAATTACTTAGAAAACATCAAACAAGCAAATTAATTAACATTGATAATAAAATATTTACATAATTTTCTCATACAAATGAACTAATTATAGGTATAGCAGTATGCATAATGTGACAAAAAAACACACCAAATATTGCTTAAATATTGTATAAAAAGATTAGATAACTTAGAAATGCAGAAAACCCTAAAAAATGCATGAAAAATACCATGAAAATACCTCAGGGATGGCCAAAAGGAGCGAGGGGCAACCAGGGGGAAAGAAAGAGGGTATCCATTCCTTTAGATGAGGGATGGCCATCCTTCAAACCTTTTTCCCATTTGTCACCTCTATAATAGAACAAAATTTTGCAAAACAAAGGAAAAATGTAGAAAATTGCTCAAATAAATGCCTTAGTCCTAAATATGCAATAACTTAACATTAAATTATGCCAAAACACTAGAACATACATCATATCACATTAAAATTGTAAAAATATAGTATGTATATACATAAAAAAGAGAAAAATCTTTACAACAACAATGGAGAAATCCTCATAGCCTATCATGCCTCTAGCATATCATACAAACCAGAAATGAACTCTAATTCGATAAAAAAACATGCATACGACTAAGTTTTAACAATCAAAATGAATTAAATTGACACTTAACAATGATAACAACATGTGAATGAATTATAGAGAGAGAAAATATAGATGAGCCTAAAATATTACCCTTAAGAGATATTCTGACTCTATGATTTCTATAGTCCAGATCTTTGCGCAAAATCATGCTTTCTAATTCTCAAGGACAATATGAAATTCATTGTTGTGTTTTTTGAAGATTGCTAGAGTATAAACCTTTTAGAGATAGAAAGAAATTAGTTTTTCTTCCTTCTCTAATGGTTGCTCTCAAAGAATAATTATCTCCCCCCTATGAAAACCCTATATTCTTATTTTTACCCCTCAAGAAGAGTTTTAATTCAACTACAACTCAAAAATTGCCAGATTAGGAGCTAAACCCCCCTAACTTCCTTCTTTTTTTAAAATTCAGGAACATGTGGGAAAACTAGGATACAACCCATAGATGAGTATCTATTAGTGAGGGACGGCTGTCCCTCATCACTAGACAAAACTTTCCCTAAAATGCCCTTAATTTTCACTATTTTAGAGGTAGAGATGCACAGATTGCCACCCCTTAGGTGGTAGATGATCATTTGTCACCACTGTTAGTTTAAAAATAGGGTTTTTTCGCGTATTTTGTTAAAACACTCAAAAAATTTTCAAAAATATTTAGAAAATCATTAAAAATCTTTAAGAGAAAGTGATAAATTCACGATCAGAGCTTCGAGATCCGAACCTTTTATTAGCAATATATTATTTTTTTATCATCGGTAACCTTGATCTGGGCTGCCTCAGGTCACGGTGTCTACAGCCGCCCCTAATTTTGGGAAACTAGTGCACTAGTGCCAAAGTGAGCCAAAATTCAGAGTAAAAGGAAAAAGACGCGTACCTGAGGTAGCAAATCTCTTGTTTGATTGCAACATGTACCTTTTTAGGGTAGTGAGTCTCTTGATCAGGTAGTTATCATCATTTTGTTGATGTATTAACCCTAAATTCGGATATTTAACATTAGCTTGTCGATGTGTTAATCTTGGGTTGATTTGTCCGATTAGTGCTTAGGGCATGCAAAATCGGAATAGATTAATTAACTCTAATTAGCATCTGGGCATGCAGAATTAGGTTGTTTAAATGTGTCTAATTAGCGCCTAGGGCATATAGAATCAAGACGGCTTAAGACTAACTCCATTAAAGGTGACGAGTCTCCACTTGTCTAATTAATGCTTAGGCCATGTAGAATTGCATCAAGAACAAAGGTCTTCCTTGATTAGTGCCTAGGGCATACAGAATTAGGTTGACTTGATTGCATTTGATTAGCGCCTAGGGCATGCAAAATCAAATTGCTAAAACATATTATGCGTAGTGCCAGTTTATTGGCATGTAGAGTCAAGATGATACATCATACTTAAATGTTAGAGTTGTCCTGCAACATTAAACAAGGTCATTAGAGTAGCATTGGATGGGTGTCATTTATTAGCTGACCTGTTGGTTGCTCTTTCTGAGAGATTTAGTTGTCCTATCTGAGTTAATGCTCCACCAAGGATGCATTCGTCCATTAGGGAATCACTTGGAGTGTCTAAAGGTATCCTTAGCAAATATGTTTTTGTAAGGCACCATTATGGTGGTGAAACCTATTTGTTGTTTTCCCTTGCTCAGCAATTCTTTGCTCTTAACACTATCCTCATGGTTTTTGGTGTGTCCAAATTGAATCTTCTCTCGCTCTGAAAGATGGTGATAATTGCTTTGGTTTTTTTTATTATTGATGAATTGAAAATATTTCCCCTTAGTGGGATTTCGGGTACCTATTATGAAAGACATTGGATGTTAATGTATTTCTTATTGAATTTGGCATCTTCTCTCTTTTCCTCTTCTTTTTTATTTTTTTTATCATCATTGTTATTACCTTTGTTTCAAGATGACATGGTTGTTCACAAGTTATCATTAATTACATGGTATTCACATTCATTTTCCAAGCAAAGAAAACATAAATAATGTAAGACATATGAATAATATAAGACATATAAAGACAAAATAAGTTATATACAATTTTTTTTATATGTATCAAAAATTTTGATAAAGTAAAACTCCCTGAATACAATAAAATAATCAATTACTGTGAAGACCCTAGCCCTAATGCTCGGTGGTATGCTGATCTTAATAGTGATCTGAATGCTAGCGATCTAGGAGGTTGGGCTGGAGCTATGGCCTAAGGCACTAGAGGTGGCTGCTCGCCTATCTGCTTAAACACGAATTGATACCTGGTAGCACTGAAGTCAATCAGTGTAGTATCTATGATATCACATTTGCCAACATCTCTGATTCTTGGCCCACCTAAAGGACTACCCAAGAATGGCTTTTTAAATATCTCATCAAGTTCCCCCTCAAATACCCGATGTAGCTCTTTAATTGCTCATCAGTCTCGATCATTGTCTATTTGGCCCTCGGAGCCTCTGCCTTGATACGAGTGCCTTGATCTCTAAGCTGGGTGAGGGAGTCATTTATCACCTATAAGGACTCATCAAACTTGTGCCCTATAGCCTACATGTCTATCCTGAGCTCTGCACCTCTATCTGTAATGCTTGTACGGCTATTGGTAGTGCTTGTAAAGATTGTACCACCATGAGCATAATTCTCTGTGTCTCCTCTATCATAGCCAGTCACCTAGATATATCAATTGAAACTGCAGGTGCCTAACCAGGATATTATAGAACTTGTGGAAGAGGTGTTGTTGATGTAGATGCCCTTGAATGTCTATAAGGCAGAAGGATGGTAGGATATGAAGCTCCAAGACTTCCATATGGAGAAAACCTCACAACTGGGGATTTTTGGTGTCTAAATGGAGATTTAGGACAAGCTGGTGTTTAGGGTGAGCCATTTAGGATATCATTCAGGTAAATTTGCATATCGAAAGTTTAATCGAAATCCAACTCTGCCCCCTGTGAACTCTCTACCTCGTGAGGCTTTTCTACTTAGGCATCCTATTGAGGTGGCTGCTCCTAACTTTCTGTTGGAACCCCCTCAGCTGCCTGACCCTGAGTATCCTACTCTGCCATATGATCTAGTATAATCGGGTCAAGACCACATCTATCTCGGGTCTCAAGCACTATAAGCAACCTGTACTGGCCCTCCTACTTGTCTATAGGCTTTACTATACTCATAGTGATGGCTGCCTGCAAGTCTATGTACATACTCTCCTGCATGGGCTCATATAAGTAGCCCTCCTCTAATCCAAGTGATATTAGTAGCCTCGTAATAACTTCATCTACACATACCTATGTCCCTAGAATGGTGCTAACTCTAGTCAAGGTCGAAATAATCTCATGATATATGTCTATATGTTATCCCACCTGCATCCCCCACAGACTGGAAATGTCTGTCGAGTTGACATTACCTAGACTCCTAGTACGTTTGAGGTAAGAGGTAGGAAATACCCTCTGTAGGTATCTATAAATCTGAAGAGTTAGCATCGTACTCTTTGCCTTGTCTGAATTGTATATCGCTTTGGGTAATGTAATAATCCTCTACCTATCTGTGTCCATCAATTTAGGAGGTGTGATGGTTCCTTGTCTAGTAGGAAGACCCATAGCCTCTGCAAATCTACATCTTGTAATACTAAATGGTCTCCTTAGAGCTATGAATCTGACTACTCCCTCCCAAGTGTTGGACCACTAGTATTCCCCCATACCACAAGGTGGTCAATACCTCTTTGGTCACACCTGCATAGATCCTAAAGGTTGGTGTGAAGAAGTCGATCTAACTAGCATTGGCTAACAGACTGTCAGCCTCATGTAGTAGACCAAAGTCCTTTAGGAACTGCCTGGATATGTATCGACTACCTCTGAACTGAACGTGATCCAAGGCTCAATACCTGGCAGCCTATTCATCTATCATGTGAAGGCTGAGGATGCATTGTCCTACAAGACATCCTGCAAAATATTACGTGTTAGTTCATGTTTGACTCATGCCATAGACAAAATAAGAATCTGATTAGTTTGCATAAGGCGAGTTTAGTACGCATGTAATTCTAATGATCATGCATGAAAAACAAGGCAAAACACTCATTACATGCATTATAAGAAATAAATTTCGACAGCATTTTGACTAGGAATAAGGCTATCCCCTACACAAAAAGATATATTTAAACAACATGCAGGTCGTCATGGCCACTAACAGCATATTTCACATTGTTCAAGAGATTTTGACAATATTTTGATAGCATTTTGGCTAGGAATGTGACTGCCTCCTGTTCAAAAAGGCACATTTAAAGCAATGGCAACACAATACAGGCCCTTAGGGCTATCAAATAACATAGATATTAATATTTTATGCTTAACGAGAATAATAAAATAAGATAAAATTTAGGCAGCATTCCAGCTAGGAATGACATTGCCTTCTTTCACAAAGATCACATTTAAAACAAACAACAAGCCATAGACCATCAAGGCCGCCAAACAACACAAGTTCTTAATATTTTCACTTGGTCTAATAGCAGAGACAAAAGAATGCGTTTAAAAATCTAAAGCTTATGTACATTATTGCCTATAAATAACATGTTACATATTTCACATGCTTATACATAAGGTATCTTCGCCATAGCATGCAAAAAGGTTATATATATTATGTTACTTACACTACAAGACATTATTTATTTCTAAACTAAAAGTCAAGTCTAACAACAAGACATCATTGGATACAAATACAATAGCTAGTGCTCGCGCTCATCATGCTTAGAACTAAAGTTTACTAGCCTAGGTTTTTTTCTAACATAAAAATAAAGGAAAAAAACAAAATTATTAAATTATACTTACTTGGGAAAAACATATAGAAAAAGCAAAAAATTTATGCTTCCTAAAGTGTGCCTCATTTCTAGGAGTCTACAGGTGCCAACAGATCGAGAATCGGATGCTGAACGACGGAAAAAGGCTTAAAAAACCATTGACAAGAAACGTTCGCTGGAAAAAATGGAGTTTGAATTAAAAAAATGAAAGAAACAGCCTTTATATGGCCATAATCGAGTGAGGGATAGGTATCCCATCCTTTGCCTAGCAACATATGGGACGTACAGGATGTCTCATTCCTCAAGTCTAAAAGACCAATTTGCCTTCCATTTTTATTTTTCTCATATTTTCCTCATTTTAACTCTATTTTCTTTGATTTTTGAACCATTTTCCTCGATTTTTCATTCTCTATCCATAAAATTAATTTAAAATATTATTAACATTTTTTTATTAGTTTCAATATCATTTTTACTAGATTTACAAGTTTTAATTAGATTTTACCATACTTAATTATCCAAAAGTCTGAAATACCCCCTGAAATTAATTGTTCTTCTGTGAAATATTGATTTTCATGCTCCACACATCATAGATCCTCTAGGCTTGGACATTTAGGTCATCAGTCTTTTTAAATAACCTCTAAAATGCAAACAAAGGCAAATGCTCTAATATGTATGTGCAATGCATGAGATATGCAAAAATGTGACTTTTGGCATTTTAGAGGTAAGGGTAGGGCAACCCGTGGCTCGCTCTATGGTGAGGGATGTCCATAGCTCACCACTTTTTATAAATAATGTCCCTCTTCTTGGATTTTATGCCATTGACTTTTCAACTTTCAGAAAGCTTCCATAGGTTGTTTGCTCTTTCTCATTTTCTTTTTCTTTCTTCCTTATTTTCCTTCAATTATTTATTTTCTCTCATCACTTTTTCATCTTAGATTATTCAAAAAATCTACAATCATGACTACTGGACTTATAAAATTACACCGATTACTAGACGACTCAAAAACTTGAGAGGATCCCCTTTTAGCCCTTTATTCAAGCTTGAGGTTTCTGAGAAGAGTCTCTCAAGAAAAACACCTTCTGTCTGCTGTACTTCAATTATAAAATCCTAGGTTTCACGTATTTTGGTTCACTCACTAGGATTTATGCTCTTTACTTGAATAATTTGCTACCATGGTGGGTGTTAGGTTTGACCTTGACATCCAACCATGCTTACCTTCTCCTGTGTTGACTTATCCTAGAGATTTACTTTGTGCCCTAGGTTTCCTTCCCTCTGAGGCTAGGGGTCTAGTGCCTTATGAGGAGACCTTTCCACTGGAGTGGCTGATAGATGTGTTGACTAATTTTGCTGACGTCCCTACCTTTTGTTCTAGTGCAGTGCTGCTCTGCTACCATTCTTGGTGTTTATTAATTTTTGCTGGTGATCCCATAACCATGGATTATAGATTATTTGAAATTGTAGTTGGTATATGCCGAGGTTATAAATCATTTTCCTTAATCATGGCAGAGACCATTATAGGCTTAGATGGCTTTCATCATAGTTTTTCTACTCAATGCGGTTCTTCCTCATTTTTTACAAGCAGTCCTTTGCTTATTTAGGTATGTTCCTTTTTTTTTAAAGGTAGCATGCCCCTTGTGGGTTTTCATGCTAGCTTTTCTTTTAAAAATGCACATCCTTTCATATTTTCACAAATTTTTATGCCTTACTTTTACCTTAGATGAACCCAACTCCCCTTAACAGCCTATTTTTTTCAGGTATGGCTTCACGAGAAGCTACAGCTATTGTCTAAGCCTCCTCCTTAAATTAGAGCTATATAGATCTACCCTATAAGGCTTAACATGACTAGGCATCTTTAGTGTGAGTTCTAGTCGGTTCAATATGCCATCGACCGGCTTGGTCATTCGAGAGATACTGATATTAGGTTTAGTTGTGTTTGGTTACCCGTTACCTCTATGGTCATGGATGGAGAGTCAGGACGTGTCCCTTTTTGTAAACTTTGTCGAGCCACCTTTTATGTCTCTACTAAATGTGTTCGCCAGTTTGGAGGTAGGTAGGACATTGTTAGGAGACCCTTGGGTTTTCTTGGAGGCATCCTTACTGCTTACTTCGTGATAAAATATCATTAGAGGATTTGGACTCAGCTTCCAGGAAGGACCACTATTTTTGATATGGGTGCTTGCAATTTCACTATCTTCAACTCTTATAAGCGATGGGTTACTAATCCAGCTGCTGACAATAAACTTTCTCACCTGAGGCACCTAGATGGAGAGAGAGAGAAAGAGAGAGACAATATTGATAGATTAGATCAGACACTTTCATAGATGACATTTTTGCTTTAATTAAACATATGATAAACAAATGTTACTTTCAGATACTTAGATGACATTTATGAATACATGTATGACATTTCATTTTTGATTTTGGTACACATGATTAGTATTTGCCTTTATCTCAATGACACATATTATTCAATCTTAAAATGAAACTTTACAAGCATCATAACTCCTATCACTAATCATCCCTCTCCAGTTTTTTTGATTGATTATTTTCTGTCAGCCTCTAATTTTTTCCCAAGATGCCTTTTTTCGATTTTCACCCTGGCAAGGTATCCAATTTTAGCAAGGCCACCATTTTTTGATTTTTGACCTGCGGAGCATTTATTCTCTTCTTTTTCTTGTTTAGCCTTTAGACATGGAACCTTTTCAATCTATCAACATTTACAGGTTCTCGAAATTCATTGCCATCGACATATGACAAAATGGAAACACCCTTGGATAATAACTTCATAAGCACAAAAGGTCATTCCTATGTGGGCCTGAATTTACCTCGAATGTTTAGAATCCTGAGCCTTATTTGTTTGGACACTAATCTCCTTATTTCAGAGGGTGTTTCATGACTTTCTTCCCAAATGAATGAGCCAACCTCTTCTGATAAACTTGATTGTGATAATACACCCTCATTTTTTCCCCATCGAGCAAATTAAGCTACGATAGTCTCTGCCTAGCCCATTCTATTTCTAGTATCTCGACCTCCAGAACTACTCTCAAGTAGTAATGCTCAATTTCTATTAACAATACTGCTTTTGTTCCATAAACTAGAGAGAACAGAGTCATTCTTGTTGAAGTTTTAACTATGGTCCTATAACCCCATAATATAAAGGGTAGCTTATCGGCCCAATCTTTGTAAGTTCACACCATTTTGGCTAAGATTCTCTTTACATTCTTATTAGCTGCTTCGACTACTCTATTTGCTTGAAGTCTATAAGGAGAAAACCTGTGATGTTAAACCCCATATCTAATAAGCATAAGTCTAGTTTCACCTGAGAATTGTAGCCCATTGTTTGAGACCACATGATGAGGCAAACCATATCTACATATCAAGTTTTTCTCTATAAACTTGGCCATATCTCGTGCATCTACCTTTTTGAAGGATTCAGCTTCTACCTACTTAGTGAAGTAATCGATGATTACTATGATGAATCTATATCCATTTAAAGCAGGTTCATGCATCATTCCAATGATGTCTATTCCTCATGCAGCAAATGGTTATGGCAATGTGAGTTTACATAGTTTAGAAACAGGCAGATGTCTTAAATCTGCATACTATTCGCATAATTGATACTTCCCGACATACTTAGAGCAATCAGTGTCTATCGTGAGCTAGAAGAAACCCTACCTCCTAATCTTCTTTGCCATGGCTAACTCGTTCATATGAGCTCCACATACTCCCACATGTACTTCTTCCATTACCCTTTTTGCTTCCTTTTCATCCAAGCATCTCAATTGAATTCCAACAGGCTATCTTTTATATAACACTCCTCTTATAGTGATGAACTAAGTTGATTTCTTGTGAATCATTCTTTGGTCTTTTTTAGTTGCTTCCTTAGGGAAGATCAATTTTTCTAGGTAATTCTGAATAGCATAATACCAAGGCTTTTCGTCATCTACCTCAATATCCATGACCTATTCCTTTTCAAAGCATGGCTTATTAGAGCTTGAAACTAACACAAGATTCATAATCACTCCCTTAGGATTGTCCCACATGGACACTAGGGTAACTAAGGCATCAACCAACTAATTTTTCTCTTTAGGCATATATTCAAATGTGCAAACCTCAAACTGACCGCTCAAAATCTTTAGGTATCTGAGATAAGGCAGCAAGCATTCTTTTTTTCACTGACCATTCACCCTTCACTTGGTAAAGCACTGGAGATGAATCTCCAAACACTTCTACAAACTTTGCCTCTAAAGCCAGTAGAGCCTTTAACCTAAAAATGCAACCTTCGTACTC
The DNA here is from genome assembly GCA_037975025.1 of Excoecaria agallocha. Taxonomy (NCBI): domain Eukaryota; kingdom Viridiplantae; phylum Streptophyta; class Magnoliopsida; order Malpighiales; family Euphorbiaceae; genus Excoecaria; species Excoecaria agallocha. The sequence goes on along the minus strand of CM075808.1, from coordinate 84,573,295 downwards.
TACCTCATTATTTGTGGCCTTGTGTCTCAACTTTTTTGCTAATGGCATCCTTTCTCCCTCTGGGATAACCAAGATCACTCCTGCTCCTACTCCTTTATTGTTAATAGCTCCATCAAAATATATCTGCCACCTTGCAATATTATGGCAGTTATGTTTTCATTGCAAAATTCATAGGTCATCTCTTTAACTTTTAAAGATTGATTAGCTAGGAACTCTACCATTGTTCTTCCCTTAATGGTTTTCCTAGTGATGTATTCTATGTTGAATTCTTGCAAGAGAATTAATCATCTTCCCATCTTTCCTAATAGTGAAGGGGTTTTTTGTAGGTATCTAAGGGGATTCTATTTAGCCATAACTTGTATCCTATAAGAATTAAAGTACTGTCTCAACTTCTTAAACGCCAATATGTTTGCCAAACAAATCTTTTCAACCTCTACATATTTTACCTCATAAGGGAGGAATTTCTTGCTGAGATAGTATAATGTATACTCAATCCTGAAATCATCCTCTTTTGCCATCATAGCCGCTACTGAGCTATCTTTTACTGCTAAATACAAAATCAAAGGTTTTCCTAGATGAGGTGGTCTCAACATTGGTGAATGTAACAGGTAATCCCTGATGGTACCAAATTCTTTCTAACAATCCTCATTCCAAGCTACAGACTAATCTTTCCTGAGTAACTTGAAGATTGGTTCACAAATCGAAGTTAGCTTGGCGATGAACCTACTTAGCTTGGAGATGAACCTACTTATGTACTGAATTTTGCCCAAGAACCCCCTTACTTCTTTTTCCTTTTGAGGTAGAGATTGTACTTACTAATCTTCTAAAAGAACTTATTCTTTAATACTTTGAAGTGAATTTCTTTAATCATCATATCATCTACATACAACTCTACTCCTTGTGAATTAGATCATCTAAGATCTTAGTGGCCATTCTTTGGTAGGTAGCTCCTATATTTTTAAGTCCAAAAGGTATGGCCCGGTAGGCATATGTCCCCCATTCAGTTATAAAAGCTATTTTGATCCTATCCATTATTTTGCTTAAAATTTGATTATACCCTACATATCCATCCGTAAAACTATACATGGCACAGGCAGTTGTACTATCAAACAGAACATCTATGTGAGGTAAAGGAAAGTCGTCCTTGGGATAGGCTTTGTTCAGGTCTCTATAATCCACATAGAATCTTACTCTTTCATCTTTCTTTACTATAGGGACTATGTTTGATAACCATATGGGGTATTGAGCTGTCACTAAGAACTTAGCTCTATTTGCTTTCTGACTTCTTCTTTAACTTTCTCAGCCCATTCTGGCCTAAGTCTTCTAAGCTTCTATTTAACTGGTTTGTACCTTGGTACGTTAGAATGGCATGTTCAGTGACTTATCGATCTATTCCTGGCATGTCCTCATAGGTCCAGCAAAGACTTTTTCATATTTTTTCAATATTCTCTCAAATTTTTCTCTCCCGTTAGGAGTTATATCTTATGCTAGTAAAATTTCTTTTGGGTTTTCTATAGTTACAAGATTGAATGAACATGTGTTTGTTGAGTTAATGTCAAATATAAATGCTTTATGATCATGATAATGTATATTGAAATTAGCAAAAACATTACACAAGTAAGCAAAATTGTTTATCTTATTATGATCATGATAATGTGTAGTAGAATTTTCTCATCCCAAAAACCTTTAACCGGCTTAATGACTCCTTATTCCCGATCGAAGATATCATTAAATAGCTCAAATCTTAGCACTAGCTCACCACCTATCATCTGAGGTTCTTCCTCCCCACAATAAAGGCACAGACCTAAAGCTGGTACAAAACTCTAAGAAATGTGAGGGATTCCTTCCGTTGCTTTCTTCTTTTTACCCTTCTTACTAGTACCTATGAAGCCTAATCCTTCCCTATCTTTCTAACCCATTGCAAACCCAACAGTCTAAGGCCCCTCGGAATTCTTGCCTAAACCAGCTCCAGGTAGGAAGTTCATCCTTTTAAGCATAATGATCACTTGAGGATTGTCAGAAAAGTCACCCTTATTTTCTTCATCTTCAATAACTGCCATATGAAATTCACTAAATGGATATTTGTCTATTTTAAGTACAGATACCTAGTTCTGATTTATTGCTTTGATAGTGACTACATGACCATTGTAGGGACTCTTAATCATCTGGTGCAACGTGGAGGGTACTCCTCCCAGCTTATGAAACCATGGTCTCCCAAGAAACATAGATAAATTTGCTAGGATAAGCAAAATAACAAACTCAACTTTAGTCTCAATGGGCCCTGTATTTACCACAGCCTTAAAGGTCCCAACAACTTTCCTTTTAAAGTTGTTATATACATAAATGGTTAGATTAGACTTGCTTAGCATATTCTCATTCAACCCAAAAGTTGAAATTGCCACCAAAGGGCAGACATTATTAGAGGATCTGTCATCTATCATCACACAAGTTGTGTGTTTCCTATTAACCCGAGCTTTGATGTAAAGAGAACAATTATAATTGCTTCCTTCTTTGAGCAAATCATCATTAGAGTACACTATAGTTTCCCTAATTCCTCCTCTAACCAAATCCAGTAACTCATAGGGCGAGATGGTGGTAGTAATAGGAGCTTTGCTCAAGGTTTCCACTAATTTCTATCTATACGAAGGAGATTACCTCAACAAGTCCCAACTACATATCTGAGCTTGTGTCTTCTTCAACTACTTGATTATCTGATCATCCTCAACTTCCTTCTTTATCGGCACTATAGCAGGAGCCGGCTGCCTTTCGATCTCTAGGGTCACTCTCCCACTTCTTATTATAGTTTACCCCTTTTTCTTCCTCTAATTCTTTTCATCCTTACTAGCTAAACTCCATATGTCAATGGGAACCAAAACTCCCTCATCTTCACTCTCCGTAGGGGTATCCCAATAGTCAATCATAAAACTAGCTGATTTACCTCAATTGGCTTTGTTACTTTCGGGGTAAAGCTAGTAATGGCCAAGTACTTGTTCTTATACAGATCCTTCATCATGTACCACTTAGGTAAGTTAGATTCGATCATGTACATAGGCAGGGGCATGGCATTGTATCCTCCCTTCTTCTTTTTATCCCTCTTTTTAGGGTTTGAAATCTACATGCTATCTATCAAGTTTTGAACTTGTTCCTTAGAGTATAACAATAATCAGTCAAATACCCTGTGTGCTAGTGGTATGTATAATATTGATCCTTCCTACGGTAGGACAACCCCTGGATCTTTGCGGGCTTTAATGGTAATGGTTGAATCTTTCCTTCTTAACCAACCTATTTAACACCCAAGACAAAGATTTTCCCTAGTTGGAATAATGTCACTATTGGCTAGCTTCTGTAGTGGATACCTCTGTAGCCTTTTTAGCTTTGTTCTGCCCACTATTATTCCTAACAGCCTTGTTACCACAAAAATTCCTCCTCGTATCTTCACTACTCACCTTTTTGGCAAAATGCTCACCTTCAGCTTCTATAGCTATATCCTTCAAGGACTCCTATTATTTTAAACCCTTCATTTTCAAACTATCTTTTAAGTATGGACTCACATTTTAAATAAACAACCTGATATGATCAGTCATGTTGGGTTTCCTTTTTATCTCCATCACCCTATTCCTCCATCTAGTGAGATACTTATGGAAAGATTCATCATACTTCTGCTAGAGTAACTCAAAGTCCTCCAGGGTGACTTCCATTTTCGTACTATAATTATATTGCTTGAGAAATTCCTCTACCAATAGGTCCCAATCCTCTTTAGTTTGCCTATCGCAATCCTAGTCGAGATCAAGCAAAAGTGTTCTACCTTCTGTTTCTTGGATAGGGTGGTCCCTTTCATGATTAGCATGTATTGCTCAATGTGGGTCGAAGGGTCCAAGATACCATTAAATCTAGGTAGTTTTACCATTTTAAACCTTTAGGGTAGTGGCTCATCTCCATCCAAATACCTATCTTCGAGGTTCATCCCTCTACCAGCAAACAACAGCTTAGACATATCTTTTATCTTCTCTTCCATTTTCTTGAAAGCCAGATCCTCCGCACTAAGCCCCTTTTTTTCTTATATTCATCACTGGAGGGACATAATCATTGTCCTCTTCCTCTATGAAATCATCTTTAGGATTATGGCTCCCCTCTCTATGAGGTGGATCTCGAAATATAGTAGTATCAGCTACGACTGTGTTTTCGACATGAGTTGGCTCCACTATCTTGTGAGCAGGTGCTACAGGTTGAGTTATAGCGTCAGGTGTTACAAAAGCCACCATTCCACTAATCACAACCAACATCCTCTCCTAAAATTCCTACAGGTGTCTATCCAACCTCTGGTCTAAGTCATCCCTCACTATTGAATGCCCAGTAGGAGTGACATTCGCCCTTTCTCTCAAAAATGAAAACCTTGATGTGGTATCATTAGTAACTCTCCCAATCTTATTTCCCCTTTTGGTCTCATTCATTTCATCATATGCCATTTTTGAATTTGTTTCTTAGCTACTTTTCAATAGCTAACTGAAACCCAACTCAAAACTAACCTCTGAACCCAAATCTTACCTCAATGGACTAGATATAGAACTTCGAACTAAGAGCCCATTTGACCTTCTAGACCACTTATATGAGTTTATGATGGCTGTAAGAATTAGATGTTAGGGATGATACATCAATCACAAGCACAAGCACATACATAGCCTTCCAACCTTATTACTCCCACATAGGAGGTCATGTAATCTCTTTCCTAGGTGGGCTTAGCCATCAATAGGGTACCTAATGGATGTGTATGGTGCACGAAAAAAAATCGACAGTATAACCTCTCTGATTGAAAGCGTAGGCATACGAGTTTTGACCATTATGTATTTTTACTAAATCATACAGATCGAGTTAGGCCCTTTGACTGGTACCCTCCTAATTTATTTGAGTTTGGTCAATACATAAAGGTCCACATAGCAATCAAAAGTTTGTTATAATTATACAACCTAGGGAAAGTTGCTATTATCATTACATAAGCTTAAGTCAAGTGTGGGGAAACTTTAGGGCTACCCAAGCATGGTCCTTACCAATAGGTCTAGCTCATCATGAGCATAATGACTGATAGGTTATCATTTTATATACCATTTGGTACTAAACTTGAGCTAGTGGGTCTCTTTGGCACCTCCCTACATTGACTGAACATAGAGCATACTTCAGCATAACACTAGGGATGAAAAGGGATGCCTAACTTAATTCTAAGGCTCTAAGATGTATACATGTAAGGTAGTTTAGAAATGAGATATGTAAGGAACCAAAATGGGCCCTAGTAGAATTCAAGGGCAATTTTACGTTATTAAAATATAATTAAACATTATTGGATGAATTATTATGTTTTTCTTGACCTTTCGGCACTCTTTTGACTATATCTCGAGTTATAGAGCACAAAATTAGATGATTCAATTTGGGTTTGAAAACATACATCTATACTAAGATTTCATATGAAGAAACCAAGTTTGAAATATGTCTTTAACTAGGCTATATTTTGCAGCCTAGTCACTAGGAACAAACCTTAGTATTTTGTAAATATCTTAAAATATACAAATGCTATGGAGATGATTCTTGACATTTTAGAAACTGGAAACATATTGTAATAAGTTGGTAGAAGATAACATTTGCTAAAAATGGCTTTTGGAAGGTCAAAAATTACATACAAGTTGAATTCAGAAAACTGCCTATGATAGAGGATACAATAGTCAAGTGATAATATAGTTTGAAGGCTAATTTAAAAGAGGATGAAAATTTAGGGGTCAATTTGTTAATATGAAACTTGAAGGGTAAATTATGAATAAGGGATATAAAGGAGAGGTTAATTTAAGAAAAGAAAAAAATGAGTGGAACATTGTGTGACATGCAAATAAATGAGAGAAATTTATGTAACATGCAATTAGTTAGAGGATTAAAAGAGATATTTGTGTGGGACATGCTGATGTCATTTTCCACTTAACTCACCATGCAAGCAATGTATTTAGGAGTATTTATAGAGGTTTCGTCGGCCATTTGAGAATGAAAAATCATAAATCCTTTATCCCTTATTCTCTCATTTCCTTTGTATTTTCTCAAGCAAACCAAGTTAAATTCATGATGGTTAATCAAGAAGTATTTGTGTAACAACTTTAACGTAATTAATCTAATAAATTTCATCTTCTTCTTCTTCTTTTCATTCTCATTTTATTAAGGTAATGGTTGAGTACGCTGCTGGAGTTTTTGATTAAAAGATGATGTTGGTTATAAAGGAGAAGAGGAGGGTAGAAACAAGGAAAAGTAGTTACAAAGAGTAGAGAGCAAGGAAAATTTAAAGAAGATTTGAGTTGCATGTCTAGGTTTAGGAACTATTATTTCTTGCATGCATTAATATTGTGTTCATTATGGATTTTATAAGTATATTGACTTGAATTAAGATATTAGACATTAATTTGAAAATGCTGTCCAGAAATTCAGATTGACCTCCAATGACTAATTTCATCATAAGTTGAGTTTTTGAGCTCCGAATTTGATGTTACTAGTTGGGTTAGAACCGGGAATTCTGTGCCTACAAATGTTATAGAAATAACAATAATGAAATTTTGCCTCTAAGGTCCTCAAAAATTCCCAAAACAGTAGAATTTGAAAGAAGAAAAGTTATGAATTTGAAATTCTGAGTTAAGTTTCTATGAACCAGTTTCAGAATTTTGTGGATATCTCGAGTTTTATAGCTCCAATTCAGGAAATTTAAATTTCTAATTAAACATAAGACATGGGTTCAAAGTTTTGTAGAAGAAACCTAAATGTGATTCTGTCCCTAAGTATTTTTTATTTTTACTTGAAATTCGTAGTGAGATGCTGTCTAGATGTAGATAGCAGGTTCCAGTATTTTTGAAATAATGTTTGATAGAGAAGTATAAATCCTATGGGACAAATTTCCAGTTCAAATAGACTTATAGGAGAACAATATTTGTGAAGGAAGGTTGGCTTAAATCTGTGCAAATTGTTTTCTATGAATTTTCTAATTCGTAACTAAAATTGATTTTGTTATTATGAACTGCATTCTAGTGTTAACGAATAGCTTGTAGTATTTTTCTTATAACTCATGATAGAAGGCTCAAAATGCTATGGGAAAAAATTCCAGTTAAAATAGACTTATGGGAGTATAACTCTTATGAATAAATGTTAGTTCAATTCTGTGCTTATTTTGTTCCACGAATTTTTCAATATGGTCACACAAACAATTTTCATTGACATTGCTGGTTGTATAATTATAGGTAATAATAGTGGTATTATAAATTTATACATGACTATGGTCTTAGATGATATATTTATATGATAAAAACGTACGATAATATTATAATCTAAAGCTATAAGTGCATGAAAGTTTAGAAAATATAGTATGCAATAAGACCATGAAAAAGCATATGGATAAATACTTATTTTAATGAATATGATTATGCCTACATGCTAATGTCTACTGAATAACATGTTAAGGTAAATGATTATAGTATTATAAAATTACCGTTGCTTAATTTGATACCTGAGTTTAATTGTGTGTGTGTGTATATATATATATATATGATATTGCCATATGAAGCAATGGGTGTGAATAGATGACGAAGTATGTATATGACATTTATAAGTACAAATATGTTATTATTTACCTAATTTACATAGCATAGATCATACTCGTATATTATAAATAGAGATCATGCTCATATGACATGAATATAGATCATGCTTATACGACTATCAATAAAGGATTATATGCATAAATATTGATAAACATGCTTATAAGAATATACTTACTATATGCGAATGTACCTTCAGGTATGTACATTTATGATTATGTATATGAGTGTATGAGCATGTAATTACCCTATGAGATAGAAAATTTTTAGCATGACTATGAACATGTGAGATGCTTAATGAGAACATGATCAAGTATATGATATGATGATTATATGTCATGCCTATATGTCATGATGCAAACTTATAGTCACACGAAATGGATGAGCTAATTGTGCAACTTGGCTTATGAAATGTGCATATATCTGTTGGATTTTAACAGTTACATGCATCACATACATGAGCGGAATTTTAAAATTTTTTAACCATTAGATCTGATCTTCCCATGAATACACAATATAACTATATGAGAATAAGAAAAATCACCTTTGATTTTTGTTGAACAGTTGATTTTACTTCGCACCGGATTGTCGCAAACCACAGTGTCCAAAATCGAACACCTCCAATGAGTAATCCATACTAGAGAGGGGTAAATTGAACCAAAAAATTGGTGTTCAACTAGGGCTGGCCGAAATCCAAGAGGCTAGCAATGGAAGTGGTGCAAAAAGGGAGAGAGAATTAAGAGAAATAGACTTTCCTTTTGTTTTAATCACTTAACCCTAATTCTCATTAGTTGGCCTTTTATAGTTAGGTTAAAATTCCAACTCCTTAATGAGATTGAGCTCTTTAAAATTGCTGGAGAATTATTAATTGGGCCTCTGGAATTAATTATAATCATTTGGGCTTAATTAAATCCAAATTAAATCTTTTCATAAAAGACCATGCACAAAATCCACAAACTAGGCCCTTTGTGCATCTAATTGGATTTAAATACCCAAATGGATTCCAAATCCAACCAAATTAAATATGTGAGTTCCATAACACTTATGTAACATATATAAATTAATTTGGTCCAAGAAAAAGTCCTCTAACCCCTTCTGTATGGAGTTGGCGTGTAGCCCTCTTCTGGAGGGCTTCCTCCAAATTCTTCATTCCTTTGGCCCATTATAATTTCTCCAATGGTCCTATTAATTATTATATCAGTCCTATAACACTTATAGTAGTCTTATAACACTTATAAGACAATAATAATTAATCATGAAATACATTATTTCATTTAGGTCCAATTTACAGAACATTTCTCAAAAGTTCCGCGGACAATTTTATTTTATCATAATTAATTAAACTCTTTAATTAATTATTATCATATTCTCCTCTCTACCTTTATAATAATATCAAATGTTATTATCCTTTTCATTTTACCATTTTACCCTTTTCTCTATATGTGTGTGACCTATTGGGTTCCTGTCCATGTTGGCAGTATAATATGTAATTGTGAGTTCTATTCAAAACTCACATGATTTAAACTCCTTTAAATCATTTTATCAATCTCTATTGATATTTTGATACATCATTATACAAGTCATGATTGGCCTCTAGCTAGGCATCATGACTACCCAAATGTCAGGAAAGTCATGTGGTTTGACTGTACCCTTCCATAGAAACAGTTACCGCGCAATTACTCCTTTCACCACTCTTATCTCAATTAGATTCTGAGTATGGATTTCTGTCAACTCATATAAATCTAATTATGTATGTTCTATTAATTCAACCATTGTTCCTAAAATGACCTTCATGGATCTCCATCCATCTCGGCATATTACTCATGCCAGAGATTCTCTGAACAAGGCAATTATAGAATCATGCGAGATAACTTCCCTTGTTAAATCTGGGATGGTGAATCCTTTTTCAATCACTCAACTATCTTCAAGTAGGTCATGATATACCCAATCTCCTAACTATTTTCACTCCCAGTTGGAAGTAATCAGTTATGGAGTCAAAGTATACCACTTGCTACTTAAGATAACTTTGGTGATCTCAAGTCTAAGGATACTTGCACAACCACTATGAAGAGATTCCTCACTGACATAGATTTAATATCCATATGAGGATTCTCTTTGCAGGTCTCCAATGAACTTGTTCCTCTAACAAGCATCCATATGTTAGCTTTGATTATCATCCATAATCACAATTATGAGAACCATTGCTTGAACCATTCAAGAAGCATAACATGTGCTAGTCTGTCTGAATTAACAATGTCCTATCTTGTTAATTCTATGACTAGGGATATTTAGATATTAACACATTTGCATGTGATAGACATCTCACATCATGAACACCTTCATGATTGCCTTTGCACTGTGTTTATAATATCTAGGACTTCATTTATTAATTTAAGATTTACAAACTCATGTATTCAAACACAGCATTAATAAATGAATGATGCCTTTTATTAGGAATATAAATTTCATACATATGAAAAACATCCCTATTACATGGGCTCTAGGGCATACTCTCTAACAATCTCCCACTTGCACTAGGGCCAATCACTCATATGTCTCAGAACCATGCTATTTATATGGTGATCATGCTTTATCTGGGAAAGTGCTTTAGTAAGGGGATCCGCCACATTGTCATCTGTGGGAACCCTTTCTATTTTCACATCATTTCTAGCTACTATTTCCCTTATGAGATGGTAGCATATGAGAACATGTTTGGATCGCTGATGAGACCGTGGTTCCTTTGCTTGCGCAATGGCTCCATTGTTGTCACAATATAAAGGAATCGGATCAACAATGCTAGGCACCACTCCTAGTTCGGTTATGAACTTTTTGAGCCAGACTGCTTCTTTCGCTGCTTCTGAAGCAGTAATGTACTCAGCTTCCGTCGTGGAATCAGCAGTTGTTTCTTGTTTGGAACTTTTCCAACTAACTACTCCTCCTCCCATTATGAACACATAACCAGATTGTGATTTACAATCATCTTTGTTAGATTGGAAGCTGGCATCTGTATACCCGTTTACTTCCAAACTGCCCTCTCCATATACCAAGAATATATCCTTAGTCCTTCTCAAGTACTTAAGAATATTCTTGACAGCTGCACAATGTTCCTCTCCAAAATTGGATTGGAATCTGCTTGTGACACTCAAAGCAAATGCTACATCTGGACGTGTACATATCATAGCATACATGATAGAACCAATTGCAGATGCATATGGTATTCTATTCATGCTCTCTCTATCCTCTAGTGTCTGCAGACACATAGACTTAGAAAGGTGTTTCCCATGCACCATGGGTATAAACCCTTTCTTAGAGAGATCCATATTGTACCTCTTCAATACTTTATCTATATATGTACTCTGAGAAAGACCTAGCAACCTATTGGATCTATCTCTATAGATCCTTATTCCCAGAATATAGGATGCTTCTCCAAGGTCTTTCATGGAGAATTGCTTGGATAACCATATTTTAATAGATTGGAGAAGAGAAATGTCATTTCCCATGATCAATATGTCATCTACATATAGAACTAGGAAGACAATTGCACTCCCACTTACCCTTTTATACACACAAGGTTCATCTTCATTCTGTGAGAAACCAAACTCTTTGATTGTCTCATTGAATCGTATGTTCCAGCTCCTAGAGGCTTGCTTCAATCCATAAATGGATCTTTGAAGCTTGCATACCTTTTTGCCATTTCCTGATGTGAATCCTTTTGGTTGTGTCATATACACATCCTCAGAAAGATTTCCATTAAGGAAAGCTATCTTCACATCCATTTGCCAAATCTCATAATCATAATGAGCTGCAATGGCTAAAAGTATTCTTATAGACTTAAGCATCGCTACAGGAGAAAAAGTTTCGTCATAGTCAATACCTTATTTTTGACGATAACCTTTTGCTACTAAGCGAGCTTTATAGGTAACTATATTACCTTCCATGTCAGTCTTCTTTTTGAAGACCCATTTGCACCCTATGGGTTTTATCCCTTCAGGTGGTTGAGTTAAAGTCCATACTTTATTCTCATACATGGAGTCCATTTTGGACTGTATAGCCTTAAGCCATAAATCATGTTCTGAACTGTTCAAAACTTCTTGATAGCTTGTAGGCTCATTGTCCTCTACTACAGTTATGCATCTATCCGAATCAACGTGAAATCCATATCTCACAGGGATAGAACTCATCCTAGTAGATCTTCTAGGATTTTGTGTATTAATCAGGTTCAACTGTAATCTCATAATTATGAAATTCAGTTTCGGGTTCAATCGGTTGATCATCTTCTATTTATGGGTCTTGAACTTCACCAAGCTCAATTTTACTCCAACTGTCCTCTCGTAGGAGAAATTCTCTTTCCAAGAAGACAGCATGCCTTGAAACAAACACCTTTTGTTTTAAGGGATGATAGAAATAATATCCAAACGTTTCTTTTGGATATCCCACAAATAAACATTTATCAGACTTAACATCCAATTTTTCTGACATTGTCCTCTTCACATAAGCAGGACAGCCCCATACTTTCATATGAGAAAGCGTGGGTTTCTTGTTATTCCACATCTCATATGGAGTAACATCAACCAATTTACTAGGAACTCTGTTTAACACATAAACAGCAGTTTCCAGTGCATATCCCCAAAAAGACTTAGGCAAGTCCGCTTGGCTCATCATTGATCGAACCATATCTAATAGTGTTCGATTTCTCCTTTCAGATACACCATTGTGTTGTAGTGTATATGGAGGAGTCCATTGAGATAAAATCCCATTATCTCTAAGATAATCCTGAAACTCTTGACTTAAGTATTCTCCACCTCGATCTGATCTAAGTGTTTTAATACTTTTTCCAAGTTGTTTCTCTACTTCATTTCTGAACTCTTTGAACTTTTCAAATGCTTCAGACTTATATTTCATTAGATAGATGTATCCAAACCTGGAATAATCATCTATGAAAGTAATGAAGTAGGAGTAACCTCCTCTGGCATGTGTAGTCATTGGACCACATACATCTGAATGTATTAAGTCCAAAACCATTTTAGCTCGTTCTCCTTTACCAATAAAGGGAGCTTTTGTCATTTTTCCCAATAAACAAGATTCACATGTATCAAATGATTCATAATCAAATGATCCCAAATCACCTGACTTGTGTAACTTGGTCATGCATTTTTCATTTATATGGCCTAAACGACAATGCCATAAGTATGAGGTATTCAGATTATCATATTTCATTCTCTTGGTATTCACATTATGTACTTCTTTAATTAAATCAAGAACAAATATACCATTCTCAATGATAGCTTCTGTATAAAACATATTGTTCTTAAAAATGTAACAACATTTGTCCTTCAAAGAAATATCATAATCGTTCATCAAACGACTGAAAGAAATAATACTTTTAGATAAGGCTGGAACATAATAACAATTATTTAATTCCAGTACGAATCCACTAGGAAGAGGCAAATAGTAAGTCCCCACAACTGTTGTAGAGATGTTCTGTCCAGTAGCTGACTGCAAGCATATCTCTGCCTTTCCAACTCTTTTAAAGCTTCTAAGCCCCTGTAGATCATTACATAAATGAGATCCACATCCGGTATCTAATACCCAAGATTGTTTAGAAGCAATAGAATAAGTATTAATTTCAATCATATGAATACCTGAAGTAGATGCAACAGCTTGCTTCTTCTCCTTAAGAGAATCTAGATAGGCCTTGCAGTTACGCTTCCAATGACCATCTTTTCCACAATGGAAGCAAGTTCCTTTGGGATTCTCTTTCTTGGCAACCTTCTTCTTGGAGATCCCACCATTATTTGGCTGCGCCTTGGTTATCTTCTTCTTCTTCTGCCTCTTGCCTTTAGCAGAAGTGACAACCATGACACTTTTTGGATCTTTCTTAAATGATCCATCAGCTGTCTTGATTATGTTGATTAACTCAGGAATGGATACTTGGATCTTGTTCATGTTGAAGTTAAGCACAAAAGGTGCATAACTTGGAGCCAATGAGTACAAGATTAAATCTATGTATAGATCATTATCCATAACATAGCCAAGTCTACTCAAATGCTCAATATACCCATACATCTTCAATGCATGAGCAGCAGCTGAAGTGCCTTCCACCATTTTGCAACTAAATAGAGCTCGAGCAATCTCATATTGCTCAGTTCTAGCCTGAGAAGAATAAAGCTCCTCTAGATGCAAAACGATGGTTCTAGCATCCATCATTTCATGTTGCTTCTGAAGCTTCGAGGACATAGCACCCAGCATCAGACATGCTGCTGCTTCACTATCCTCCATGTATTTTCGATAAATGCCTTTGATCTCATCAATGGAATCATCTGATGGAAGTGGTGGTGGATCTTTATCCAAGACATAATGGATCTTTTCAGCCCTGAGAACAATTCTCACTTGCCTGATCCAGTCAGAATAGTTGTTGCCAACCAACTTGTTATCCAAGATTGATCGTATATTAATGTTTGATGTGCTCATGATGATGACCTAGATGTGAAAAAGAAAAGATATGAGAGTATGTTCATATATATGTATGCATTAATAAGGTCTTTAATTAATCCATTTACTCCCACTATTTTATTGCGAATTAATAGCCCTCACTATATAATCCGAGAAAACCCGATGGTTTTCTTAGTCGGCAAATATCCAATCCTTGATATGTAATTTGACCTTGACTGTGGTCAACAAGCCAAATTCCATACCCTTGAAAGGTAGGTATCTCTATACCAATTGTGTCTCTACACAACTATTGGATCATTAGGTTATCAACTCTTGATGCATGCATATCATATATGAATTCCCTAATCTTGCCTCTAGAACCATTAGCCTTGACTGTGGTCAACAAACTAATGGGCTAGCTAAGATGACCCATTTAATTAGATTTGAACATATTCGATATAATGTGAGCTTGACTGTGGTCAACAAGCCACACTATAAAGAACTCTGGTTCTCCTCAAATTAATGGAAGGCTTATATACCTTAGTATTTGTTTGAGGGTTTTAGTTAATTAAGTCTCATCATACATGGTTGGCATACATTGGTATGCATCCTATATCTATCACATAAATATAAGTATACAAATATGGTATAGTTATGGACTTCACTACATTGATTCCAGAGCCAAGAGGGAAATCAAAAGGTCACACCTAGGTAGTATGCATGATTCAAACAAGAAAATTAATTACATTATCTTCAAGCTTGTTGGATCTCCATCCGGCCCATCTTGCTTCTTGAAAATGGTCTTCATCTCTATTTCTAATTCTAATCTAAGTAATCTAATTACATATTACAATTTGAAATGAAATACAAACCAAAAACAAGTAGCCGGGACATGAAAGTCCTCATTGGGCCAAAACATGCATAATGCTCAATCACGTTGGGCTTTGTCCATAACTATCCATCATGCCAATCATACACCCTTATATGCCTTTCTAATGCATAAAGAAATGGATTAATAACTTTGTTTCAACTTTTGAAACTATATTTTGAGTTATTTTAATGATGTGATCAAATTAGGAAACTTTTTCCATTTTGGAAACTTTCATTTTAGGAAACCTTTTTGCATGAATGTGTTCTTGCCTTAATAATCAATCAAATTGATTATTAATTAATTATAAATTGATTATTTAATTAATTAATCATATTAAATAATTAAAAGAATCAATTTTGGGCTTAAAACAAGTGTAGGCAGAAACCCACAAAAGAAAAACCCTAAGTGTGTTCACACACAAACTAGTTTTGTGTCATTTGGACCATTTAGGCCTTTTGGAATAAGCCAAGCCCACTCCAGCCCTTAAAACCCATTAATAAACTTAATTAATGTTTATAATAGTTAATTTAAATCAGCTCCTTGGGCCCACCAAGTCATTCACTAATTTAAACCAAGTCCGTAAACATAATTAAGCCCATTAAGTGGTTTTAATGAATTAAAATTAATCAAATTAATTTAAGGCCCATTTTAATTAATCCAATTAATTAAAAACACTTTAATATATCAGATTTAGAAGATCAAATGTCGTTCTAACCATGAAAACATCAAGAACACACGAAGAACACCAATTTATCGAACTTTTCGACAAAACTAGTTTTCATGCAAAACTTGTTTGATTTTAATTCCGTTCGATCCTACGGCTTAATATCACATATTAAACACATAAAATATCATCTAAATGATTTTTAAATCCATAAGAAATTAAATTATAACAGCCCCTACATTACCTAGGGTTTCACGCCAAACCCTAATCTTAATCATTCAAAAATTTCGTTTTTGTTTCCACCATATTTATTTGATCACACATACAACCAGAAATCAATATTTCTCATTCATGAACAATCAAATCTAATATTTTAAAGTTCATGAAATAAATAACTCAAAACAAAACAAAACTTATTCAGCAGAAAAATATAGAATTGTATATCCCTGGCAAAACCGTGGCTCTGATACCATGTTGGATTTTAACGGTTACATGCATCACATACATGAGCGGAATTTTAAAATTTTTTAACCATTAGATCTGATCTTGCCATGAATACACAATATAACTATATGAGAATAAGAAAAATCACCTTCGATTTTTGTTGAACATTTGATTTTACTTCGCACCGGGTTGTCGCAAACCATAGTGTCCAAAATCGAACACCTCCAATGAGTAATCCACACTAGAGAGGGGTAAATTAAACCAAAAAATTGGTGTTCAACTAGGGCTGGCCGAAATCCAAGAGGCTAGTAATGGAAGTGGCGCAAAAAGGGAGAGAGAATTAAGAGAAATAGACTTTCCTTTTGTTTTAATCACTTAACCCTAATTCTCATTAGTTGGCCTTTTATAGTTAGGTTAAAATTCCAACTCCTTAATGAGATTGGGCTCTTTAAAATTGCTGGAGAATTATTAATTGGGCCTCTGGAATTAATTATAATCATTTGGGCTTAATTAAATCTTTTCATAAAAGACCATGCACAAAATCCACAAACTAGGCCCTTTGTGCATCTAATAAGATTTGAATACCCAAATGGATTCCAAATCCAACCAAATTAAATATGTGAGTTCCATAATACTTATGTAACATATATAAATTAATTTGGTCCAAGAAAAATCCCTCTAAGCCCTTATGTATGGAGTTGGCGTGTAGCCCTCTTCTGGAGGGCTTCCTCCAACTTCTTCATTCCTTTGGCCCTTTATAATTTCTCCAATGGTCCTATTAATTATTATATCAGTCCTATAACACTTATAGTAGTCTTATAATACTTATAAGACAATAATAATTAATCATGAAATACATTATTTCATTTAGGTCCAATTTACAGAACATTTCTCAAAAGTTCCGCGGATAATTTTATTTGATCATAATTAATTAAACTCTTTAATTAATTATTATCATATTCTCCTCTCTACCTTTATAATAATATCAAATATTATTATCCTTGTCATTTTACCATTTTACCCTTTTCTCTATATGTGTGTGACCTATTGGGTTCCTGTCCATGTTGGCAGTATAATATGTAATTGTGAGTTCTATTCAAAACTCACATGATTCAAACTCCTTTAAATCATTTTATCAATCTCTATTGATATTTTGATACATCATTATACAAGTCATGATTGGCCTCTAGCTAGGCATCATGACTACCCAAATGTCAGGAAAGTCATGTGGTTTGACTGTACCCTTCCATAGAAATAGTTACCTTGCAATTACTCCTTTCACCACTCTTATCTCAATTAGATTCTGATTATGGATTTCTGTCAACTCATATAAATCTAATTATGTATGTTCTATTAATTCAACCATTGTTCCTAAAATGCCCTTCATGGATCTCCATCCATCTCGGCATATTACTCTGGCCAGAGATTCTCTGAACAAGGCAATTATAGAATCATGCGAGATAACTTCCCTTGTTAAATCTGGGATGGTGAATCCTTTGTCAATCACTCAACTATCTTCAAGTAGGTCATGATATACCCAATCTCCTAACTATGTTCACTCCCAGTTGGAAGTAATCAGTTATGGAGTCAAAGTATACCACTTGCTACTTAAGATAACTTTGGTGATCTCAAGTCTAAGGATACTTGCACAACCGCTATGAAGAGATTCCTCACTGACATAGATTTAATATCCATATGAGGATTCTCTTTGCAGGTCTCCAATGAACTTGTTCCTCTAACAAGCATCCACATGTTAGCTTTTATTATCATCCATAATCACAATTATGAGAACCATTGCTTGAACCATTCAAGAAGCATAACATGTGCTAGTCTGTCCGAATTAACAATGTCCTATCTTGTTAATTCTATGACTAGGGACATTTAGATATTAACACATTTGCATGCGATAGGCATCTCACATCATGAACACCTTCATAATTGCCTTTGCACTGTGTTTATAATATCTAGGACTTCATTTATTAATTTAAGATTTACAAACTCATGTATTCAAACACAGCATTAATAAATGAATGATGCCTTTTATTAAGAATATAAATTTCATACATATGAAAAACATCCCTATTACATGGGCTCTAGGGCATGCTCTCTAACAATATCTGTTTATGCACTAGAGAACTTATAGTTTTACAAGACTCTATATATGTACAAATAGTATACTATGAATACAGTCTTAATATGTGAATTGAACAGGAATATAGTTCTGCTTGCAATAGAGTTTTATATGTCAATAGATAGGCGCCTATAGGGAAATTGCAGCTGCCATAGTTTTCCCCAATTGGGTGCATAGTATGTATGATCCTGTTTGGATCATGAACAACCCCATTTGGGTTTATAAGCGACCTCGTTTGGGTCTGCTCGACCAGTCCACAGTATGTTTTTTCCCCGTTTTGTTCTATAGATCCGATATCTTTGGATATTACCCATTTTGATATCGAAGTGTATTGATAGTTCCCGTTATCCACCGATAGAACTTAGGCAGGCTAAACTATAAGTACAACACAGATAGAAATTATTTGAATACAGTATCATGTTTCTAAGATAGTTAAGTATATCCAAGTGATCACTAAGATTAAATTGTGGGAATCATAAAGTATAAATAAAGTATATATATAAATATTTGTAAATAAGTGATAGAAATATGACTTAGTTAATAAATGTTTGGCAGTTGATATTGATATATGAATAATATAGTCATTAATGTTTGACAAATAATAATTCAAGTAATAGGTCAAGAGTAACATAAAAAAATCCAGAAAGTAAGCTTGATGTATAGGATTCAAGTATTGAATAAATATTGATAAAGGTATGAAATTGGTAAGCAAAGGAAATATCAATAGGTGTTGTTATTGGTTATAAGAATAGCATAAGAGAATATAGCACTGGGAGATTATAGTGAATATTGTTTATAATGGTTGGTTTATTTGCTTTAAGATGTGTATATATAGGTTTTCATCTTGATTACCTTTAAAAGGGGTCATCCACATGTTTTTGTTATCCACTAAGCTTTATAGCTTAGCACGGGTGTTTCATCCGTGTAGGTTGCAAGTAAGGATTTTTTTTTCCTGGGATGATATCTGCAGCAGGATGGCCAACACAAGAGAGAGATTGAAAGTATAGTCTACTGTTGAATGCATTTTGTTTACAAGATTTTTATTTACTTTGACAAGGATGTCATGTACAGATGATTAATAGATATAAATGTTGTATTATATAAAAATACTCTTAAGTATACAGTAAAGTGTTAATAGTATAGTTTATATGTTGGATTTATGTTTGAAGTTTAAAACTATATATATATATATATATATATATATATTTCGAACATTAAGCCTGGCAAGCTTGCTTAATGTTACAGGATATAGTGTTTACAGCTATGTAGCCGATAAGAGTGTTACAATTAGTGGTATCAGAGCAGCTGGTTTAGCCGTTTCTGGGCTATAGGTGATTAGAGTTGTTATCATAAGAAGCTTTGGAGTGTTGGCCATGCAGATATCCTGGTCTTGATATGGTTAGACTGAAGTGTGATGATTCGATAGAATCTGATAAATAGGATATAAGGATAGTTATATATATGTGGGTGAAGGTATATGATTAATGTTTCAGAAATGGACTATGTGGATAATAGTACTTTCTTGGGATCTTAATTTCGGATTGAATAGTACATAATATGTGCATATAAAAGTATACAGGATTATGAAATACACGTGTTAATAGAATAAATAGTGATTATTTTGAAACATGAGATAGAGCTATGTTAATTAATGAGAAGATTTATAGTTGAGGCTTTTGAGATGATAATTTGAGGATTCATTAAAATGCTCTATGTATATCTGTCAGCGTTTCCTTATTGAATAAGGGCAATTGATGAATCATTGCACATGGAATGGGGAAAAAACATATACATCACATGAGATTATGCATTTGCATCTTATTGCATACATAAAAGCATTATTCACACATAACATAGCATCAAGTATCATGTTACATGTATAGGCCCCAACTAAAAACGAAACTGACAGAATATACATTGAGCCTGGTAAGGATGTAATTGTATGATAAGGTTGCTCTTATATGGAGATAGAGTTATAAGAGAATCAAATTAAGTTTAAGTAAGCATCAAGGAAAGTTGGTAGGGATAGTATGAAATAAAAGTTTATAATGTTAGACACAGACGTATAGGAATGATAGTGATGTATTTGAGAAATAATACGGTATGAATTTCGAGGGCGAAATTCCTTAGGGGGGAGAGATTTGTAAGGAATCAAAATGGTCCCTAGTAGAATTCAAGGGCAATTTTACGTTATTAAAATATAATTAAATATTATTGGATTAATTATTATGTTTTTCTTGACCTTTCGGTACTCTTTTGACTATATCTCGAGTTATAGAGCACAAAATTAGATGATTCAATTTGGGTTTGAAAATATACATCCATACTAAGATTTCATATGAGAAACCAAGTTTGAAATATGTCTTTAACTAGGCTATATTTAAGCATAAATTTCAGAATAGTTTGCAGTCTAGTCACTAGGATTAGACCTCAGTATTTTGTAAATATCTTAAAATATACAAATGCTATAGAGATGATTCTTGACGTTTTAGAAACTAGAAACATATTGTAATAAGTTGGTAAAAGATAACATTTGCTAAAAATGGCTTTTGGAAGGTCAAAAATTACATACAAGTCAAATTCAGAAAACTGCCTATGATAGAGCATATAATAGTCAAGTGATAATATAGTTTGAAGGCTAATTTAAAAGATGATGAAAATTTAGGGGTCAATTTGTTAATATGAAACTTGAAGGGTAAATTATGAAAAAGGGATATAAGGGAGAGGTTGATTTAAGAAAATAAAAAAATGAGTGGAATATTGTGTGACATGAAAATAAATGAGAGAAATTTATGTACATGCAATTAGTTTGAGGATTAAAAGAGATATTTGTGTGGGACATGCTGATGTCATTTTCCACTTAACTCACCATGCAAGCAATGTATTTAGGAGTATTTATAGAGGTTTGGTCGGCCATTTGAGAATGAAAAATCAGAAATTCTTTATCCCTTATTTTCTCATTTCCTTTGTATTCTCTCAAGCAAACCAAGTTAAATTCATGATGGTTAATCAAGAAGTATTTGTGTAACAACTTTAAGGTAATTAATCTAATGAATTTCATCTTCTTCTTCTCCTTTTCATTCTCATTTTATTGAGGTAATGGTTGAGTACGCTGCTGGAGTTTTTGATTAAAAGATGATGTTGGTTATAAAGGAGAAGAGGAGGGTAGAAACAAGGAAAAGTAGTTACAAAGAGTAGAGAGCAAGGAGAATTTAAAGAATATTTGAGTTGCATGTCCAGGTTTGGGAACTATTATTTCTTGCATGCATTAATATTGTGTTCATTATGGATTTTATAAGTATATTGACTTGAATTAAGATATTAGACATTAATTTGAAAGTGCTGTCCAGAAATTCGGATTGACGTACAATGACTAATTTGATCATAAGTTGAGTTTTTGAACTCCGAATTTTATGTTACTAGTTGGTTTAGAACCGGGAATTCTGTGCCTATAAATGTTATAGAAATAACAATAATGAACGTTTGCCTCTAAGGTCCTCAAAAAATGCCAAAAACAGTAGCCTTTGAAATAAGAAAAGTTATGAATATGAAATTCTGAGTTAAGTTTCTATGAACTAGTTTTGGAATATTGCGGATATCTCGAGTTTTATAGCTCCAATTTGGGAAATTTAAATTTATAATTAAACATAAGACATGGATTCATAGTTTTGTAGAAGAAACCTAAATGTGATTCTGTCCCTAAGTATTTTTTATTCTTACTTGAAATTCGTAGTGAGATGCTGTCTAGATGTAGAGAGCAGGTTCCAGTATTTTTGAAATAATGTTCGATAGAGAAGTCTAAATCCTATGAGGAAAATTTCCTGATAAAATAGACTTATAGGAGAACAGTTTTCGTGAAGGAAGGTCGGCTTAAATCTGTGCAAATTATTTTCTATGAATTTTCTAATTCGTAACTAAAACTGATTTTGTTATTTTGAACTGCTGTCTAGTGTAAACAAACAGCTTGTAGTATTTTTCTTATAACTCATGATAGAAAGCTCAAAATGCTATGGGAAAAAATTTCAGTTAAAATAGACTTATAGTAGAACAATTTTTGTGAAGGAAGGTTGGCTTAAATCTGTGCAAATTGTTTTCTATGAATTTTCTAATTCGTAACTAAAACTGATTTTGTTATTATGAACTGCTGTCTAGTGTTAACGAACAGCTTGTAGTATTTTTCTTATAACTCATGATAGAAAGCTCAAAATTCTATGGGACAAATTTCCAGTTAAAATATACTTATAGGAGAACAATTTTTTTGAAGGAAGGTTTGCTTAAATCTGTTCAAATTGTTTTCTATGAATTTTCTAATTCGTAACTAAAACTGATTTTGTTATTATGAACTGCTGTCTAGTGTTAACGAACAGCTTGTAGTATTTTTCTTATAACTCATGATAGAAGGCTCAAAATGCTATGGGAAAAAATTCCAGTTAAAATAGACTTATGGGAGTACAACTCTTATGAATAAATGTTAGTTTAATTCTGTGCTTATTTTGTTCCACGAATTTTTCAATATGGTCACACAAACTTTTTTCAATGACATTGCTGGTTGTATAATTATAGGTAATAATAGTGGTATTATAAATTTATACATGACTATGGTGTTAGATGATATATGTATATGATAAAAAGGTACGATAATATTATAATCTAAAGCTATGAGTGCATGAAAGTTTAGAAAATATAGTATGCAATAAGACCATGAAAAATATATGGATAATTACTTATTTTAATGAATATGATTATGCCTACATGCAAATGTCTACTGAATAATATGTTAAGGTAAATGATTATAGTATTATAAAATTATCATTGCTTAATTTGATACTTGAGTTTAATTGTGTGTATATATATATATATATATAAGATATTGCCATATTAAGCAATGGGTGTGGATAGATGACGAAGTATGTATAAGACACTTATAAGTACAAATATGTTATTATTTACCTAATTTACATAGCATAGATCATACTCGTATATTATAAATAAAGATCATTCTCATATGATATGAATATAGATCATGCTTATATGACTATCAATAAAGGATCATATGCATACATACTGATAAACACGCTTATAAGAATAAGCTTACTATATGTGAATGTACCTTCAGGTATGTACATTTATGATTATGTATATGAGTGTATGAGCATGTAATTGCCCTATGAGATAGAAAATGTTTAGCATGACTATGAACATGTGAGATGCTTAATGAGAACATGAACAAGCATATGATATGATGATTATATGTCATGCCTATATGTCATGATGCAAACTTATAGTCACACGAAATGGATGAGCTAATTGTGTTACTTTGCTTATGAAATGTGCATATATCTGTTTATGCGCCAGAGAACTTATAGTTTTACAAGACTCTATATATGTACAAATAGTATACTATGAATACAGTCTTAATATATGAATTGAACACGAATATAGTTCTGCCTGCGATAGAGTTTTAGATGTGGATAGATAGGTGCCTATAGGGAAATTGCAGCTGCCATAGTTTGGCCCAATTGGGTCCATAGTATGTATGATACCGTTTGGATCATGAACAACCCTATTTGGGTTGATAGGCGACCCCGTTTGGGTCTGCTTGACCAATCCACAGTATATTTTGGCCCCGTTTAGGTCTATAGATCCAATATCTTCGGATATTCCCCATTTTGATACCAAAATGTATCGATAGTTCCCGTTATCCACTAACAGAACTTAGGCAGGCTAAACTATAAGTACATCACAGATATTAAAGTATAAAGTACATAGCAAGCATCATATAAGGTTTAAGGATATTGCTTGATTACATGTTTGACTTGATTTGCTTGTATTGTTTCATAAGTTTAAATAAATAAAGTTTACCAAGTAACATATGATATGTATGCTATTTATAGTTGGTTCCAAATGTTCAAAATTGCTTAAATGAGTTAAATGCATGAAGAATTATCAGTAATGATACAATACAAGCATTCTAAGTTAACTGTTAAGCTTTTCAAATACTTTTATTATTTACTACGGGAGGTTGTTAGATTTGTTAGGATTTTCTAATCCATTGATTATGTTTTAAATAAATGTATATATTTAAAGTGTGCTGAGTGCGATTTCTGATGAAGCAATGGTAATGTCGAAATGCTTTAAAATTTGAAAAAGATACAAGGTAAAGATGTAATAGTTTAATAATAATAGTAAGTATTCCAACGAATGAGAATGCATCTCATAAATGGAAAATATTATACATGCGTATAGGGAATAGAAATTATTTGAATACAGTATCATGTTTCTAAGATAGTTATGTATATCCAAGTGATCACTAAGATTAAATTGTGGGAACTCATAAAGTATATATATAAATATTTGTAAATAAGTGATAGAAATATGACTTAGTTAATAAATGTTTGGCAGTTGATATTGATATATGAATAATATAGTCATTAATGTTTGACAAATAATAATTCAAGTAATTGGTCAAGAGTAACATAGAGAAATCCAGAAAGTAAGCTTGATGTATAGGATTCAAGTATTGAATAAATATTAATAAAGGTATGAAATTGATAAGCAAAGGAAATATCAATAGGTGTTGTTATTGTTTATAAGAATAGCATAAGAGAATATAACACTGGGAGATTATAGTGAATATTGTTTATAATGGTTGGTTTATTTGCTTTAAGATGTGTATATATGGGTTTTAATCTTGATTACCTTTAAAAGGGGTCGTCCACATGTTTTTGTTACCCACTAAGCTTTATAGCTTAGCACGGGTGTTTCATCCGTGTAGGTTGCAAGTAAGGATTTTTTTTCCTGGGATGATATCTGCAGCAGGATGGCCAACACAAGAGAGAGATTGAAAGTATAGTCTATTGTTGAATGCATTTTGTTTACAAGATTTTTATTTACTTTGACAAGGATGTCATGTACAGATGATTAATAGATATAAATGTTGTATTATATAAAAATACTCTTAAGTATACAGTAAAGTGTTAATAGTATAGTTTATATGTTGGATTTATGTTTGAAGTTTAAAACTATATATATATATATATATATATATATATATATATATATATATATATATATATATATATATATATATATATATATATATATATTTCGAACATTAAACCTGGCAAGCTTGCTTAGTGTTACAGGATATAGTGTTTATAACTATGTAGCCTATAAGAGTGTTACAAGATAGGATTAACGAATAAAACCCAATTATAAATAACTTAACCAAAATGCTTTTCGAAGCAATGTCTCTTTCTCCCTAGTGGAGTCGCCACTGTGACGTGTGCCGGAGCCCTACCTTCATTTTTGGTTGGCTTTTCAAAGGCACATTTTTGGGTCTGAGACTAAAAAAGGCTCACTTGACTCATAAACTGGCTACTTCAAAATAAAAAAGGACCAAGCCCAAATTATTGTTGGTAGTCAACCCATGAAGGTATCTACTAATGGGCCCAAAAGGGTAGGTGCCATAGAGTCGCCACCCAAGAGAACATCGAGAATTAAATCTCGACCTTATCTTAATGCCTAAATAAAGATTGGTGTTTCAAACATCACTCTTATTAGGCATCTTGGTTATATATTGTTTTATAATTGGGTTTTAAATATTAATCCACTCTCATCTCTCACATGATGCAAGCAATAGAAATTAAATAAACATCCCAATCAAATAAAGCGAGCAGCAAACAAATAAAGTCCTACTTAAGTTATAACATAACTAAATCATCCCAAAGAGAATTAATCATAAAAGAAAGGTTGATAAATATCATACATAATTTGGGGCATTCATTTAGGTTAGGAACACTGGTTCCCTCATACATATTTTAAAATTGTTGTCATATTATGTGGATTTTGGGTAAAAATTAGAAATTGGCCTATGTTTTAAGAAAAATCCTAATTTATTTACTAGAAAACTCTTTAGATGCCTTTTCTTTCAACGTGCTCAAAAAATCCATTTTCTCTAGCTATTACAACCTCGAAAATAATACATTCAAAATAAACAAATTAATAACAAAGAAAATAAATAAATGACACATGACATCATAATAAGCAAATAAAGGTTGAAGTAATGATGTAACCAGGATAGAGATGGTGTTTATAGCAGGTGCACGACTTCCCATGCAAATATTACATGTCCTTCGTAGCCATAAATTTATCGATTACTCAGAAAACATCAAACAAGCAAAATAGCTAGCATTGATGAAAAAATATTTACAAAATTTGCTCTTACAAATAGACTAATTACAGGTACAGCAATATGTATACAGTGACAAAAAAACACACACCAAATATTGCATAAACATTGTACAAAAAGAATAGATAACTTAGAAGTGCAGAAAACCCTAAAAAATGCATGAAAATGCCATAAAATTACCTTAAGGATGGCTAAAAAAAGTAAGGGATGACCAAGTGGAAGGACGGAGGATGTCCCATCCCTCAAACCTTCTTCTCATCTATCACCTCTAAAACAGAGCAAAATTTTATAAAACAAAGGAAAAATGCAGAAAATTGCTCAAATAAATGCCTTTAGTCCTAGATATGACATAACTAAAAATTAAATCATGCCAAAACACTAACAAATGCATCATATCACATTAAAATTGTAAATCGATAGTATGTATATACATAAAAAAGAGGAAAATATTTACAACAACAATGGAAAAATCCTAATAGCCTATTATGCCTCTAGCATATCATGCAAACCAGTAACAAACTCTAATTCGATAAAATATGCATACTACTTAGTTTTAACAATCAAAATGAATTAAATTGATAATTAACAATCATAAAAGCATGTGAATGAATTATAGAGAGAGAAAACATGGATGAGCCTAGAATATTACCCTCAAGAGATATTCTGACTCTATAATTTCTATAGTCCAAATCTCTACTCTGAATCATGCTTTCTGATTCTCAAAGACAGTATGAAATTTGTTGTTGTGTTTTTTAAAGATTGCTAGAGTATAAACCTTTTAGAGAGAGAAAGAAATTAGTTTTTCTTCCTTTTCTAATGGTTGCTCTCAAAGAATAATGATCTCCCCCCTATGAAAACCCTAGATTCATGTTTTTATACCTCAAAAAGAGTTTTAATTCAACTACAACTCAAAAATTACTAGATTAAGAGACAAAACCCCAAAAATCCAAACCTAATCTTTCCAGGTAACTTTCCTCTTTTTAAAAATCTAGGAAAATGTGGGAAAATCTAGGTTTTAACCCATGGATAGGCGTCTATGAGTGAGTGATGGCCGTCCCTCATCACTAGACCACACTTTCCCTAAAATGCCCCTATTTTATATTGTTTCGGAGGTGAGGACCCATAAACAACTGCCCCTCAGGTGATAGACACTATCAGTCTAAAAATACAGTTTTTTCACGTATTTTGTTGAAACACTTTACAATATTTCGAAAATATTTTGAAAATTATTAAAAATTTTCAAGAGAAAGCGACAAATCCATGATCAGAGCTTCGAGATCCAAACCTATTTTCAGGAATATACTGTTTCTTTATCATTAGGAAATCTTGATTTAAGCGGCCTCAAGTTGTTCATAAACGTAGGCCTCCGCTCTTCTAGCCTTAAGAGACTCATCAAGTGGACTGAATTCAATGCTTCCACTTGAGAGTTGAACCATTCTTGCTCTTTTGGTAAAGAATTCTTCACAAGAGATCAAATTCACTTTCCAAGATAAAGGCCTCATCTTCTACTATGATTGGTTCCACTATTAGGTCATACACCCCACACTTGATTTCTTCATTGTATACAAGTTGTGCATTGCTCAAGTCATCATTATAACCATCACCTTGATTCTCTATAGAATTATTCAAGAATTCCAACTTGGATTCCAGCTTCCAAGTCCCAATTCTTGATCTCTCAATAGCTGCTTCTTGATTCTTTATCTTTTCCTCTTGAAAATTGATTATAGTCATCCATTCTTCTCTTTCAGCTATATATTACTTCTCCCTACTTGCAAGCAAGTCAACGATAACTTTAATTTTGGAGGCACTTGACTTTTGCAATATCCATTGCGAGCCAAGATTTGCAAAAGATGGTGATGAGTAGATTGTTGAAGGTTGATGTGAGTATTTCAGCTCTTGCATTTCTCTCTTTAACTAATCTATTTGCATTCTCAAAAGAACCATTTCATCATCTTAGATGGAACCATGCATCATTTGAAAATGCATCATGATCTTCCTACAAAGAATAACACCAAATAAAAAATGAAGAAAAATAAAATTTCAGACTAAGCTCATTTAGAGATATCAAACAACCAACACCATTATCCCTGCAATGGTGCCAAAAACATGACTGGACTCTAGTAAGTGTGTAAGGCCCCTAACATGACCCTAATTTAAATTGCATATTTAAATTGGGATTTTTATTTGATTAAGATTAAATTAAAAGAGAATTTTGTGTAATTATGGGTCAAGGGGATAAATTATCATGTTATTATGTTAATTGCATGAAAATAAATTTAAGAGTATGGTTTAATATTAATTGAGGGTGCAATCGAAGTAAAAAAAATTAATTTGGGGTAAATTTGTAATTTCAGAAATTTAAGGGTCAAATGTGGATAGAAGCATATATTGAGAGGTCAATTTAAAAGGTGTAATTAATTAATAGGTCAATGTATGAAAAGAATTAAAAGGAGGGGTTAAAGATTATCATGCAAATAATATATAGGTAAGAGTGTGACATGAAATTTTTAGAGGGACCAAAAGAGAACTTATTCACTCCTTTTTAAAGGCTTAACTCTTGCATGTGGGAGAGAGAAATGCATTGGTTGGATGGAGAGGAGAGTGGGATGGCAATTGGGAGGAGAAAATTTCAGATTTTTTGCTTCTTCTCTCATCTCTCAATTCTCTCTTCCTAATCCTTGCATGCATGAGATCTAATCAAGAAGTATATGTGCAACAAATTAAAGGTATTTAATCATTTGAATTTATTCTTCTTCTTCTTCTTCTTCTTCTTCTTCTTCTTATTCTTCTTCTTCTTCTTCTTCTTCTTCTTTTACTCATTTTGGTGGAGGTAAATGTTGAATAAGATGCTGGAAATTTTTTATTGAATGACGATGATGTTTGTGAAGGAGAAGAGGAGGGTAGAAAGAGTAAAGGAAAGGAAATTGCAAGGGGTTGAAGACATAGGGATTTTGGCCAAGGTATGGGAATTTAGGGATGTTCATGTTCATGTAATTTTCTGCTGGACATGATGAGTTGGACTTGAGTTTTGAATGATTTGTTGAGCATGAGAGATAAAGTTGCATTTGAAACCTTGATAGGGTTTCTTTGACCTAGAAATGGAAATTATGTTGTAAATTAAGTTAGAAAAATCAAAATGAACCAATTAAAAATTCTATAGTTAAACGAGACATAAACCTACAAAATTGTAGAAGGGACCAGGCTTTGATTCTGCCTCTATCTAATTTTTATAATTTATTGAAAAATTAGGTGAACTGTTAATGTAGACTCTGGACCAGCTTGTAATTAAATTGAGATAACTACGTGTAAAATGACCATAATGATTCAAAGTTAATTTATATGGAAAATATACTTCTATATCTACAATTCTTAAGAATAAATCTAAGCTTAAATATGCCTCTAAGTACACGGAATTTAGGGTTGAAGCCGGACTAGTCCCCTGGACTGCTTATAGAAATAGAATTTACAATAATGGGCATAACATTTTGTAAAGATGTTGAAATGCTACAAAATAAAATTCTGGGAAAACTAGAGACATGAAAGTCTAACTTTGATGAAGAAATGTTGGTCTAAATCCCTCTCAATTTTATGCTATGAATTTTTATAAGTGCAGTGTACACTGTTTTTGTTCTATGGACAGCCTATAGTATTTTTCGAATATTTCGAGCTATAGGTCAGATATTGAGGTGCATTTTAATGCTCTGGAAACTAGACACATAGGGGAATAAGATTGTAGAAGTTCATTTTGCCTAAAAATGACATATTCAATTTAATATATGGCTCAAAAGTCAAGTCCAGAATGCTGCCCTGTGCAGATTTTTGTTATACTTTATCTTATGACTTTTAATTAATTGAGATAAATAAGTGTTTACGTGATTGCAAAATAAAATTGTATAAAGCATTTAATATGACTATAAATGAAGGATCATATGCATACATATACATTCATATGTGTACATAGATAAAGATTAGTGATAAAAAAATCTAACCTATATATGAAAATAGATTTGTACATGATTATCGTATACAAAATTTATGTATACATATGTAATCCTATGATGAGAAAGTGCATATTTTGACATGTACCTATGCTATGAAATAAGGAATATAATAGTATGACCATGACATATGTATATGCCCATATGAAAACATATCGATATATGTATAGCACATGATTTGAATAATGATAAAGGTATACATATTGATAAACATGCTTATAAGAATAAGCCTACTATATGCGGATGTACCTACAGGTATGTACATTTATGATTATGTATATGAGTGTATGAGCATGTAATTGCCCTATGAGATAGAAAATGCTTTAGCATGACTATGAACATGTGAGATGCTTAATGAGAACATGTTCAAGTATATGATGTGATGATTATATGTCATGCTTATATGTCATGATGCAAATTTTATATTCACATGGATTGGATGAGCTACATGTATAACTTGTTATATGAAATATGCATATATCTGTCTATGCACTAGAGAACTTATAGTTTTAAAAGAGTTTGTATATGTGCAAATAGTATACTATTAATACAGTCTTGATATGTGAATTGAACATGGATATAGTTCTGCCTGCAATAAAGTTTAGATGTGGATAGATAGGTGCCTATAGGAAAAATTGTAGCTGCCATAGTTTGGCCCAATTGGATCTAAAGTATGTTTGATCCCGTTTGGATCATGAACAGCCCCATTTGGGTTGTTAGGTGACCCCGTTTTGGTCTGCTTGGCCGGTCTAAAGTATAATTTGGCCCCGTTTGTGTCTATAGATCCGATATCTTCGGATATCCCTCATATTGATACCGAAATGTATCGACAGTTCCCGTTATCCATTGATAAAACTAAGGCAGGCTAAACTTTATTTATAGTAATGATCATAATTAATCAGTTAAAGTTTATCTTACTAAAGATCGTTATTGTGGATCATATTGTTGGTTTGTCCATAGAAATTTGTGCTTCATTTGAATATGTTCACATGGGAAATTGTCATCTATATGAATTATGAAAATTGAAATATTTGATACTCTCTTGGGTATAATGTTTATGTATATGAGGATATGCTATAAGCTTTAAGGTATTTGTTATTATTGACATGTTATGTTGTACACATGTTATATATATATATATATATATATATATATATATATATATATATATATACTGTATGTGTATTTTGATGACCGTTGTGAGTGGTCATCCATCTGTAGACATTTCCCACTAAGCTTTATAGCTTAGCACGAGTTATTTATCTGTGTAGGTTCAGTTATCAAGACTTTTGCTCAGGGATGATCTCTGCATCAGGAAGGGCCAACTACAGACTGTTAAATCTTGATGTATGATGTTTTTTTTTGTATTACTATTATCATAGGTTTTGTATTATGGCAAGTTATCTTACAAATATGTATCTAGCCTATGTGAAGTGTTGTAACTCACCAGTAGTAAAGCTAAGAAAGAGTATGTGTGCATGTGATATACATAAATTAGTTTTCATATAGTACAATATGCATGATTCTAGGTATGAAATGCAAAACAGGAATAGATTTGTAGCACGTATATAAGTATATGAAACAATATGACATGATTAATGGTAATATGATGGTTAAGTGAATATTTAGTATAAGTATGATTAATAGTATTTAATTTATGAGTTAAATAGGGTATCTGTATAGGGGGTGCTACAATTTGTGGTATTAGAGCCTAGGTTTAGCCTTTTCTGGGTAAAAATGAACCTAGGATTCTATAGTATGATACAGTGTTTTGTTGGCCTAATGCAGAAGTCCCTGTTTTCTTATAAATTGAAGATGGAGAGCTCTATAGATGCTTTTGAGGAATCGGTTAAAAGTAACTTGTCGGTTAGAACCAATCCTTCCAATCTTGGATCTTTATCATCCAATCCAAATGAGGTCCCGACAGCCATTCCTGCAGAAGCATTATTAAAGATATCATAGGATATGGCTCAAATTCTTCAAAGGATGACAACACCTAAAGCTCTAATATCTAAAATTAGGAAGCATGGTGCCGAAGAGTTTTTAGCACTAATCTAGAACAGTCTAAGGAAGCTAAATTTTTGTTGGAAATGCTACAGAGAATTTTTGATGAAATTCACTGTCTAGTAGGTCATAAGGCATCCTGTGCTACGTCCTTATTATAGGAAGCAGCCTATGATTGGTGGAAGTTGGTGTTAAAGTAACCCCAATTACCATATCCCCTTACATGGGAACTTTTCACAGCTAAATTCAGGAAAAAGTATGTTACTGAGGCATATAGGCAAGAGAAGTTAAAGCAATTTCTCCACTTGAAAAGAGAGTTATTTCTGTGGCTGAGTATGAGAAAGAATTTAGTCACCTGTGAAAATATGTTCCTGATGAGATGTTAACTGATGCTTTTAAATGTAGATAGTTTGAAGATGGGCTAAATGATCGTATCAGAGAGAAGTTAATTGATCTATATCTTTGCATATGGTTAACTTCACTCAACTGGTTACAGCAGCCTTGCGAGTTGAAAAGAATGAAATAGCAAAAAGGGAGAGAGAACGGAGGAGGAGTGGGTCCGAGGGTGGATTTTCCACTGGAAAGAGAGCTAGAGGAGCTCAAGAAAATCAGCTAGCTGAGTCTGGTTATAGTTCTACAAAAAGGGATAGGAGACAAGAATCTTCTGTAGTGTCTAAGCAGGGAAAGGAAGCTTCAGGGAAATAGAGTGGGGGGCAACCCCTAGTGTGTCCCCATTTTACTAGGCTACATTGGGGTAGTTGTAGGAAATTGACCTAGGGCATGTTTCAGGGTGTGGTGGTACTGATCACTTCATGGCAAACTGTCCTTCGAAGAGAGAGCAGGGTGATGGTCAGCATGGCAGTAGAGGAACTTTTAATGCACCATCTTTGGGTAGAGGCAAAGGAAGAGGATGTGGGGGATCGAGTCATCAGGGATCCCAGTCCAGGAAAATTTTTGAATTAGTTAACAGACCCATAGCTCCAGCTGTTCCTATTCGGCTTATGTAATGAATGCTAGAGAGGATCAGAGTGCTCAGAAGTCATAGCTGGTATTTTTTCTCTCTTTGTTCTGACATGCATGCACTGATTGACCCTGGTTCCACTCATTCTTATGTTTGCACTGGGGATATGGGTAGAAATGAGTCTACTGTACATGAACTGGAATATGATATATGTGTAACCAACCCTTTGGGTCACAGTGTTGTTGTTAATAGAGTGTATAAATAGTGTCCTATTGTAATTCAAGGGAAAAAATTCCTTGCTGATCTTATTGAATTACCTTTTCGGGAGTTTTATATTATACTAGGTATGGATTGGCTATCCAGACATCATGCAGTGATTAATTGTGAAGCTAAAACTGTAACTCTTATTGGTGCTGATGGTAAAGAAACTATAGTTCAGGGCATTCGATCTAAACCATTAGCTAATGTAATAACAGTTATGCAAGCTAAGCGATTTCTTAGAAAAGGGTGTGAAGCTTTCTTAGCACTTGTGCTTGATTCAAGAAAAGAGAATGTGAATCTCCAAGAGATTCCAATGGTGAAAGAATTTCCTGATGTGTTCCCTGAAGACTTACCTAGTCTTCCACCTAAAAGGGATGTTGAGTTGTCTATAGAAATTCTACCTGGTACAGCTCCTATTTCGAAGGCACCATACAGGATGGCTCCTTTGGAATTGAAGGAACTAAAGGTTTAGTTACAGGAGTTGCTTGACAAAGGCTTCATTAGGCCTAGTGCATCACTTGGGTGCACCGATTTTGTTCGTAAAGAAAAAAGGACAGGTCTAATGAGAATGTACATAAATTACAGACAGTTAAATAGAGTAACAGTGAAAAATAAGTACCCTTTACAAAGAATTAAAGATTTATTTGGTTAGTTGAAGGGTGCTAGAGTGTTTTCCAGATTGATTTGCGATCGGGTTATTATCAACTTCGGGTTAAGGATGTGGATGTTTCCAAAAAAGCCTTTAGAACTCGAAATCGGCATTATGAGTTTTCTGGTGATGCCATTTGGGTTAACAAATGCACCGGCTGCATTTATAGATCTTATGAATAGGGTATTTAGACCCTACTTGGATCAATTTGTTGTTATGTTCATAGATGACATTTTGGTGTCTTCGAGAAATGAAGCGAAACATGCTGAGCATTTGAGAATTGTTTTACAGACTCTGAGGGAGAATAAGTTGTATACTAAGATGAGAAAATGTGATTTTTGGCTTAAAGGAAATTTCTTTCCTTGGTCATGTAGCATCTTTTGAAGGCATTAGAGTGGATCTAGCTAAAATAGAGGCTATAGTGAATTGGAGGTTGCCTCGAAATGTGACAGAAGTGAGAAGTTTTATGGGCTTAGTGGGATATTACCGTCGTTTTGTGAAAGGCTTTTCAGTTATAGCTGCATGACTCACTAAACTGTTGAGAAAGGGTATAAAGTTTGAGTAGACTGATCGGTATCAAGCAAGTTTTGATCAGTTGAAGAAATTATTGACAGAGGCTCCAGTTTTGACACAACCAGTTATAGGAAAGGAGTATG
Organism: Excoecaria agallocha; assembly: GCA_037975025.1. Lineage (NCBI taxonomy): Eukaryota > Viridiplantae > Streptophyta > Magnoliopsida > Malpighiales > Euphorbiaceae > Excoecaria > Excoecaria agallocha. The sequence goes on along the minus strand of CM075808.1, from coordinate 84,538,420 downwards.
CTATGTATAGTGATGCTTATAGAGTTGGCTTGGGTTGTGTGTTAATTCAAAATGGTAAAGTAATTGCCTATGCATCTAGACAGTTGAAGCCGCATGAGCAAAACTATCCAACCCATGACCTAGAATTAGCAACAGTAGTGTTTGCTTTAAAAATTTGGCGACATTATTTGTATGGGGAAAGGTGCAAAATCTATACAGATTACAAGAGTCTCAAATATTTGCTCACTTAAAAGGAACTTAACTTGAGGCAGCGAAGATGGTTAGAACTGTTTAAAGATTATGATTATATAGTGGATTACCACCCAGGCAAAGCTAATGTTGTAGCTGATGCCTTGAGTCGTAAGATGATGGCTGCTATGGTTGCACATCACTGTAGATGGAAACTTGCATATGATAGTGCTTTAATAGCACAGTTGAAGGCTAGACCTTGTTTAAGGCAAATAGTGATCGATGCTCTGAAACATGATGAAAGGTTGCAATAGATTTTGAAGTTTTCATATGAAGGGACCTTGTTGGGAAAATGTTTCTCAATGAAAGAATTAGGTGAAGCCGAGACAATACTTGGTATTCGAATCTATAGAGATAGATCGAATCAGCTTTTGGGACTAAGTCAAGAAAAGTACATAGATAAAGTACTAAAGACTTTTAGTATGAGAGACTCAAATAAAGGGTACATACCTTTGGCTTTGGGAGTTCCTTTGACTAAAGAACAGTGCCCTAAAACCAAAGAGGAAAGGGACAATATGAGTAGAATTCCATATGCCTCTGCTATTGGATCTATCATGTACGCTATGTTATGTACTAGATTGGATGTTGCTCATGCACTAAGTGTAACCAGTAGGTTTCAGCAAGACCCTGGTGAGAAGCACTGGTCTGCTGTAAAAGGGATTCTAAAGTACCTGCGAAGGACTAAGAATCACTTCTTGGTGTATGGTGGTCAAGAAGAGCTCGTCATACAAGGTTATGCCGATGCTGCTTTTCAGACCAGCACTCAGGATTCTAGATCGCAATCTAGGTTTGTTTTTGTTTTGAACGGTGGTGCTGTCAGCTGGAGAAGCTCAAAGCAAGAAACCGTTGCCGACTCAACTACTGAATCTGAGTATATTGTAGCAAGTGAGGCTGTAAAAGAGGCTGTTTGGATTAAAAATTTCATTACTGGATTAGGAGTGGTCCCAATCATCCTAGATCCATTAGAAATTTTCTGTGACAACAACGGGGCCATCGCACAGGCCAAGGAGCCCCGGTCACACCAAAAATCCAAACACATACTCAGGAGGTACCACCTGATCAGAGAAATCATTGATCGTGGGAACATCAAGGTTAGCAAGATAGCAAGTGAAGACAATGTAGCAGATCCTTTGACGAAACAATTGCGTCCAAATTTGTACCAAGCTCATTTGAGAGCGTTCGGTCTTAGGGCTATGCCCAATTGGGACTAGTGCTAGTGGGAGATTGTTAGTGTAAGCCCTAGCCCCAATGCATGGTAATAAAGCACTTTGAATTAATAAAATGAGGCATTTGTTTTATCCTTTGTATTCCTATGTATATCAATTGATAAAACTATCCAAGAATGTTGTTTCGGTTTAAGTTATCATGTGTGAGGCACATGGTTGTAAGACCTTGAAACAAATGAGACATCATTCTAAATATCCCTAGTCAGTCATTGTTATGGGAATAACAATGAATTAAGACTAGTATGCTCTCTCTGATATTATGAGTTCTTTCTTACGGATCATTAGGACAAGAGTGTCAATCAGAGATCATAGATACATATTAAATAACGTGGTATCTGGATACGATCCGCTCATGAGAACACTACATGGTACAAGTCATAAGTGTTTCTCATATGCAAGTTTTGTATCGGAGTTCTTAGACCTGAAATCTCTATGAAACTCTTTATGAATTACTGTGTACTTTGACATACACCTAACGTGCTCTTAACAGAGTGACAAGTACGGGTATGATTGGGTATGCATTGATTCATGTTAGAGAGCATGGGAGAAGTGAAGGGATTACCCCTCTCAATAAGAGAGAAAATATCATCGGCCACTTGAATAGTGAACTGAGAATTGTATGGCCATACCGAGATGAAATAATGAGTAATCATTATTTATCTGAGAGTTCAGTGTCACTGGAATATCAAGAAAGGAATTAATATATATATAAGGATGACTAGTTCCATGCCTTATATTAATTCTGATATTTATTGGTAAGGGACTGCAAAATTGCATTAGGTCACTAAATGCCATATGCATTTTCATTTAATTTGGAATGCTATAATATCTTGCTAGAGATTATATATAGCCTTTGAATTAATTTATTAATTCATTGCCAACATTAAATGGACCTATAGGATCACACACAAAGCATTGGGCTTAAAATATTTAATTAAAGTATTGAGCATTAATTTGGGCTTTTAATTAAAGTCAAATTAATGTGTGTAATGGGTTATAAAATTGCTATTGGGCCTTGGTCCATAAGAGAGAGAAATTCAGCCCACAAGGTTTAATTTCAATTAATTAATTATCTTGTGTTAATTTAATTAATTGAGTATTAAAGCCTAAAGGAATTTAATTAAATTAATTCACTTGATAATTAGATGGTGTGGCCAAAATTCCAAGATAATATCAATGGAATTTCGGCACATGATTAATTCTTTTATTAAGTGATTTATTTGATTAATATGTCTTACATTTATCTTAGATTAAATCAAAAAGAATTATCTTGGATTAAATGTATTATCTTAAGGTGTTTTAATCAATATATATTTCTTATTTTAAATAAGTGATAAAGGCTAAAATTAATTATCTTAAGGTAGTATATTTTAGCTTGATCACTTCAGAAAATAAAGGGATATATATTAAAAGAAATAAAACCCTAAAGAGATATTTTGCTTTTGGCGTGAAAACAAAAACCTAGCCACCATTTGCATTTTGGCGTGAATTACATCCGTCTCTCTCTCTTAATTTTTGGTCCAATTTTCACAAGGAGAAAGGATTGTTACTCATTCTCTTGTGTTCTTGGGTAGTAAAAGTAACCTAAGAGAAGTAAAAAATCAAATTTTGTAGCTTCAAACTATAGCCATTACACAATACCTTAAAAGAGAGCTAGCAATCTCGATTTTAAGCCGACGGTGCAATTGTGTGTGTGAGAATAGAGGGAGTGGCGTAAAAGGTTGTTCCTTAGCATTGGTGATCAAGATCTAAGGTGGATAAAGTCATCTCGGTTACTGGTCATCATCAAACTAAAGATTAAAAGGCATCCAAAGTTGTAAGTTTTTAACCCTAAAATTGCATGTTTCAATTCTTGCTTTGGATTTGTATGGTATGTATGATGAAAAATTTTTATTTTTTCACTGCGTTATCATCACATTTATACCATGTCATATTCCATCAGTTAGAGACCTCAAAGTAAACCAATTCAAAATTCTTTAGTTAAATGAGACATAAACCTACAAGATTGTAGAAGGGACAAGCTTTGATTCTACCTCTTACTAATTTTTATAATTTATTGAAAAATCAGGTGAACTGTTAATGTAGACTCTGGAACAGCTTGTAATTAAATTGAGATAACTAATGTACAATGATCATAATGATGCAAAGTTAATTTATATGGAAAAAATAATTCTATATCTACAATTCTTAAGAAGAAATCGAAGCTTAAATCTGCCTCTAAGTGCACGAAATTTAGGGTTGAAGCCAGACTAGTCCCCTGGACTGCTCATAGAAACAGAATTTACAATAATGGGCATAAATTTTTGTAGAGATGTTGAAATGATACAAAATAAAATTATGGTAAAACTAGAGACAATAAATTATAACTTTGATGAAGAAATGTTGGTCTAAATCCCTCTCAATTTTATTCTATGAATTTTTATAAGTGACAGTACACACTGTTTTTTTTCTATGAACATATTGAGGTGAATTTTGATGATCTAGAAACTAGACACATAGAGGAATAAGATTGTAAAAGATAATTTTTCTAAAAATGACATCTTCAATTTCAAATGTGGCTCACAAATTAAGTCCAGAATGCTGCCCTGTGCAGATTTTTGTTATACTTTATCTTATGACTTTTAATTAATTGAGATAAATAGGTGTTTATGTGATTACAAAATGAAATTGGATAGAGCATGTAATATGACTATAAATGAAGGATCATATGCATACATATGCATTCATATGTGTATATAGATAAAGATTAGTGATAAAAAAAATCTAACCTATCTAAGAAAATAGATTTGTACATGATTATCATATGTAAAATTTATGTATACATATGTAATTCTATGATGAGAAAGTGCATATTTTGACATGTACCTATGCTATGAAATAAGGAATATAATAGTATGACCATGACATATGTATATGCCCATATGGAAACATATCGATATATGTATAGCACATGATTTGAATAATGATAAAGGTATACATATTGATAAACATGCTTATAAGAATAAGCCTACTATATGTGGATGTACCTACAGGTATGTACATTTATGATTATGTATATGAGTGTATTAGCATGTAATTGCCCTATGAGATAGAAAATGCTTTAGCATGACTATGAACATGTGAGATGCTTAATGAGAACATGTTCAAGTATATGATGTGATGATTATATGTCATGCCTATATGTCGTGATGCAAATTTTATAGTCACACGGATTGGATGAGCTGCATGTATAATTTGTTATATGAAATGTGCATATATCTATATATGCACTAGAGAACTTATTGTTTTACAAGACTTTGTATATGTGCAAATAGTATACTATGAATACATTCTTGATATGTGAATTGAACATGAATATAGTTCTGCCTGCAATAGAGTTCAGATGTGGATAGATAGGCACCTATAGGGAAAATTGTGTTAGAGAGTATGCCCTAGAGCCCATGTAATAGGGATGTTTTTCATATGTATAAAATTTATATTCTTAATAAAAGGCATCATTCATTTATTAATGCTATGTTTAAATACATGAGTTTGTAAATCTTAAATTAATAAGTGAAGTCCTAGATATTATAAACACAGTGCAAAGGCAATCATGAAGGTGTTCATGATGTGAGATGTCTATTGCATGTAAATGTGTTAATATCTAAATATCCCTAGTCATAGAATTAACCAGATAGGACATTGTTAATCCGGACAGACTAGCACATGTTATGCTTCTTGAATTGTTCAAGCAGTGGTTCTCATAACTGTGATTATGGAAGATAATCAAAGCTAACATGTGGATGCTTGTTAGAAGAACAAGTTCATTGGAGACCTGCAAAGAGAATCCTCACATGGATATTAAATCTATGTTAGTGAGGAATCTCTTCATAGCGGTTGTGCAAGTATCCTTAGACTTGAGATCACCAAAGTTATCTTAAGTAGCAAGTGGTATACTTTGACTCCATAACTGATTAATTCCAACTGGGAGTGAACATAGTTAGGAGATTGGGTATATCATGACCTACTTGAAGATAGTTGAGTGATTGACAAAGGATTCACCATCCCATATTTAATAAGGGAAGTTATCTCTCATGATTCTATAATTACCTTGTTTAGAGAATCTCTGGCCAGAGTAAAATGCCAAGATGGATAGAGATCCATGGAGGGCTTTTTGGGAATAATGGTTAAATTAATAGAACATACATAATTAGATTTATATGAGTTGAGAGAAATCCATACTCAGAATCTAATTGAGATAAGAGTGGTGAAATGAGTAATTGCACGGTAACTGTTTCTATGGAAGGGTATAGTTAAACCACATGACTTTCTTGACATTTGGATAGTCATGATACCTAGCTAGAGGCCAATCATGACTTGTATAATGATGTATCAAAATATCACTAGGGATTGATAAAATGATTTAAAGGAGTTTAAATCATGTGAGTTTTGAATAGAACTCACAATTACATATTATACTGCCAATATGGACAGGAACCCAATAGGTCACACACATATAGAGAAAAAGGATATAATGGTAAAAAGACAAGGATAATAATATTTGATATTATTATGAGGGTAGATAAGAGAATTAGATAATAATTAATTAAAGAGTTTAATTAATTATGATCAAGTAAAATTGTCCGTGAAACTTTTGAGAAATGTTCTGTAAGTTGGACCTAATTAAAATAATGTATTTCATGATTAATTATTATTGACTTATAAGTGTTATAGGACTACTATAAGTTTTATAGGACTAATATATTAATAAATAAGTCCATTGGAGGAGTTATAAAGGGGCCAGAGGAATGGAGCTGGTGTGGAAGCCCTTCTGTAGAGGGCCACACGCCAACTCCATACAGAAGGCCTTAGAGGACTTTTTCTTGCACCAAATTAATTTATATATGTTACATAAGTGTTATGGAACTCACATATTTAATTTGGTTGGATTTGGAATCCATTTGGGTATTTAAATCCAATTAGTTACACAAAGGGCCTAGTTTGTGGGTTTTGTGCATAGTCTTTTATGAAAAGGTTTAAATTGGATTTAATTAAGCCCAAATGATTATAATTAATTCCAGAGGCCCAATTAATAATTCTCCAGCAATTTTATAGAGCCCAATCTCATTAAGGAGTTGGAATTTTAACCTAACTATAAAAGGCCAATTAATGAGGAATTAGGGTTAAGTGTTTAAACAAAAAAGAAAGACCTTTTCTCTTATCCTCTCTCTCTCTCTTTTGAGCCACCTCCAAGCTAGCTTCTTGGAATTTCGGCCAGCCCTAGTTTGATACCAATTTTTTGGTTCAATTTATCCTTCTCTAGTGTGGATTACTCATTGGAGGTATTATATTTTGGATACTGTGGTTTGCGACAACCCGGTGCGAAGTAAAATCAATTGTTCAACAAAAATCAAGGTTGATTTTTCTTATTCTCATATAGTTATATTGTGTATTCATGGCAATATCAGATCTAATGGTTAAAAAATTTTAAAATTTTGCTCATATATGCGATGCATGTAACCGTTAAACTCTAACATGGTATCAGAGCCACGGTTTTGCCATGGATATACAATTCTATATTTTTCTACGGAATAAGTTTTGTTTTATTTTGAATTATCTATTTCATAAACATTAAAATATCAGATTCAATTGTTCATGAATGAGAAATCTTGATTTTTGGGTGTGATTGTGATCAAATAAATTTGTTGGAAACAAAAATGAAACTTTTGAAGAATTGTGCCTAGGGTTTTGCGTGAAACCCATTAGGGTTTTGCATGAAACCCATGGAATTTTAAGGGGCTGTTCTAATTTGATTTCTTATGGGTCCATTAAAACATCATTTAGATGATATTTTATGTGTTTAATATGTGATATTAAGCCGTAAGATCGAACGAAATTAAAATCGAACAAGTTTTGCATGAAAACTAGTTTAGTCGAAAAGTTCGATAAATTGGTGTTCTTCATATGTTCTTGGTTAGAACGATTTTTAATCTTCTAAATCTGATATATATGATATATTAAAGTTTTTTTAATTAATTGGATTAATTAAAATGGGCCTTAAATTAATTTGATTAATTTTAATTCATTAAAACCACTTAATCGGCTTAATTATGTTTACGGACTTGGTTTAAATTAGTGAATGACTTGGTGGGCCCAAGGAGCTGATTTAGATTAAACACTATAAACATTAATTAAATTCATTAATGGGTTTGAAGGGCTGGAGTGGGCTTGGCTCATTCCAAAAGGCTCAAATGGTCCAAAAGACACAAAACTATTTTGTGTGTGAACACATTTAGGGTTTTTTTTGTTGGTTTCGGCCTGCACTTGTTTTAAGCCAAAATTTGATTCTTTTAATTATTTAATATAATTAATTAATTAAATAATCAATTTATAATTAATTAATAATCAATTGGATTGATTATTAAGGCAAGAACACATGCATGCAAAAAGGTTTCCTAAAATGAAAGTTTCCTAATTTGATCACATCATCAAAATAACTCAAAATATTGTTTCAAAGGTTGAAACAAAGTTAGTAATCCATTTCTTTATGCATTAGAAAGGCATATAAGGGTGTATGATTGGCATGATGGATAGTTATGGACAAAGCCTAATGTGATTGAGCATTATGCATGTTTTGGCCCAATGAGGACTTTCATGTCCCGACCACTTGTTTTTGGTTTGTATTTCATTTCAAATTGTAATATGTAATTAGATTACTTAGATTAGAATTAGAAATAGAGATGTAGACAACTATCAAGGAGCAAGATGGGCGGAATGGAGATCCAACAAGCTTAAAGATAATGTAATTATTTTCTTCTTTGAATCATGCATACTACCTAGGTGTGACCTTTTGATTTCCCTCTTGGCTCGGGGAAATCAATGTGGTGAAGTCCATAACTATACCATATTTGTATGCTTATATTTATGTGATAGATATACGATGCATACCAATGTATGCCAACCATGTATTATGAGACTTAATTAACTAAAACCCTCAAACAAATACTAAGGTATATAAGCCTTCCATTAATTTGAGGAGAACCAGAGTTCTTTATAGTGTGGGTTGTTGACCACAGTCAAGCTCACATTATATCAAATATGTTCAAATCTAATTAAATGGGTCATCTTAGCTAACCCATTAGCTTGTTGACCACAGTCAAGGCTAATGGTTCTAGAGGCAAGATTAGGGAATGCATATACGATATGCATGCATCAAGAGTTGATAACCTAATGATCTAATAGTTGTGTAGAGACACAATTGGTATATAGATACCTACCTTTCAAGAGTATTGAATTTGGCTTGTTGACCACAGTCAAGGTCAAATTACATATCAAGGATTGGATATTGGCCCACTAAGAAAACCATCGGGCTTTCTCGGATTAAATAGTGAAGGCTATTAATTCGTAATAAAATAGTGGGAGTAAATGGATTAATTAAAGACCTTATTAATGCATACATATATATGAACATACTCTCATATCTTTTCTTTTTCACATCTATGTCATCATCATGAGCACATCAAATATATGATCAATCTTGGATAACAAACTAGTTGGCAGCAACTATTCTGACTGGATCAAACAAGTGAGAATTGTTCTCAGAGCTGAAAAGATCCATTATGTCTTGGATAAAGATCCACCACCACTTCCATCAGATGATGCCATTGATGAGATCAAAGGTATTTATCAAAAATACATGGAGGATAGTGAAGCAGCAAGCATGTCTGATGCTGGGTGCTATGTCCTCAGAGCTTCAGAAGCAATATGAGATAATGGATGGTGGGGTTTCCAAGAAGAAGGTTGCCAAGAAAGAGAATCCCAAAGGAACTTGCTTCAATTATGGAAAAGATGGTCATTGGAAGCGTAACTATAAGGCCCATCTATATTCTCTCAAGGAGAATAAGCATGCTGATGCTTCTACTTTAGGTATTCATATGATTGAAATTAATACTTATTCTATTGCTTCAAAACAATCTTGGGTATTAGATACCGGATGTGGATCACATTTGTGAAATGATCTACATGGGCTTAGAAGCTTTAGAAGAGTTGGAAAGGCAGAGATATGTTTGCAGTCAGCTACTGGACAAAATATCTCTACAACAGTTGTGGGGACTTATCATTTGCCTCTTCCTAGTGGATTAGTACTGGAATTAAATAATTGTTATTATGTTCCAGCTTTATCCAAAAGTATTATTTCTTTCAGTCGTCTGTTGAACGATTATGATATTTCTTTAAATGACAAATGTTGTTACATTTTTAAGAACAATATGTTTTATGCAAAAGCTATCATTAAGAATGGTATATTTGTTCTTGATTTAATTAAAGAAGTACATAATGTGGATACCAAGAGAATGAAACATGATAATCTAAATACCTCATACTTATGGCATTGTCGTTTAGGCCATATAAATGAAAAATGCATGACCAAATTGCACAAGTCAGGTGATTTGGGATCATTTGATTATGAATCATTTGATACATGCGAATCTTATTTATTGGGAAAAATGACAAAAGCTCTCTTTATTGGTAAAGGAGAACGAGCTAAAATGGTTTTGGACTTATTACATTCAGATGTATGTGGTCCAATGACTACACATGCCAGAGGAGGTTACTCCTACTTCATTACTTTTATAGATGATTATTCCAAGTTTGGATATATCTATCTAATTGCATTACTCTTTTCCTGCTAACTATGACATGATGAAATTCTGCTTCTAGACTGAAATGGGTCATGGTAAGTACCAAATACTTATTGACTGTGACATACTTCTTAATTGCATTCTATATTGAAGATTGGATACCTCACGGTTATTATCAAAATCTTGTTGACCATAAGGTACTTCTCATCTCAATTTTGTACTAAAGTGAACTAAGTCACAGTCAGTACTCAATTCCTACTAATCATGACATGCTTAAAACTTTGTGTTTTGATGAAAGTCATTGGGTGATGGTCATTACCATTTGGTACTGACAGTGAGGTACCTAAAAATTCTGCAATTCATCACAAAACACCATTAAAAGCTATCCAAAAGTGTATAAAAGATAGAATTAGCTAAATTTGGCAGAAGTTCTTGAAAGTAACCAAAAACAAAACATCAAACACAGAAAAAGACACTAAAACCAAACTAAAAATAAACACAAAAGCTGGAGTTATCAACTAGCCTATGACTCGGTCAAGACATAATGAGTTCTGCCCTTTGTGTGAGAGTGAATGCCACCTATGACTCATTGAGTTGTGAGGTGACACTCACATTCCAAACTTACAAAAATCAATTTTATTCCTATTTTTTCACCCGAAATGGATAGGCACAATGGGAGTTTTTTTTAAAATCTTATCCCAATCAATAATGATGATTTTTGCCTATAAAAACATAGTTTTTACACTAGTTTTAGGGGGGAGCTTTTTTTTTTCTTTCTCTCTCTCTCCTTACCTCTCACTTTTTCTCACACACCCATTGCTCAAAACAAAAAATAGAGAGAGGCCAATACAAAGAAGAGTAAGCCATAAACACTATGTTTCCTTGTTCTTTGAGAAGAAAACACTGAGGGTAATATTCTTGAACACTAAAATAACTATTAATGCAGTGTTTGAGTCCATTTTATAATGAATATTCATTATTTTTCATTTTTTATTCTTTGATTTTTTGCTATTGGAATTCTTTGATTTTAACTTGTAAATTTGTTATTTCTTGTAATTCATCATTATTTTAGTCATAAATCCACAAAACCAAGTTAAATCGTGCTAAAATGAATTAAAAAGAGAATATGGAATTTTTACTATTTATTGTCTCCTACATCTGTATTTAGAATCTCAAAGTTCCAAATTTTCATTTTAATTGATTTTTAGCAATGTTATATGATTTTAGACATCTAAATATAAGTTAAAGAGAGGCTAATAATCATTTAGAGGCTTATATATGAGTTAAAGGTTGGATAGTTAAAATTCTTGTTCTTGTTCTTTATTTTTTCGTCTATCGAGCTCACCAAAGGTGAGTCACGATTGGACCAGGCCAAGTGTTAGCCGACATTTAGCTATGTCATAGCTAATGACTCCTTTGGTTTATTGCCGCCCTAAACTCTTTTTCCTTTCTTTCCTTTTGCTCACTCACGCCACTATTGCATGCTTAGTTTCTTGGCCACCTTTTCTTTTATTTTGCCATGCATGTATGGAATCTCACTCACACCTGGAACATGAAAATGGCCAACTTTGGCCATTTTCATATATATTTATATATTTAAGCTTGATATTATTTTTATTAACATTATTAGCAATATTGTTGTTGTTGTTGTTGTTGTTATTATTGATGTTATTTCTATTATTACTTTTATTATTATTGTTATTAATTTTTAGTATTGTTATTATTATTCTTTTCATTATCCACCATTAATTTAATAATGGATATTTTTTATAAATGTTTTATTACTCAAGTTAGCTAATTTTTTTAGTTGTTTTACCAATGCTCATTTTTTCCCATCACTAAAAGAACTGCTTCTCGTAGGAAATGCCACCTTCTCACCAAACCATCACTGTCAAGGAGACAACCACCTTAGTTACGTGTCTCTAACTCTTTACTCAAAACTTTGGCTAACTTAGACATTAGTGTACTAGCTTCCCTAAAGTTGGGGGCAATTGTAGGTATTTGGTTTTGAGGCGGCTTCTGATTAGGGCTACCCAATAAGGATGATATTTCTCTTAAAAGATAAGAAAAAAAAGTGAAAAGCTCTCTTTTGAATTTTTATGCTTTTAAAATGATTTTTCTAAGGCTTTGTCCTTTTATCTCTTTAATTAAAAAAATAAGTTTGGTAATTTTAAGCGGTGCGAAGTGTTTTAGCCTTATCTCAGCCAACAAATCTCTTAATTGGATGAAGTTATAGCCATGAGAATCTTAAGACTTAGAACTACAACTTTCATGAAAGAAATATAAACCTAGTTCAATCCTTAAGATCCTCAAAACTACGCTTGAACTTAGATGACCTAAATCTATCCCTTCACCCGAACCAATCTATCGTAATTTGGGTATAACTCCTTCCCTATAGCTCATTTTGAGGTGAATTTGATTTTGATAAAAACTAGACCCATTTTGGAACAACTTTTATAAGAGTGTATGACCTAATTTTGAATCCATTATTCCCAGTAATGTTTCAAAGTCAGAATATCAATTCTATCCTTAAAAGTAACCAAGGAGTAGTCGTCAATATTTTGGTCATAAATTCCAATATACAAATCTGATTTAAGTGCTTCTTGATTCATTGGAAAGATAAAACATAGGGGAGCAAAAATTAAAAGACACTATGTCTAAAAAATGACTTTTTCTAGCCCAAAGACTAAGAAATATTTTTAATTAAGGTGTCAGTTGGTTGAGAAAGGGTTTAATTGGGGTGACTCAACCTAGATTCACTAAGTTTCACCCTTTGGTGTGAAAGTGAGTGCCACCTATAAATCATTGAGTTGTGGGACAACACTCACACTCAAAAATCAAATTTTTTCTCATTTTTTCACCCGAAATGGATAGGCATAATGGGATTTTTTAAAAATTTTATCCCAATCAATAGCGGTAATTTATGCCTATAAAAACACAGTTTTTACACTAGTTTTGGGGGGCTCTTTCTCTTTCTCTCTCTTTCTCCTTCTTTCTCTTTCTCCTTCTCTCTCACACAAAACAAAAAATGAAGAGGGTAAAAAAGGAAGAGTAAGCCATAAAAATTGTGTTTCCTTGTTCTTTGAGATGCGAACATTGAGGATAATATTCTTGAGTCCTAAAAAATCATTAACCCAGTGTTTGAGCCCATTTTACAGTGAATATTCATTGTTTTTCATTTTTTGATTTTTAATTTTTTGCTCTTGGAATTCTTTGATTTTAACTTGTAAATATTTTGTTTTTTGTAATTTATCATTATTTTAGTCATTAATCCACCAAAACCAATTAAGTTAAATCATGCTAAAATGAATTAAATAGAGGATATGGATTTTTTACTATTCATTATCTCCTACTTTTGTATTTAGGATTTCAAAGTTCCAAATTTTCATTTTAATTGATTTTTAGCATTGTTACATGATTTTACAAATCTAAATATAAGTTGAAGTGAGGTTAATAATCATTCAGAGGCTTATATATGAGTTAAGGGTTGGTTAGTTAAAATTCATATTCTTGTTCCTCCTTTTTTTCCTTTGTCGAGCTCACCAAAGGTGAGTTATAGCCGGACCAGACTGAGTGCTGGCGACACTTAGCCAAGTCACAGCTAGTGACTCCCTTGGTTGACTACCGCCCTAAACTCCTTTCTTTTCCTAACTTTCCTTTTGCTTACTCATGCCACTACTCCACGTTTAGTTTCTTGGCTACCTTTTCCTCTATTTTTCCATGTATGTATGGAATCTCACTCACACCTAAAACATGAAAATGGCCAATTTTGGCCATTTGCATGTATATGTATATATTTAACCTTAATATTATTTTTATTGACACTAGTAGTAATATTATTATTGTTGTTGTTGTTGTTGGTGTTGTTGTTGTTGTTGTTATTGTTGTTGTTGTTATTATTATTATTATTACTATTATTCTGATGTTGTTATTGTTGTTCTTGTTCTTGTTGTTACTAATATTATTATAGGTGTTTTTATTTCCACTAGTACTTTTATTTTTTCACTGTTATTGCTTTGAATTATTGTTATTATTATTCTTTTTATTATCCAACATTAATTTTATAATTGCTATTTTTTTACAATTTTTATTACTCAAGTTAGCTAAATTTTTTTCTTGTTCTTTTAGCGATGCTCATTTTTACTCGTCACTAAAAGAATTGCTTCTCGCGAGCAACGTACACACACACGCATGCACCTTTTCGCACCTCATTTATTTTATTTTATTTTTTATTCATTTTATTTGAATAAATAGATGTATAGTTATATGTATACACATTCGTGTATATATATATATATATATATATATATATATATATATATGAAAATACATGTTCATACTGTTCTTTATTTATTTATCACTAACCCTTATATTTCCTATCTTTTTCACCACATACATATGTTCAAGGCAGATGGAAGGCATTTGAAGGCCATGACGAATGAGTCATAGTTGCCATATATTTGTATTTAAATTTTAGTATTTTATTTATTCCTATAATTGGTTTGTAATAATAAATGATTTTTCAAACGCTAACCTAAAAACTCACCAAAAGGTTTTACACAAGTTTGAGTGGGATTTTTCTATAATAAAAGGGGACCGATGTCTCATTTTTCCATCCAAAAATAACATGTAAAACAAAAATTTTCTTTATAAATATAAAAGATTCTTTTATCTAAATTTAATCAATACAATTTTTTTAAAACTGCAAGGGGTTAAATATCCTCATTTTTTATTCAAAAATACACCAAAATTCCACTTTTTTATAAATATGCATGCAAGGATCAATGTTCCCATCAAAATGGAAATTATAAATAAACTATTCATTTTATGTGTAATTTATTCATTTATTTATCATAAATTTACTGCTTTCTATGCCATGCCTTTACTGCTTTTAATATAACATGTTTTATAAGTTTCCAACATGAATGAGTGCATCATTTATTTTTTTCTAGCATGATAGCTCATGTGAGAAAAAATATAAAATAATTAATCCTAAAATCCATTTATATAACACTAACCAAAGGTATAAATACGAGTAAGGCCCCGAACTTTTCTATAGTTTTCACCTCATAAGGTTAGAACTTATTTCCAAATATTTTATTAGGTGAAAACTCTACGATACCTACCTTATTGTGCCCAACAGATGCCCTCATAGGTTAATCACTAACAATGGCATAAGGATACCACAAACGATGTCTCATGCCTTTTTTAGGCCTTAAACTCGGCAAATTGGGTTGTATCCCTATCCATTATGAAGGGACCAACCTTTAGAAGTTAGATGAACCATTATCCAGTCTCGAGTCCAAAAAGTGAACCTTTTAGAATAGGCCAGATACTAATCGAGGGTTCAACGCACGTCACACTTTATCTTGTGAAACAACAACCAAATATCTTCCACAATAAATATAGTGTTTGGGTTTGAATCATAAGTTGCCTATTATACTCCAATAATTTAGTAAATTGTCAATTTTTTAATCAAATATGATTGTATTTTTCATTCAACTTTTCTATACTATATTTGTCCCCCATTACTATAAATAATTCGTTATCCATTTCTTGCCAATCAATTGGTTAAAAATATGGTGTTTCATTCGGATTGTTTTTTCCTTTCTCGTATAATATATTTAAAAAAAATTCATTACTATTAGACCAATTTCTCAATTCTTCTCCTTTCCCATTCTTTCCCGCCATTTAATCATCTTTATATAAAAAAAATTCCATTATATGATGTATAAAAAATTTAAAGAACATTTTAAGCACATGTTTAGGAATTGACAAAAAAATAACAAGAGTATTTAAATCTAACTTACCTAGTTAAAGAGAACAGAGGGAAAAAATAATAATATATTCATAAGCCTGATAAATAAAAATTAAATTGGCTCCATTCTTGCATTATTTTAATAAAAAATGATAAGAAAATATAAAGAATAAATAAGCCTAATAAGTAGAAATGCAAACCGTTTTGTCATGCATTTGACAAGTTAGAAAATAAAATAAGAAGAAAGTTATAAGCCCACAACAGTCAGGAGAATTTGTTCCCACGCATATAAATAAGGAAAAATTGAAGTTCCAAGCAAATGGCTACCTCGATAGAATAGTATCTCATAGAAGGAAAGAAAAAAAATTGGCTGGCATTATTCCAAAAATATAGTGACAAATCCAATCAAACATTTTATACAGCCCCTGACAAGCGTTACTTTGACAAACATGCACAAAAGTACAACCAAGTGCATGTTTTTACAAAAATATAAGGACAAATCCAATTAAATATTTTATATAGCTCTAATGGGGTTTCATAGCTCTTTTAATATTGATTTTAACCACTTTTAGTTTGAAGCATTACAATTAATAAAGTTCAAACATTAAACAAAAAGAAATCATTAACTAACTTAAAGTTTAAACTTTCAATTCTAAAGTTGTAAAAGATTTTTTGATTTATACAGATGAGAAAAGGGTAAAAGTGGTTATGAGTGAAAAATGTCATAGCTCAATGGTGTTAAGCAACTATCAAAGAGGAACTGATGCTGCTAAAAGTTACTGCCCTAAATTTAAAGAATAAATAAGCCTAATATTATTTGTTTACCTCAAACAATTTGACTAGTTTAAGTGAAAATCCTTCAATTAATTCAAAACCTAACTTGTATGAAAACTAAAATGTTTAATTAAACCCACATTAGTAAAGTTTCAGCAATAATAAAATAATCATCAATGATTTCTCATGTAATCATTTGATGAAAAATAGCACTTACAGTTCAATGTTGTATAAGATATCTTATTTAACTTATTATAACTTCACATCTTTTTCCTTGTGCTATGAACAAAGAATCCAACAAATTTAATAAACTTGTAATGAAATACATCCAAAAATTACATACATCCATCATTAAAATTTCAATCATAAGAGTCTTTTTTCAATAACCTAGCCTATAAGAAAAAAGACAACTATATATAAGGTGAGCAACAACTTTGATTGTCCCAAGTATCAGTTCCTCAAATACAATAATATCATCCATCACATACAAAGTAAACAGACAAATACTGAGGAAAGAAAAGTAAAAAATAGACTACACTTTATGATGTGAGCATAACTATCGTACAATGCAAGAGAAATGGAACCAAAGATGAGCTAGCAATTTTGAATGGACAGATAACAAGATCAAAAGCTAAGAAGCACTTCAATCCTACATAGGTAGAATTGTAGATGGCATTGAATCTTTGGAGACATAGAAAACCAATGTCATCATATCTAATCAAATAGGCCTAAACTTGTAAGAAGACTCTACATCTTTTTTAATTAATTATTTTAAGTTAAAAGAATAACTTTAGGCAACCCACTATTTGTAATTTGCATATGGGCTTGTTTTTAATCCATTATGGCATTTTTGTTTTGTTAGGCCTTATCTTTTTGGGTTTGTTTTGATGTGCTAGACTTTTATTAGCTTAAAACACATTTAACTTAAGTCTATGGGTTTAATGGGATTTTTTTGAGAAATACTAGGTTTGGGCTTTAGTTATTTTTGTAAGAGGCCCATGTTTAAAGGCCTTTTTATATCTAGGGTTTCTTTCTTTTCAAGGGGTATAAATTTATCATATTAACATTTTAAGGGCAAATTTATATTGAATAAAAATTAGAGTTTTAGCTCATCTTCTTAGCTTAGCCAAATTTCATAGTAGGATTGCTTGTCTTCTTATATTGCACCAAGAATCAAATTCTTATCAAAGTAATCACTTGTGGAAAATTCTATTCTTGTTTTTGAATCAACCTTATCATATACGTTTCCATTTATGTTATTGATTGGGGTTCATTAGGGTAGGGTTCTGCATCATTTGGTATAAGAGTTTGGATTAGGATAAATTCTTATTTTATCTTATGTTTATTTGTTGTTATTATTTTTATTTCTATTAGATTTTGAAATTATAGTTCATCCTCTTCCTGTGTTTTCTTATTTCTTCCTTTTTTCATATTTGTTCTTTAAGTTATTAGTTGTTTTATTTATCATATATAGTTTTAAAAATAAAAATAAAATAAAAAAGAGATCAGTTGTTAGAGTATTAAGAAAAGAAAAAAAGATTAGTTGTTGGAATTCAAAAAAAAAAAGAAAGTAGAAATTGAATTTAACAGTTGCCTAAAAGAAGAAAGAAAAAAATAAAGGTTTGATTGGGTTGGTAGAATCTATACACTTTTGGGCAAAGTTTGTACATTACATTTAGATGGTAATAATTGTATTAAGATTTGGTGAATAGTAGAGTCAAACATGATTTGTGGGTTATTGTCACTCTGGAAATAGAAAAAAATAAATAAATAAATAACCTTTTTGATTCCTTTTATTTTGTTAATAGTAAAGTCAAAAATGATTTGTGGTTTAGAATAATTCTATAAAAAAACCTTTTTTTTATTCCCTTGCTTTGTTTTTAGTGTCTTTACATCTATTGCATCGAAATTGACTCTTCCATCAGGGAAATATCAATTTCTGCATTATTTTTGTCATTTTTCTTCATTCAAAGTTGTTATTTTTGTGTCTCTCGCATTTTGTTTCCATTTGTACCATAATTAACAATTTGATTCTTGTTCATTTGAAATTTTTATGTTGGGCAACATAAATATCTTCCTTTTATATGCTTATTTTGTCTTTCTTTGTTTTGGTATTTCTGCTTCTAGTTTTTTCCCTATCTTCTTTGTTAGTTTTGCACTGCATTCCTAGTTTTAAATTCATTATTTGTGAAATATTTTGATTGGAAATTAAATTTTGAAGTGCAATTGAGGACAACAAGCTTGAGCGAAAAAAGGCTTAAGTGTGTCAGCTTAAAAGAGGGTAAAAGCTAATTTTGAGTGAAACATAAGCGGCGTGCCATCTTTTGAGTGAAACATGCAAAGGAGTGAATTGTGAGGTTTCTTTAATTGCTAACCATTTTCTTGCAGCTTTTGTTTAAAAATAGCCTATAGAAAAAATGGAAAAGAATCATTACAAGAGGAAGAGGATGAAAATGTGCCTAATTTAAAATAGATGTATAAAGGATTCATCAATTAGTTCAAAAAGTTGTCTACTAAGATGGATAGGATAGATGAGATAATTAATGAAGTTAGTAGAATCCAAAATCATAGTAGATCAATTGACAGTCATAAGAATAAGGAGGAAGAGTTAGAAAGAAAGTATAATGAGTATAAAGATGAAATGCAATCTACGAGGGATAGAGCAAGGGGGAATAAAGAGTAGAGATAAAAGATAGCAACATTAATGCCATAAAAATGAAAATTCCACCCAAAAAAGTAGGAATGATGCTAAAGTGTACTTGAAATAGGAAAGAAAGGTGGATATGATTATTGCTTATCACAACTATTTTGAAGATAAGAAATTAAGTGAGATTGACAGTAGTGGAATTCTCTAATTATGCACTTGTTTAGTGGGATGAATTGATAAAGAGTAAGAGGAGGAATAAGGAACCAATTATATCCACTTAGGAAGAGATGAAAAGAGTGATGAAGAAGAGGTTTATGCCATCTTATTACTATAGAGAGTTACACCAAAAAATATAGACTCGCACAAGGATCTAGATCAGTAAAAGATTATCACAAGGAGATGGAAATGCTATTGATTAAAGCTAACATACAAGAGGAGGAAAAGGTGACAATTGCTCGATTTATGGGTGGATTGAATAGAGAACTTATTGATGTAGTTGAGTTGCAACATTATAGAGCCCCTAGTGAGCATTGCCATACAGGTGGAATAGCAACAAAAACAAAAGAGGACAGCCAAGTCATTCTCAAATTCCTATAGCAAATGGAGTCTAAAATGGAGCAAAAATGAAGATAAGAAGGAGCACTATTCAGATATGAGGAGAAACGTAGTGAAACAAACTAAGCCAAGGAGAATAGTACTTTAATTTAAAAAGGCACTATCGATCCATCTTCTAAACCTTCTAAACATAAGGATATTAAGTGCTTCAAATGTCAAGGGTGTGGTCATTATGCATTTGATTATCTTAATAGAAAGACTATGTTTATTAAGGGTAATGATATTGTTTATGAGTCTGATGATGGCAATGAGTCTTATGGTAATGATTTGAGTATGCCACTTTAGAAGATTATTCTGATATTAATGAGAATATTTAATATGCTATTAAAGGTGAATCTTTAGTTACTGGCATGTATTGAACTTAAATGTGAAAAAAGAAAGCCTAGAACAAAGGCCAAACATAATTCACACTAAATTATTGGTAGGTGGTAAAGCTTGTAGCATGATCATATATGGAAGAAGTTGGACTAATGTAGCTAGTACTACTTTAGTAGAGAAGTTGGGGCTGAAATGTGATAAACACCCTAACCCATATAGATTATAATGGTTGAATGATAGTGGTGAAGTAAAAATTACTAAGCAAGTAGTTGTTGTATTCTCTATTAATAGATATATTGATAAAGCTGCATGTGATGTGGTGCCTATGCAAGCTGTGTTAGAGAGTATGCCCTAGAGCCCATGTAATAGGGATGTTATTCATATGTATGAAATTTATATTCTTAATAAAAGGCATCATTCATTTATTAATGCTGTGTTTGAATACATGAGTTTGTAAATCTTAAATTAATAAATGAAGTCCTAGATATTATAAACACGGTGCAAAGGCAATCATTAAGGTGTTCATGATGTGAGATGTCTATTGCATGCAAATGTGTTAATATCTAAATATCCCTAGTCATAGAATTAACAAGATAGGACATTGTTAATTTGGACAGACTAGCACATGTTATGCTTCTTGAATGGTTCAAGCAATGGTTCTCATAATTGTGATTATGGATGATAATCAAAGCTAACATGTGGATGCTTGTTAGAGGAACAAGTTCATTGGAGACCTGCAAAGAGAATCCTCATATGGATATTAAATCTATGTCAGTGAGGAATCTCTTCATAGCGGTTGTGCAAGTATCCTTAGACTTGAGATCACCAAAGTTATCTTAAGTAGCAAGTGGTATACTTTGACTCCATAACTGATTACTTCCAACTAGGAGTGAACATAGTTAGAAGATTGGGTATATCATGACCTACTTGAAGATAGTTGAGTGATTGACAAAGGATTCACCATCCCAGATTTAACAAGGGAAGTTATCTCGCATGATTCTATAATTGCCTTGTTCAAAGAATCTCTGGCCAGAGTAATATGCCGAGATGGATGGAGATCCATGAAGGGCATTTTAGGAACAATGGTTAAATTAATAGAACATACATAATTAGATTTATATGAGTTGACAGAAATCCATACTCAGAATCTAATTGAGATAAGAGTGGTGAAAGGAGTAATTGCACGGTAACTGTTTCTATGGAAGGGTACAGTCAAACCACATGACTTTCCTGACATTTGGGTAGTCATGATGCCTAGCTAGAGGACAATCATGACTTGTATAATGATGTATCAAAAGTATCAATAGGGATTGATAAGATGATTTAAAGGAGTTTAAATCATGTGAGTTTTGAATAGAACTCACAATTACATATTATACTGCCAATATGGACAGGAACCCAATAGGTCACACACATATAGAGAAAAAGGGTAAAATGGTAAAATGACAAGGATAATAATATTTGATATTATTATAAAGGTAGAGAGGAGAATATGATAATAATTAATTAAAGAGTTTAATTAATTATGATCAAATAAAATTATCCGCGGAACTTTTGAGAAATGTTCTGTAAATTGGACCTAAATGAAATAATGTATTTCATGATTAATTATTATTGTCTTATAAGTGTTATAAGACTACTATAAGTGTTATAGGACTGATATAATAATTAATAGGACCATTGGAGAAATTATAAAGGGCCAAAGGAATGAAGAAGTTGGAGGTAGCCCTCTAGAAGAGGGCTACACGCCAACTCCAAACAGAAGGGCTTGGAGGGCTTTTTCTTGGACCAAATTAATTTATATATGTTACATAAGTATTATGGAACTCACATATTTAATTTGGTTTGATTTGGAATCCATTTGGGTATTTAAATTCAATTAGATGCACAAAGGGCCTAGTTTGTGGATTTTGTGCATGGTCTTTTATGAAAAGATTTAATTTAGATTTAATTAAGCCCAAATGATTATAATTAATTCCACAGGACCAATTAATAATTCTCCAGCAATTTTAAAGAGCCCAATCTCATTAAGGAGTTGGAATTTTAACCTAACTATAAAAGGCCAACTAATGAGAATTTGGGTTAAGTGATTAAAACAAAAGGAAAGTCTTTTCTCTAAAAACTCTCTCCCTTTTGCGCCAATTCCCAAGCTAGCTCTTGGGAATTTCGGCTAGCCCTATTTGAACACCAATTTGTTGGTTCAATTTACCCCTCTCTAGTGTGGATTACTCATTGGAGGTGTTCGATTTTGGACACTGTGGTTTGCGACAACCCGATGCGAAGTAAAATCAACTGTTCAACAAAAATCAAAGGTGATTTTTCTTATTCTCATATAGTTATATTGTGTATTCATGGCAAGATCAGATCTAATGGTTAAAAAATTTTAAAATTCCGCACATGTATGTGATGCATGTAACCGTTAAACTCCAACAAGCTGGTAGTATATTGTTGGGTAGGCCATGACAATTTGATAAGCGTGTTATGCATGATGGGTATATGAATTGGTATTCTTTTATGTATAGTCAGTAGAAAATTACCCTTGCTCCTTTATCACCCAAAGAAGTATACCTTGAACAATTGAAAATTCAACAATCATCAAGTGGGGATCTGCACTACAAGAAAAAAGGCCTATAAGGATAGGAAATCAAGTCTTTAAAAAAGAGCTAGTTTGGTCCTTAAAACTCAATAAGGATGGGAAAATCTAGTCACCATTATGTCCTAATAGGTTCTGTCGCTAATGACCAATAAGGACAGGGTGTATCAAATAGTCCTTAAAACTTTTAACGACCGGCTAAAATAATGGTCCTTAAAAAGTATTAAGGATAAAATTTTTCATCCTTAATAATGGAAGTCACATGATCATCTAGCTTATTAAGGACCATAAATCTGGTCCTTAAAAGCATAACGACGACCATAAATTTTTAAAGATTAGATTAAAATTCGGTCACTAAAATTATAAGAAGGATGGAAAATCTCGTCCTTAAAAGTAATGATTATATGAATATATATTATATTAAGGACTATAAAATCAGGTTTTGAATGCATAATAAGGACCAAAAATCTAGTCCCTAAAAGGAAATACGTTCTCTAAAAAATAAAAGTAACCAAACTTTAATTAGAGACCTATTTTTAATCTTGTATTTTAAAATGTTATTTATACTATTTATATGAAACATAAAATAAATCAATACACAATTAATAATATCATACTTTCATATATAATTTGTAATTCATTACAAATATAAAATTTGAATCCAAAAAGGCAATATATTGTTTATACAGCCCTTTTCCGAAAACAAAAATAATCTATAGCAAAATAAAATAATGCTTCATTATCTAGCCAACATTTCAATGTTTCTTCTAAAATATATAAGAGTATAGAGGTCTACATAACCTAAGCTAGCCATCTAAGCATTCTTATGCCAATAATTTAAATTTGAAAGAGATTTTCTACAATCAAAGTTAATTCTAATAAATTCTAACCTTAGCAAAAATTTAGAGAGTAGAATGGATCAATTAAAAGATAAATTTACTCATGTGTCATGCTAAACAACAATAATGTTTTTTCCAAGTAAACTTGCTAGTCCTTTATTCCTCTTGTTCCTTAATAACATGGCAAATATTTAAGAATAACAGAAATAAGAAGGAAAAAAAAAGTAAAATTTCTAGGAAAGAAAACATTTATATGGAGGGAGATATGGTGTATCGCCCTTATCTTTTACTCTAGATACACACTTTATCCTGTAATAATTTAAGCATGCTTTACCATAATTAAATCATTAACCCTACTATATAGATATCTTAAACCATTGTAACTAAAACTTAACATTTAAAAACTTCACTTACAAGAGAGTCTCTTTAAATATTTCAAGATTTGCATATACAAAACATCTATAATATTACAAAATTTTCAACACAAAAATTCTCTAGGCAAAAAGAACCCCAAAAGAAGATTATATACTTTCCAATCTTTTAAGACTCCTGTTGGCTGTCCTGAAGCAGATATCAATCTTGAGAAGAAAACCTATCCCTGCAACCTATACAGATAAAACCCATACTAAGCTATAAAGCTTAGTGGGGAAATATAAAACATGAGGATGACCTCTTGTAAAGGTTATCAACATACAAATGCATATAAACATATCTTCAAACAAATAAATCAATCATTATAAGCAATATTCACAATACTCTTCCAGTTCTATATTATCTTTCGTTACTCTTATAACCAATATGAATTTCTTGCTACTATTCTATTTGCTTATTTATTTCTTACTCATAATAATAATTATTCATGCATCACTTAATATCTTATATATCAAGTTTATTTTTTTCAATTTCCTATATGTGATTCTTGAATAATCATATTGACTTACTAGTCTAACTTGAATGTGTAGCTGTTTTAAAACCATAGAACTTTGAGTTAATAAGTTAGACCTCTATAATGATTAGTAATAATTTCATTCCATTGTGAATTGTGTGTTTCTATCATTAACATACCTTTCCCTTGTCTTCCATGTATATATATATATATATATAAATGCCGTACTGATTGTTATATTTTAACATGCAAATTCACTTCTATTACTTATATGTATATCTATTGCAAAACCATGCTATGATTCAAAATTAATTTATGTTCACATATAGGGAATCTCGCATTTCATTATTCAAAATTAAGCAAGAAAAATGTATCTATAAGGAAGTAAATCCGAACCAAATATAGCTATGGAATTATATCACATTTCACAAATACTAATACATGTAACTTGAATTCCTAGGTATAAGAAAAACCCTAAAAATTACCTCAATGATTCCATAACCCTAACATATAAAGAATTCCACGTCATTTAACAACTTTAAATGAGTCATACATAACTATAGGAAACATGTAATCACCGATATAGTTCTTGGCTAATGTTAATGATGCACAAGTTCATTACGTATATAGCTTATAACTCTAATATGTATATGTGCTACTATATGCAGTAAAATTGCATATATATATATATATATATATATATATATATATATATATATATATATATATATATATATACCCTCTTATAGTACCATGATCAACATATAAATTTCATATAAAGATCAAATTAAGAACTGTTATACTTTTTTGAAATCTTTCAATTTACTATGATGTTTTTCTTTTACTATGAATTAGGCCTGCACTTTTCTAAAGAAGTGGATAACAATTTATACAGTAGTACCCAAGGGTACAAAACTATCTAATTATAACGGTGGCATCCAAAGGTACAAAACTGTCTAATTATAATAGTGACACTCGAAGGTATAAAACTATTTGATTATAATGGTGGCACCCGAAGGTACAAAACTATCTGATGATAATGGTGGCACCCGAAGGTATTAAACGATGATCCCTTATAGGGACAAAACTATACGGTAGACAAATAAAACGGACCCAAACAAGGTTAACTACAACCCAAACGAGGTTGTATATGATCCAAACGGCACCATGTCAGTATAATTGACCCAAACAGGGTCAAAACTATACTCTAGTAATGGCAAGTAACCCTTATGGGCATGCCTATCTATCCATCATCTAGACACAAATGCAAGCAATATAATCTCTTTACTTTATCTTTACTTTATTCAATCATATTCATATATGCACATGTATACTCTTGTGTAACTATGAGTAATGTAATCATAGACATGCTTATGTGTAACTTTTTGTAAACATGTGAACATGCTCACTATTGGGTATTACTATTATGTACTTGTAATCTTATTCAATCATGTAACTATTTCATATATCAAAAATGTTCTTATATTATACCATTTTCACCTGTACATAATCATGTAAAAATATATATTCTCTAGTGCATAAACGTATATTCACAATTCATAAAACAATTTATACAATTTGCTCATGTAACAATCGTATGACAAGATACACCCTCTCTAGTGCACACATTTGTGTACATAGTCTCATATAAAATTGCAATCATATACTTTAATAAGATTTCTACAATTGAGTCTCTATCACTGTAGACCTATATTTTAACATGCTAATATGTGACATCACATATGCTTAATCATGCCATTTTAATTAAGTAATAGTGAATACCTGATTATAAACAAGCCTAATAATATGCTATTAGAGAGTATGCCCTAGAGCCTATGTAATAGGGATGTTTTTCATATGTATAAAATTTATATTCTTAATAAAAGGCATCATTGATTTATTAATGCTATGTTTAAATACATGAGTTTGTAAATCTTAAATTAATAAATGAAATCCTAGATATTATAAACACGGTGCAAAGGCAATCATGAAGGTGTTCATGATGTGAGATGTCTATTGCATGCAAATGTGTTAATATCTAAATATCCCTAGTCATAGAATTAAATAGATAGGACATTGTTAATTCGTACAGACTAGCACATGTTATGCTTCTTGAATTGTTCAAGCAGTGGTTCTCATAATTGTGATTATGGAAGATAATCAAAGCTAACATGTGGATGCTTGTTAGAAGAACAAGATCATTGGAGACCTATAAAGAGAATCCTCACATGGATATTAAATCTATGTCAGTGAGGAATCTCTTTATAACGGTTGTGCAAGTATCCTTAGACTTGAGATCACCAAAGTTATCTTTAGAAGCAAGTGGTATACTTTGACTCCATAACTGATTACTTCCAACTGGGAGTGAACATAGTTAGGAGATTGGGTATATCATGACCTACTTGAAGATAGTTGAGTGATTGACAAAGGATTCACCATCCCAGATTTAATAAGGGAAGTTATCTCGCATGATTCTATAATTGCCTTGTTTAGAGACTCTCTGGCTAGAGTAATATGCCAAGATGGATAGAGATCCATAGAGGGCATTTTGGGAACAATGGTTAAATTAATAGAACATACATAATTAGATTTATATGAGTTGATAGAAATCCATACTCAGAATCTAATTGAGATAAGAGTGGTGAAAGGAGTGATTGCATGGTAACTGTTTCTATGGAAGGGTATAGTCAAACCACATGACTTTCCTGACATTTGGGTAGTCATGATGCCTATCTAAAGGCCAATCATGACTTGTATAATGATGTATCAAAAATATCAATGGGGATTGATAAAATGATTTGAAGGAGTTTAAATCATGTGAGTTTTGGATAGAATTCACAATTACATATTATACTGCCAACATGGACAGGAAACTAATAGGTCACACACATATAGAGAAAAGGATAAAATGGTAAAATGAAAAGTATAATAATATTTGATATTATTATGATGGCAGAGAAGTGAATAAGATAATAATTAATTAAAGAGTTTAATTAATTATGATCAAGTAAAATTGTCCGCAAAACTTTTGAGAAATGTTCTGTAAATTGGACCTAATTTAAATAATTTATTTCATGATTAATTATTATTGTCTTATAAGTGTTATAGGACTCCTATAAGTGTTATGGGACTAATATAATAATTAATAAGTCCGTTGGAGAAGTTATAAAGGGGCCAAAGGAATGGAGCTGGTATGGAAGCCCTTCTGTAGAGGGCCACACGCCAACTCCATACAGAAGGCCTTAATGGCCTATTTTTTGGACCAAATTAATTTATATAGTTACATGAGTGTTATGGAACCTACATATTTAATTTAGTTGGATTTATAATCCATTTGGGTATTTAAATCCAATTAGTTGCACAAAGGGCCTAGTTTGTGGGTTTTGTGCATAGTCTTTTATGAAAAGGTTTAATTTGGATTTAATTAAGCCCAAATGATTATAATTAATTCCAGTGGACCAATTAATAATTCTCCAGCAATTTTAAAGAACCAATCTCATTAAGGAGTTGGAATTTTAACCTAACTATAAAAGGCCAACTAATGAGGAATTAGGGTTAAGTGATTAAACACACAAGAAAGTCTTTTATTCTAACTCTCTCTCCCTTTTGCACCAACTCCTAAGCTAGCTCCTAGGAATTTCTGCCAGCCCTAGTTACACACCAATTAGTTTGTTCAATTTATCCTTCTCTAGTGTGGATTACTCATTGGAGGTGTTCGATTTTGGACACTGTGGTTTGCGATAACCCGGTGCGAAGTAAAATCAACTGTTCAAAAAAAATCAAAGGTGATTTTTCTTATTCTCATATAGTTATATTGTATATTCATGGAAAGATCAGTAATATTGGTTAAAAAATTTTAAATTTTGCTTATGTATGAGATGCATGTAACCGATAAATTCCAACATATGCTTCATTCCCAATATTTTAGAATGAAATCCCATTGCATACTCAACAAGGAATCTCATGTTTTATCAATCATTTATTCATGTTTCAACATTTTGCTTCACATTATCCTTGTGACATATAATCATCACATCATATCATATTCATGTTATCATTTACATATGGTAAATAGTAATTTACCTTAGCTTACAATCTCTATGTACTTATTTCAACTTTTGATCATGCCAATTACTTTACACTATGATATCATCAAGTTAATGTATATGTCCCTCATTATGAGTTGTATCTATATCAAGTTATGCTCTATAACTAATTAAAAAGGTTTAAATTGACTTTATAACACTTTGGTATATGGATATCACATGTTATTCTTGTTTAAAACCTTTATCTTTATGCTTCCAATGCATTAAAAATGTTTAGGAAGGTCTAAAAATGCTTTAGTATCAATTTACAGGCTTAAGAGGGTCAAATAAAATAGATGGGACAACTTGGATAGATGAGAGTCATGACTCATGTCCAATGTCCCAGTCATTACAGAGGACACACTATCATGAGTCATGACAGTTGTTTGAGTCGTGACAAGGCAGCGACTGGTTTCCAAGTTCATTCTGTGGGCAATATTTAACCTTTAAAACGAAATTTTCAGTAAAATTGGTCTTCTACAAACTTGTTCTCCTATGATTCTAGTTTCTGAAACATCAAGAATCATTGCAATATCATTTCTAGAACTCACAATAATTGGCAATTAATAATGATTGTTCATTAGGGTAGGAAACATAGGATTCCAGTTTTCAAATTAAGTTTAGGCAGGTTTATAGGCATTTTTAGACTTTGCTTTCTTCATAGAAAAGGTAGATATGGGAGTCTATGTTTTAAGCCAACTATAATTATCCAATTATCATATCTAAATCTCAAGATATTGGAGTCTATTTTCTAAGAACTATTTCTAGAAATAGTGTTTCAACTATTCCGGATTCAAGTTAACTTTTGACATTCTAAGAAATAGAATCAATTTATGATTTATTCATATAAATTGTAGAAATATAAGTCTAGTTAAACCAAAAAGGGGCCTCATATCATTGGAACAACTATACAAACAATGATGCTCAAATTACTACAAACTATCCATTAATCATTGACTGAAATTCACTTTTAGCTTCTATCAAAGATTACAGCTACAAATAGGCAAAAACAACCTTAGATTTCTTCTACAAAAATGTAGGTATAAGTCTTATTTAAAATTCCCAATTGGAATGAACTCAATTAGAGTCTTGTATCCCATGTTAAACAAAAATTACAGCAAGTCATTCAAGTCTTTTCTATAGTTGTCCTTGTTTTAAGCCAATAAAAGATAGTTTTGGGTTCTTTTGTTCTTAATCTCTTACTCTAGTCTATGTCTCTCCTTATTACTCACATGCATGCAAGAAAACATATAATTTCCCATACTTTTGCCAAAATCCACTTAGAGGCTTCAATCCTTCACAACTTTCCCTCCTTTATCATTCTTTCTTACTTCTTTTTCTTCTTTACAAACTCCCTTTAAAAACCTTTAGATCAACTCTCATGAAATTGATTTTCCCTTGGAAATTTTTGGGATATAAGGATGAATTTTCTTAAGAGATCAATGAGGGATGGGAGAGGGAAGAGAGAGAAGGTGTCGCCCCTAACTCAAAGAATACCCAATGATTCCAATTCTCTTTCCTTTATGCAAGAGTTGAGTCTTTATAAAAGGAAGGAAAAGTTCCCTTTTGGTCCCCCATCTTTTTGCATGTAATAAAACTACCCCTTTCTTTTAATTCCTTATAACCTTAACCCTAACTTGTTTTTACCTTTTTAAAATTTACCCCACATGTGTCACCTTTACCAAATGACCCCACATTTTTATTCTATACTTTAATTGCACCCTCAATTATTTTTATTTCCATTTATACACATGGTAAAATATTTATTTTACCCTCATTCACTTAAAGACAATAATTATAAATTTCTTAACTTATAATAATTCATCTAATTAAGCTTGATTAGACATTAATAAAATGATAATGCCCTTGAATTCTAATAGGAACTAATTTGGGTCCTTACATATGGACATGTAAATGGTTGTGTTACATTAAAGCATAATGCGATAGTTATACAAAGAAGATAACCGATTACATGTAGAGCAACAAGACAAAGACTCTTGTCTGGCTATTTTATATGAACTGGTGATAGTTATTATTAATATACCTTGCACATTTAAGTAAACCTTCACCAAATGTTAGATGAAATAATGCACATAACTTTCATAAGTCCACCTTGTAAGACGTTTGAGATATTTGACCAATTTTTTGCCTTTATTTTTAAATATTGGACAACTATAAAATAAATACAGTTCAATGATATACTTTTGTGTGTGTGTGTGTGTATTAATTAGATGAGCTCTATGAAAGGTAAAGGTGTTGCCCTTTCTATATCCCTCTCCACTTTATCCTGATTACAACAAGATCAAATTCGTGATCAAGTTCCAAAAGATACACCCACAGCCTCAACATTCCTAATGATGGCAGTGTCTATGCCAAGTTTGAGGAAACCAAAGAAGAAAAAATCCTCTAATAGTATATTACTCATACCAGTAAATGAGTTATGGAAATTAAATGTAATTTCTTGTAACTTCAGTTGCCAATTTGAGCATGCAAACAACATTCACAATGTAGGAATTTTATCTCTCTCATATATTTAATTTTCTATATGACTTGACATCATTAATGTTGGAACTACACAAGGTAAATCATACTTTGATACAGTTGAATAGGGGTATAATTTTTGAAGATTTAGGATGACTAAGTATTATTTTTGTTAGAATTTTGAATTAGCGGTTTCAATTAAAATACATTTCTATAATAAATCATAAAGTAATATAATTAAGCATATATATATATATATATATATATATATGTAAAGGCGTCGGGATCAAAATACTGTGGGTGGCTCTAATTTGTAATAAAAAAAGAGAAAAAGGAAAGTCACTAAAAATTTCGGGATTTAATGATTAAAGATGGTGTGGCCATAAGTTTATTAAAAAAAAAAGAGAAACAATAATTAAAAGAGAAAGAGAAAGGAAACTAAAGAAAAAAACAAATAGCAGTAAAGGAATAAGGGACATCATTGAGCAAGGAAGCGAGCCGTCAACGCCGGCGATTGGCCGACCTTGTTTCACCACCGATTGTTGCTTTTCGTTGCTCGTCTCCATCCCAACTGCCGTTCTGCCTTTAATCGGTCGTAACCAGTGTAGATTGCGATTTTCTCTCCTTCTATTCTAATTTTTGCTTCCCTTTTTTTCAATCAATACCGGTGAAGAGAATTCGAATGGATGGTACTGCAAGGTTCCTCGAGGCAAAGTACACCTCCGACATTCTTCGTTCCTTTCCAATTGCCAACAATGAGGAGATCGAAGAATGATATTTAAGGTAAATCCCGACCAAACGGGGTAATGTTGGGATGCGTGAACACCACCAGGTGGCTGTCGGTGTTCCAACTACAAATGGACAACGTTAGTGTATCTCTGATGACCATTCCGACAAAGCTCTCGTCACCGGTCC
Source organism: Excoecaria agallocha (assembly GCA_037975025.1). Lineage (NCBI taxonomy): Eukaryota > Viridiplantae > Streptophyta > Magnoliopsida > Malpighiales > Euphorbiaceae > Excoecaria > Excoecaria agallocha. Next base: position 84,506,437 of record CM075808.1, on the reverse strand, counting down.
GGCCAGTACAGTGTCGGGTAGATTGGGTGAAAAATGCAGCAATTTGACACTAAATGGTATGTGACTACTAAATTTGCTTCCACTTAATTTACTTAATTAAAAATCAAAATCTTTGATTAGAAATTTTAAATTTGCTTATATTAAGTGACTTGTTTAGGTGTGATTCTAATTGCACTGTATATTGTGTTTAAATATATAATGGTGATTGAAGTTTTAAGTGTTGGCATATAGTGATTATAGGTTTTTGCGAAATGTTGTCTGTATTATTTTTGTTTAAACTATTAACCTATTGATGTTTTTAACTGAATATAAAGGTAGTGTGGAATGTATAGAGATGTGATTTTTGTGCTTAAATTAAATTAAGAGTCAACGAAAATCATACTAGCCAAACTTTGAGGGCTAAATTGGAGTTTTCATTAAGTTAAAGAATGGGGTGTTAACAATTAAGGAATTAGGCATTGAGAAGAATTGATACAAATGATAGTGTAAAAAGTACGAATTATAAATTAGTAATCATAAGTTGATAAGCCATAAGATTTGATTAGCTAAACTTTATTTAACAGGTTAATTTGTACAAATATTTAAATTATGTGATTTAAAAGACTTAATCATTTGGATTGTAAGAATGTAATTCTTCTAAATTTTTAATATATTAGCATATTTCAATTTAATCTTGGTGAATCATCAGGCTACAAGATTTACTTTTATATAATTAAACTTTATTTAGTAAATAAACTTATATAGTCTACATATATTGGGTGTATAAACAGACTTGAATTGTTCTTCTGTGGGTTATCAATTTGTTATTCCAGTCAACCCTTTTGAGGGGTGATTATAATGAAATAGTACATTGCTATATGGTTTTTATAGAGATAAATACATATAATTTGAATTAAATAATAAGCTCTTGATAATGAGAGTGTGAACTAGTAAACTAGACTATGAATCCAAGTCATGATGAGTACAAGATATAACTTAAATATGGTACCTAACAGGTAATTTATGAACTATGATGAATGGAGTTCAGAAATAGTAAAATAAGGCACTGAGGTATCCATAATAATTAATAGCACTCTTATGAATAGGAAGCCATAATTGTGAATAAATTGTTAAATATTTATGAAACATATTACATGTGTTAAGAGTGTTACTTTACATATATGCTTGAATGCTTGGGTTTAATTGTTTAAGCACAAAGATGATATGTTAATGAAAGATAAAATATTATGAAAGTAAAACTTCACTTGTTGGCAGATTGGCCGATACATGTAAGAGTTTGATTTGGCCATATTATAGTGATATTCTTTATAACTCTGAAAATGGTGCAGCTAACAAGCTTAAAGGATCGGAAGTTAATTTTGTATGTTTTACCATAAGATAATTGTTATGTAAAACGACATAATAATGACATAAAGTCTGATAATGTAATGAAATATTATGCCCTTAGTGTTCGGTGGGTAACTAGGACTCTAGGATATTATGGCTAGCCATAGGGGTACTTACCTCGTGGTGTTCTGTTCCTGTATGCATATTATCTGATACCGTTATGAAAAATATGGATTATTCTGTTAGCCGACTCATCATAAACATGTCAGGAGTAGTTGTATACCCCTTCTGAGGTATGGACACTCCCAGGAATAGTCGCATATCCCCTCTGTGGTATGGGCATTCCTATTGATTGGATTTGCTTATCCACTTATTCGGTTTATGGTGTCCTATTGTTGTCAACTAGGGGCAAAATTGTAAATTAATTATGTAAATGGTGTAAAAAGGATAATTAATGGATAAAAAATGTTATAAATGTGAGTAAAAGTGAAATAAAATGAGAAGTGAAATAAGTTAACTTAGTAAAGTATCATTAGTCATAGATTTAGTGACAATACTGCATATAAATATAATTATCAACTTATTAATGTTACGAAGTGATTAGTCTAGTAATAATGTTAAAGTAAATTACAAAAATACCTTATGATATATAATGTAATAAATATGTAAATGCTGCAAATGGGAACTTACCGAAATACTAAGACTTTTGGACTATATGAAGTATCAATCTGACTTTAGGGATTGATACTCAAATCAACCGTTTATCCCATTGAGCACTAGATGTTATGATAATTAAACATATTAAGGTATACATGTGTGAGGGTAACTTAAGAAAATTTATTTCATTAATTTTTAATAAATCTATATGACTAAACCAAGGAATGCTATTTAAGATAGCTATATGTGTGAACGGTAACCCTGACGTATAGAATTACATACATATAAATGTGTTACGATATTTACACTGAATATAAGTATTTGTTACAGTATACTATACGTGTATATATGTTGATATGAAATAGAATGAAATACCATATGGACAGAGATGAGACTTATGCCTTACTGATTGTAATTTAGATAAAGTATGAATAGTTAATAAATAGTTTGTTTGTTTAGTAAGAAATTCAAACAAAATCTTATACTTTTAATTGCTTGATATTTATCTTTTGATTTGACAAGTATGTATGGAAATTTTGAATACATCGTTTTATATAATCTCAGTTGTTAAGTAAAATTGGTAGTCACAATTAAGCTTTTAGCTTAGCGCGTGGTTTTTCTTTTTCGCACGTAGGTTGATTCGATCTTCAGTCTCCTCAACACAAAGGAAGGAAACCTTCATATAGTGTTGCAGCTAGAATTATGATGATCAAGGATAAATATTAATTTATTTATGTCATTTTTGTATTTGAAACTTTGGCATGTACACAGGTATTAAGATTTTATAATTTAAGTGTAATTTATAAGTTTTTAGTTGAGATTTAAGATTATGATATTATTATATATATATGAACATATTTTATGTAAATAATATTGAGAACAAAATATTTGAGTATTGAACTACTGATATAGTGGCAGGTAGATTAGCTTGATTATTATTGAGGAGGATGGAAAAATTTTGTGTAGGAGTTTGATTGAGATTGTGAAACTCAATGAATGATTTTAGAAGTGTTGTTTTTTTATTTTGTCTATAGGAGGCTGTGAATATTTAGTGAAGGTGCTGCCGAAACTTTAAAAAAAATCTAGAGTAAGAAATTAGAAATTTATCATTTAGGCATAAATGATAGTGATTAAGTAATATTCAAATTAAAGATAGGTTCGTGATATTTGTATCCGATTTGCTTACTAGACCAAGTATAGGGTGTTACAGTAATAGAAAACAAAAAGGCCCTAAGTGACAAGTCAAATAGATGTTATCCCCCCCAAACCCAAAAATTTACGAGGAAAAAAAATAAGATAACTAGGATGAAATAAACACTAACCTTGCTTCATCAGCATCAATACATAGAAAATGCCCATGTTGCCATCCATCTTGAAACTAACCAAAAAAGACTTCACCAGATTTTGAATAAAAGTGGCTTTCTGTAACACCCTATACCCGATCTGGTAAACAAACCGATTACAGATGTCACAAACCAATCTTGCTCTGAATATCACTAAATCAAGATAAATTTTATGCTTTAATTATCAATTTCTAATTTCTTACTTAAATTTTTTTTTTCTAAAAATTTCTGCAGAACCTCCCCAAAATATTCACAGCCTTCTATAAACCAAAATACAACACAACACTTCTAAAACTCAATCATCAAGATCCACAGCCTCAAACAAACTCCACAAAATTTTTTCATCCTCCTTAATAATAATTGAGCTAATCTACCTGTCATGATATTACTATTTCAATAATCAGATATTTTATTCTCAATAGTTTACACAAAATATCATCACATGTCTACGCTAATATCACAATATTAAATTTCAACTAGAAACTTATAAATTACACTTAAATTATACAATCTTAACACCGGTGTACATGCCAAAATTCAAAGTATAAAAAGAACAAATAATTTGATATGTATCTTTGATTCTTCACCATTCTAGCTGCAAAAACCTATAAAAGTTTCCTTTCGTTGCATTGAGAATACTAAATATCGATTCAACCTACACGCAAAAAAGAAAAACCATGCGCTAAGCTAAAAGCTTAGTGGTGACTACCAATTTTACTTCACAACTGATGTCATATTAAAGCAATGTATTTAAAATTTTCACACATTTACCAATTCAAAAAATAAACATCAAGCAATTAGAAGTATAAGATTTTGTTCGAAAATTCACACTTAACAAACTATTTATTAGCTATTTTTACTTTATCAAATTTATGATCAATAAGGCATAATAATTATCTCAATTCATATGGTATTCTATTATACTTCATATCAACATATATTCATGTATGCCATACTGCAACAAATACTTATTTTTAGTGTAAACATCATAACACATGTATATATGTATTTTTATATATGTATTTCTATACATCCAGTTTACCGGTCACATATATTGCTATCTTAAGTAGCATGTCCTAGTTTAGTTATATAAATTTATTAAGAATTAACGGAACAAATTTTCTTAAGTTACACTCACACATGTATACATTTATAGGTTTAATTATTATCACATTTAATACTCTAACAAGATAAACAGTTGATTTGAATGTCAATCCCTAATGTTTGATTGATACTTCCCAGTCCTACAATATTAGTATTTCACCAAGTCCCCATTTGCATGGGGAATTATTATCACATATTTGTTATATTATATTATATATATATATATATATATATATATATATATATATATATATATCATAAGGTATTTTCATAATTTTACTTTAACATTTATACTACACGAATCACTTTTTAACCTTAAGAAGTTGATAGTTTTATTTATATTCAGCATTGTTACTCAATCCATGACTTATGATGCTTTATTAAGTTAACTTATCTTATTTCTTATTTTATTTCACTTTTACTCATATTTATAACATTTTTAATGTTGTAATTATCTCTTTTTACTCCATATACATAATTAATTTATGATTTTGCCCCTAGTTATCAACAGTAGGCCACCACTAGACTGGATAAACGGAATAGAATATCCCATACGCTGGAGGGACCATACCACTAAGGTGTGATTTTCTGCTCCAGTAACATATTACAATGTGCCGGCTAATATCAGTCCCATCATATCAATCCCATACAGTTACAATACAAATATCAGAATGTGCCAGGTAATATCAGTCCCATACAATAACAATAATCGTATAAAAGACAATAATGAAATCTAAAATCCGTGGGGTAAGTGCCCCTATGGCTAGCCATACTATCCTAAGGACCTAGTTACACACTGAACACTAAGGGCATAAACTCAATTTCACAATATATAGCAGGTTTCTCATTTTTTTTCATTAATCTCATTTCATTATCAATTAAACATCATATTCATATATCATCACATGGTCATTTAATTACTTTATGCCTTTATAATCACATATGGCATTTGGCCATCAAGGGAAGTCATACTTACATAATCTCTCATCCTTCAATAACATGTCATCTTTGCGCTTAAATAATTAAACCCAAGCATTTATGCACATATATGTAAAGTATTGTTCATTTAACCCGTACATTATATTTCATAAATATTTAACAAATTTACTCATAGTTGTAGCTTTTCCATTTCCTAACATGATCAATTACCGGCAAGGGCACTTCGGTGCTCTATCCAATTATTTCTTAATTCCATTTATTTATATTTTATGAATTTCTTGTCAATCAACTTGTTAAAATTATAATTGCACATTGAATTTCCTAATATTACTTCTATACTTGGCATGGCTTGAATACATAACTCATCTTAGTTCACATACTTGTTGTCAAAAGCTTATTATTTAATTCAAATTATGTATAATTATCTCTATAAATAATGTATAGCAATGTACTATTTCATTATAATCACAACACCTCAAAGGGTTGACAAAGAATAACAAACTAATAACCCAAAGAGGAACAATTCAAGTCTGTTCAACTACACCCAATTTATGTAGACAATATAAGTTTGTTTACCAAAGAAAGTTTAATTATGTAAAAGTAATTCTTATAGCCTATGGATTCACCAACACTATAATGATTTGTTTTCTTAAAATTCTTAGTCACTTGCAAAACTAGTTAATAAATGCTTATCACCAGTTTTCTATTTTCCTTTTTAATTCACACTTGATGCTTACTTAATTCTAAATATATATACATTTATAACTTTGCATCTCAATTTCTTATTTTTGTTAAAAGCCTATCAATAATTCGAATTTACCAATTTGGTTAAACATAGGAAGTATTTAACCTTTGAATTAACATATTCTATTAATTTCATAACCCTAATCTAATAAACGATACACGAATTAATCTACCAAACTAAGATTCCATTAATTTTTAAATACTCATCAATATATTTACCCTCTTAATTAAGAACCCATAACATTTTGTCTATTAAATTTCTATTATACCAAATTCTCAATTAAAATTTTGTTCCTTCATATCATATTTACATATATAAAACATAAGACATCAATAATTTAATCAAGTTCCACAATTTTGCACTTTAACCAATTTTTTCAGCGCTTTTAACAATTTCGTTTATTATCAAGAGTCTAGTAATGTTAATTTGCTAATTCTTTAAGCATATGGAAAATTCTATATTTATTATAATGTATTTAATTTACTAATTAAGTGTGAAATTTTAACTCATTACTTTTATAAGCAAATTAACAATTTGACAAAACTTAATGAAGATAAACCTCGAAGAAGCAAATGGAATGAATCAACTTATTTGTAAATTTGTTCAGTTATATCCGATCGACAGTGTCATCACCATCCCCTTTTACGCATTAAATTTAAATTATCAATAACATATTAAAACTCGAAACTAGATCCTAAATTAACCAAAACTCAACCGGCAAATATTTTACACCTAATAAATCACACGGCCACAATTATTAATGCAAAGAAATAAAATATCTCTTAACTAAATTTCAGAATTTATTTAACTAAATTCTTAGGAAGTAAATTTTGTAATCACATACCTATTTCTTGGAAATTTTCTATATTTTTTCCAATTATTTGCTCGCTGGAGGTTCACCGAAACTTCGCTGGAGCCTCGCCGGAGCTGCATCAACACTACCATCATGAAGCCAGGATCATCGAGAACCCATTGTCGGTGGTCACGCGCCGTAAGGAGCTACGATGTGGTCGGGATCTACATCGTAGTAACTCGCCACACCTATTTCTGATCAGCTCATCGTTGGCATTTGGACTCAGACTAAGGGTATCGGAGTGAACACCTTGACTTCGGGAAATCATCAATGCAAACAGTGTCGACATCAGTCATCGTGGTTCATAGAAATGAAGGAAGAAAGCTTAGATGAAGAGAGAGAAAATGCAAGAAGGAAAAGACTCAAGTTGGCATCATTGACAACGGGAGTCAAACGGCCACATGCACCACACTTGGGCCGACGATGGGAGCCAACATTGGCACACGCATCGCCGGCAAAGGCGCCGGTTGTCGTGGGCAGCGCTTCACCTGCATCTCCTTCTATTTTATTTTTTTCTTTCTTCTTACGATTTGTGGCCTCTTCTCTATTCCCATTTGTTTTTCTTAATTTGGTGGCCACATATTTGATACCCAAAATATCTTCTACTTTTCTCTTTCTTTTTTCACAATTATTATTATTATTATTTTTTATATGCCATTAATTACCTTCAATCTTATTATTATTATTATTATTATATACTTAACTTATATTAATTTGTGATTTATTATAAAAATGTATTTTAATTTAAACCCACTAATTCAAAATTCTAAGACAAAAATACTTAGTCATCCAAAATCTTAAAAAAACTTATACCCCTTTCTACTTGAATCAAAATATAATTTACGAATTAGAAAATATTTCCAATCGACTCAAAGTCGGCACGTTACAGTTCTCCCCCTCTTAAGAAAATTTTGTCCTTAAAATTTATCTATCTAAAGATATAAACTCGAGCATTTTACATTCCTTTAAACCCTATCGGTAGTGTATATTGCTACCAACTAGATTATTATATAAGCTTCTACCACTAACAAGATTAAACCCGTTCAAAGGAATTCATTAATTGCTCTAATTTGTCAGTATTTAGCTATTACTCATCCATAATGTCAATTAAATTCCTTATCTGATTGGTTTGCTCTCATCGGTATCTCAAAATATCCTTATTTATTTCTAATTTTTAATTCGACACTCTATTCTACAAATGGTTCCCAACATATTCGAAGCAGTTTCTACACTACCAAATTCAAAAAAAGGGAGAAAACCAGTATCTCTAGGGAAATAGATCTTTTAGAAAATAACAGATGGTAGGTACAATATCAATCTGGAATGAATTACCAAGTGATTTATATCTATAGACTTTATTTATTTCAATTTCCTTTGTTTGATTTCTACGAAACCCAAAAGCATTTCAGCCAATTCAATTGGCACAATTTTAGTTATGCCAGTCTACACCAAATACAATTTGCAACATTCGTCAAAAATAAATTTATGGGTTCCAAGAGATGATTCTTCTTCACCATTCTCGACATTCTTGCAAAACTTCTTAGTCAATTTAACATTCTTAGTGTGAAATTTCAATTAGTATAACTGTGTCCTTGTATACCATGAAGATTACCATCACTTATCAATTGCAATACTTCATGTATAGGTTGTGAGAACAATGAGAGAATGGAAAACTTGCTCTGCATAGAAAGATTATGTATATACAACTCTTCCCTTGTTGTAGTACAAAATATTTAAAATCAACAAATTCTAGCTCCACATCATATAAGGATTGAGATTTAATAGTCCAACCTTTTAGGAATAAGTGTTATATTGATACACTTCCTGAATCAGTAAGAACTTCAAATCTAATCAATGAATGTAGAAGATGTTCCATTTCCTCATTTCCAGTCAACTGCTTCTTTCTATATATCATATTCATGACGCTCCTCTTTTTGTATTTAAAAGAGTCCTTTGACAATTAAAGACAACTATAATAAGTTCTGACAGAAATTCATGGTTATTATCCCATATTTCGTTACATGAATACAGTCTTATATAGATCTCAATTAACTATTAGTCATAAGTATTTTCAAAATATCATTCTGATATTAATCTTGTCGTATTAGAGAAACTCTAATCACAAAGTTGACCAAAACATTAACGATAAACAATACTCCCTCGCTTAAATCTATTAAAGCAAGTGAAATTTATATTTATCTCACCCTTAATTGAAAATGGATTCATTCTTGAATCACATTTGTTCTATACATTTATTTTGGCATGTACACACACTATTCTTCTCTTATTTTCTTAATATTCACTTACCTTAGTCGATTCTAATTCATATTATCCTTTTATAATCTCTGCATCTCTTTCCTTATTCTATACACTCATTATGTAACTTGTCAGTCTCCTTTTATCTACTTATCATATCCAATTATAATCCATATCATTCCTCACTTCAGTGCAATCAGTCACCTATCAGATTTCCTTTGATTGGGGCGTATGTACAAAAATTTATGCATTCATAGAAAATGAAATGATGCTAGTGCAATGTATGCAAAAATATTGTATGAACATGTCATTATGCAGATGCACTATTCATAACATGGCAATGCAAGTTGCCCATCCCCATGTAGAAATTTTTAAATCTCTGCCCCAATTATCAAGGTCACTGACAGGTAAACAAAGTACCTGATATGAGCTTGTAAAGCTCATAATTAGTGTGTTTTAATGTGTAGTTTTGTTTAGTATTGTGTTTACTATTTTGGTATTTTATCTATATTTTGTTTCTTTTATGTGTTTTGTATGTGTGTGGTTGTTTTATTTGTTTTATAGGAGAAGGGAATGAATAAAAGCTTAAAGGAGTCAATTGGAAGAAGGAGAGGAATGAGAATTGTAAGGGACTTGTCGCGAGCGCGACAAGGAGGAGAGCTCGCGACAGCCAAGCATGAGCATGTCTTGTCGTGAGGTCGCGACACAGTGTGGATGAGCAGTTGGAATTTTGAAGTGATGTAACTTTTTATGAACAATGGCAACTTTTATGAAGGGTTATCTTTGAATAGCCATGTCTTTTAGGGAGGCATATATATGCCAAGTGAACAGATTTTTAGGATGATGAATTTTTAGAATTTGATTTTGTGATCCTAAGAACATTAATTTTCTTTAATACTTTTGTTTAACTTTTCATGACTTGAAGAGGAGACAAGTAAGCAAGGGAGAAGACATCTTGCATGAAGGGAAAAGGGTTGAGAGATCCCCTTCTTCTTGTTCTTATGTTTTATTTTGTTCCTTGTAATCTTTACATGAATATTATGTTTGCATTTGTTTATATATGACAATTTTCTATTTCCATTTACTTAGTTAATCTTTGAGTGTAGAATTTACTATTAAAATTATATTAGTATCATTATAAGTTAAGGAAGACGACCTTTAATGTGCAATTCCTTCTCTGAAAATCAACAAAATGGTCATGAATAAGGGAGTTACCGAGAGCAACATCTTATTGGAAGTTAATAGGAAATTCATTATCAAAGCATAGTTAGAGAGATCACATGTGGAGATAATTGTTATAGGTTGGTGATTAATCTTAAAATGTGTAATTAAAATCAACTAGTTTATTAACGAGAGTTGAGAATTAGTACTTTAATTGCATGTTTTAGGCAATCTAATTCATGTCGAGAGAGTGGTTTAGAAATTTATTCTAACTTGGCTTACTAATAAGATTAAAAATTATAATTAAAATAATGGTATCAAATGCATGATTATTTAATTTCATAATATTTATTGTCTTTTTTTATTATACTTAACTAGGATTTAATTAATTTTATGAAATAAAGTAGTTAGAATTAATTTCCATTTATGAACATCGTAAACAGGATTAAAATTGAGTAGTAATAGTGGGTAATTAAAATCAACATTCCTCGTGGGATCGATATCTGAAGTACTATAACCGGTACACCGTATACTTGCGGTATTTAAGCTTTTAGAAAAAAGGATATCAAGTTTTTGGTGCTGCTGCCATGGAATTTGATTGATTTAACTATTGCATTATGAACCTAATTTAAGATTTTGGATTACGATATTTAATTTGTTTTTGTTTTTTTGTGAATTCAAAGGATTTGACTGTTCATGCCGTGTACAAGGAGTTCGCAAGAAGAACTTGAACCGTTCAATCCAGAGATAGAGAGATTTCTATTGAGTAACCGCATGTCAAATAAAAAGAAGAATCGAAATAGGAGAATTGCTATGGCTGAAGAAGACAATCCACCGCGATTAATGGACTTTGCCATGCCAGCATTTAGTGGTGCTCAACAAGGTGTGGTAAGACCCACGGTAAATTTAAACCAATTTGAAATAAAACCATTGCTTTTACAAATGATTCAAAACAGTATACAATTCTATGGTTTGGCAAATGAGGATCCAAATGCTCATTTGGCAAATTTCTTAGAAATCTGTGATACTTTTAAGATTAATGGAGTTTCGATGGATGCAATCAAGCTTAGGGTTTTTCCTTTTACATTGAAGGACAAAGCAAAAGCTTGGTTGAATTCCCTTACTAGGGGTTCTATCACAACTTGGGACCAATTAGCCTAAGCCTTTTTATCAAAATATTTTCCCCTAGCAAAAACTGCCAAAATTATAAAAGATATCACCACTTTTGTTCAACATGACTCTGAATCTTTGTATGAGGCATGGGAAAGGTTCAAAGAATTGCAGCGAAGTTGCCCACACCATAATCTTTCAAGGGAGTTACTGATGCAAACATTCTACAATGGTGTGAATCCAACAACTCGAGGCACCATTGATGCTGCAGCTGGGGGATCTCTTATGAGGAAAACAATGGAGGCTGCTTTTGAGTTATTGGAGGAAATGTCAATGAACAACTGCATGTGGCCAACTGAGAGAGCTAGGGAGACAACTTTCTCCAATGTAAGGGGAGTTCATCCAGTAGATTCAGTGGTAGCTTTGCAGGCTCAAGTGGAGCAGTTGACTCAGAAAATTAATAGTCTAGGTATGGGTAGTAATCCACCTAGTGGGTGTAGTATATGTGGACAATTAGGCCATGGAAGTGAAGGGTGTAATTTGGGTATGGCTAGTACTGAATAACAAGTTAGTTTTATCCAAGGACAAGGAAGAGGAAACCCATATTCAAACACTTATAACCCCGGTTAGAGAAACCACCCGAATTTTTCTTAGGGGAATAGTAGCAACCAAAATAGGGCTGTGGGGTTTCAACAACCTCAAGATAGATTTGGTGCCTTGGAGGTTAAGATGGATAGGGTTTTGGAGGGCATAAATATGAAGTTTAATGCTCAAGAGGAGGCCCAAAAGAGGATGGAATCTAAGTTGAAAAAATAACCAAGAATCAAGCTTCTTCCATTCACAATTTGGAAGTTCAATTGGGGCAAATTGCCAAGGCTCTTCCGTCAAGATTACAAGGGAGTTTACCAAGCAATACGGAGGACAACCAAAGAGAACATTTAAAGGCAATAAATTTGAGGTCAGGAAAGTCTTACACTAATGAATTTGTTTCCACTAACAATTTGGGTAATATGCAGGAATGTAATAAGCAAGTTGAGCTTGGTGTCGCGAGCGCGACCCCTATCGCAGGGAGCCACAACCATCGCGAGTGAGAAGGATGTTGCGAGCGTGCCAGTTATAGTGGAAAAGCCTTCTGTCGCGAGCGCGACACCTGTTGCGACCGCAAAGGATGGGGTTGCACAAGAAAAAATTTCAAGGGTTTTTCAACCACAACCACCATTTCCACAATGGTTGAAGCAAGAGAATCAAGATAAGCAATTTCAATCTTTTCTTGATCAATTGAAACATGTGCATAAAAATTTAAACTTTGTTGAAGCTATAACACAAATTCCTAACTTTGCAAAGTTTCTTAAAGATTTAATTGCTAAGAAAAGGAGTTGGGAAGATGTTTCAACCATTGAATTGATTGAGGCATGTAGTTCTATTATTACAAATAATTTGCCTACTAAAATGAAAGATAATGGTAGTTTTACTATTCCATGCATTTTAGGGGATGTTGAGTTTCCTAAGTGTTTATGCGATTTGGGGGCCAGCATTAACCTTATGCCATTATCTATTTTCAAGAAGTTGGGGTTAGATTATGTTAAACCTACTTCAATGCTTTTACAATTAGCTGACCAGTCCATTAAAAAGCCAATTGGTATAGTGGAGGATGTATTAGTTAAGGTTGACAAATTTATTTTGCCTGCCGATTTTGTCATTTTAGATTTTACATATGATGTGAAATGCCCATTGATTTTAGGGAGACCTTTCATGAGAACAGGTAGGGCATTGGTTGATGTCTATGAGGGTTCATTAATTTTGAGAGTGGGGGATGATAGTGTAGAATATCGCATGAATAGGGCATTAAGATACCCCATGGAGGAGAATATATGCATGAGAATAGATGTTATTGATGATTGTGTTGCAGCAGTATTTAATGAAGCAGATATAGATGGTGAGGTCATTAAGGAAGAAGCTAGTGGGAAGGAAGAGCAAGAGGGTGTAAGGCCAGAACGTTTATATCGAAATGATGCACCTATACCACCTTCAATTGTAAGTCCTCCTACGGTAGAGTTGAAAGAGCTACCTAACCATTTAAGGTATGCATTTCTTGGTTTAAATCATACTTTACCTATCATTATGCCTAATAAACTTACTAGTCATCAGGAATCTTTGCTAGTAGAGGTGGTTAAAAAGAGAATAAAGAGTGTAAGTTGGCAAATTTCGGATTTGCAAGGAATTAGTCCTAATGTTGTTATGCATAGGATTAATATGATAGATGATTGTCAACCTAGGGTAGATAAGCAAAGGAGACTTAACCCAAATATAAAAGAGGTAGTTAATAAAGAGGTCATCAAATTGTTAGATGCTGGGATTATCTATCCAATTTTGGATAGTTCTTGGGTGAGCCCAATACATTGTGTACCTAAGAAAGGAGGTATGACAGTAGTTAGGAATGAGAATGGGGAATTGATTCCTACTAGAACCACCACGGGTTGGAGGGTTTGTATTGATTATAGGAAGTTAAATTCAGCTACTAGGAAGGATCATTTCCCTTTACCCTTCATTGATCAAATGTTGGAAAGGATAGCTGGGCATTCTCATTATTGCTTTTTGGATGGGTATTCAGGCTATTTTCAAGTTTTTATATACCCTAGTGATCAGGTGAAAACCACTTTTGCTTGTCCATAAGGCACTTTCGCCTATAGACGTATGCCTTTTGGATTATGTAATGCACCTGCAACTTTTCAAAGGTGCATGACCTCTATCTTTGGGGATATGATTGAGAATATCATGGAAGTTTTCATGGATGATTTTTCATTCTATGGAGATTCTTTTGAGTTATGTTTAAATAATTTAGATAGAGTGTTGGCTAGGTGTGAGGAAACTAACCTAGTGCTAAATTGGGAAAAGTGTCACTTCATGGTTGAAGAGAGTATAGTTCTTGGCCATAAGATTTTTAGTAGAGGCATTGAAGTGGATAGAGCAAAGGTTGAATTGATTAAGAAATTACCTCCACCCACTACACTTAAGGGCATTAGATCATTCTTAGGACATGCTGGGTTCTATAGAAGATTCATTAAGGATTTTTCACTCATAGCTAAGCCTTTAACTAATTTGTTGGTTAAGGAAGTGCCTTTTGAATTTTCTGATGATTGCATGCATGCTTTTAATTCTTTAAAAAAGGCCCTTACAACTGCACCTATAATCACTTCTCCTACTTGGGAGTTACCTTTTGAAATTATGTGCGATGTAAGTGACTTAGCAGTAGGTTGTGTGTTAGGTCAAAGGATTGGTAAGCATTTGCATGTGATTTACTATGCTTGTTATACTTTGTCACCGCCTCAAGTGAATTATACAACCACTGAAAAAGAAATGTTTGCTGTTGCCTATGCATGTGATAAGTTTAGGTCTTATTTGTTAGGATCTAAAGTTATAATCTATACGGATCATGTAGCTTTGAGATATTTGTTTTCTAAGAAAGATGCTAAACCTAGGTTGATTTGTTGGGTTCTTCTATTGCAAGAATTTGATCTAGAAATTAAAGATAAGAAAGGCTCTAAAAATTTAGTAGCTGATCACTTATATAGGTTAGAAAATGCTGAAGGACCACAAGGGGATAGTCATGAAATCAATGAATCTTTTCCGGATGAATCTCTTATGTCAATAAATTATAAGCATGTGCCTTGGTTTGCAGATTTTGCTAACTTTCTTGCTGCAGGAATCATACCTTATGGATTGACATGGCAGTAGAGAAAGAAGTTTTTTAGTGATGTTAAAAACTATCTTTGGGAGGAGCCCTATTTATTTTGGATTAGAAGGGATGGTATTATAAGAAGGTGTGTGAGTGAGGAGGAAACTGTGGGTATTTTAGGTCATTGTCATTCCTTATTGTATTCGGGCCATAATGGTGGAGCAAAAACTACTTCTAGGGTCTTAGAGTTGGATTTTATTGGCCTACCCTTTTTAATGATGCTAGGACTTTTGTAGCTAAATGTAATAGGTGTCAAAGGGCAAGAAACATAGGAAAGAGAGATGAAATGCCTTTGAATTATATTTTGGAGGTTGAAATTTTTGATGTGTGGGGAATAGACTTTATGGGTCCATTTCCAATATCTTTTGGGAAGTCTTATATATTGGTTGGAGTAGACTATGTCTCTAAATGGGTTGAAGCTGAAGCTTTACCAACCAATGATTCAAAGGTGGTGATTTCATTTTTGAAGAAACTCTTTTCACGATTTGGAGTTTCGAGGGCTATCATAAGTGATGGAGGTACGCATTTCATTAATCGCTCTTTTGCATCTTTATTGCATAAATATGGTGTCCATCATAGAGTAGCTACTCCATATCACCCTCAAACCAGCGGTCAAGTAGAGGTGTCCAATAGAGAACTTAAATGGATTTTAGAAAAAACTGTTTCTAACTCTAGAAAAGATTGGGCGCATAAGCTTGATGATGCATTATGGGCATATAGGACTGCTTTTAAAGCACCTATTGGAATGACTCCATATAGGTTGGTGTATGGGAAAGCATGTCATCTTCCTATTGAGTTAGAGCATAGGGCATATTGGGCGAACAAGACCTTGAATTATAATATGAAAGATGCTGGTTTTAAGCGATGCTTGTAATTAAATGAACTTGATGAATTACGTCTTTTTGCTTATGAAAATGCATGCCTATATAAGGAAAGGTCTAAGAAATGGCATGATGCTCACATTAAGTATAAAAGCTTTAAGAGTGGGGATAAGGTTCTACTTTTCAATTCTCGCTTGAAATTATTCCCTGGAAAATTGAGGTCTAGATGGAGTGGACCTTTTGAAGTCACTCAAGTTTTCGACCATGGATATTTAGAACTAAAAAATAATAAAGGAGACTTGTTTAAAGTTAATGGGCATCACTGTAAAATATATTTTGATGGAGCATATGAGAGTAAAGAGGTATCTTTTATCTCTTTAATATTGGCTTAGTGTTATTCATATATTTTTACTTTTTATTGTTTTTAAGTGAATAATTTTATTTTTCTTTGTTTATTACCTTATTTAGAGTACTTACACATTTTGATTTTACAGGTATTTATGTTTGCTTTATTTATGTTGTCTATTTCCATTTAAAAAAAAGTCATGAACATTTCATCATTGTCGCAAGCGCGACTTTCGTAGTGAACGCGACAAGGATGAGTGGGATGGATCACAGGACTCTGTCACGAGCGTGCCCTGTTCGCTCTCACGACTATTTCATCTTGATTTGGGAAATATGCCTCTGTCACGAGCGCGATACCATTGCGAGCGCGACTGCTGATTTGGAGGATAAGGCATATAGTCTTTGTCGCAAGCGCGACTTGCTTCGCGAGCTCTCTAGTTCAAATACTGTGCCTTGTCGCGAGCGCGATAGTGTCGTGAGGTCACAACAGGACACGGGATTTGAATTTCTTAGGGTTTTAGCTGCCTTTTCACCTTCCCCTATATATAGTTAAAACCTTATCTCAACTCTTCACCTTCCCTCATTCAGTTGTTCTAGTTTCTTTTACGATTTTCTCTCAAGGCTTTGGTTTTTTTCTCCTTCTTTCTTCTTTTTACTTGTTTTTTTGAAAGGTTGTAGCTGGGTTGTTTGTATCTTTTTCTTCTTCCTTTATTTTTTAGGTTGTAGCTGGTGGAACACAAGACGTTATCATGGTTTGTACAAAGTCCATTGGCCGCAAGGATAAACAACCTGTGGTAGAATCGGGTTCTCCATCATCACCACCTATGGAGTATCTTCAAGCCAGGTTTGAAAGCCCTTTTTCCTATTTATTCTAAAGATGAAGGAAAAAAGTATAAGTTTTTTAACACAAAGTCTTATGTGGGCATGTTACATTTAGACAATGAGTTGATTATAGAATTAGGTCTAACAGTCCAATTTTATAAATATATCAAATACATGAAATGGGAGAAATTTTCTGTAATGAATTTGCCTATTAGGAGGGACTGGGCTATAGATTTTTTTGTGACCTTGGCATATGTTGACAATAAGAAAACTCAATTTAAATTTAGACACTAGGGTGCTGAGTTTATATTTGGTTTTGAAGAAATGCATAATTGGTTTTGTTTTCCTTTGAAAGGACAACATTTTAATGCCAATTTGTTTTATCACAGGCCAATTTGGACAACTCTCACTAGCTTAAATGAATTTAATAACAAAAATGCCTCTAATCGCCTTATTAAGGATAATGGGTTGTTTCTCTTTCATAAATATTTATGCCATGCCTTATTTGGACGAGTAGAAAGCACAAAGGTGCAAACCAAAGATTTGTTTGTGCTTCATTTGTTGTTGTCCCGTAAAACACCATGTTCAATAGATTTTATATTTGATGGGTTATATCATGCCTCCATTACTAAAACAAAAACAGTAGGCATGTGTCACATGGTAACCGACATCATTTTGGGGTGTTTAGGTGATTTAGGCAATTTTGTTTTGGATGAAAATGAGCGTATGACTTTAAAGGATATCCGTTATCTGCGTAACACCCATGTTTTAGATAGAGGCGCTTGGCCTCCGCAGTTTTTATCCCGTTTTTCACAGGAAATGAGTACTAGTCATGCCAAAGGAATAGGGAAAGCACCTGCAACATCTACTGCTGCCGCATCTGGTGATTCAGATGATTCTAATGATGAAGATGCGGCTGCTCCAACTAGTGATTTCGGTGTGTGCCGGGATGATAGTGCCGAGCCAAGTGTTGGTGCTGAGCAAGAGGACGAGGCTGGATTGCAGCGAGTCATGTCTCGTTTGGATGGGATTGAGGCTGCCAATCAAAGCATGGCAGCACGGATAGATTCCCTTGAGATGACTATCAAACAAATCCACAAGAGTCATAAGAGCCTCAGCCGCAAGCTCCTTTCTTTCTTCCGTCACAGAATATTCCTTTCACTCCTTCTCCACCGGGGTCCCCAAGTGGACCATCTCAGTAATGTTCCTCTCTCCACTTTTATTTAAGTTTTTCCTTTGTTTGTGTTTGTTTTTATTGCGTGTTTGTATGTTCATTTTTATTAAATCTTTGTTTGTGTTGTATTTGTTGTGGAGTCTTCCTTACATAATGAGGACATTGTGTTCTTTAAGTGTGGGGAAGCTAGTTGTTCATTTGCATATAGGATTAGTTTTAAATTTTTATGTTTTATGTTAAGTTGTGTTATGGAGTTATTCTTTGTGAGGTTTTTGCCTATTAACATGTGTAATTAATCTTTGCATAGTTAATTATGAGTCTATTGGATGCATCTACTAACTTAGAATTAAGGATCTTTAGTTTTAATATGATTATGCTTCCATCGATAAGCATGTTTAGGTAGAGTACTTTGGTATATAGTTCTTTTAGACCAAGTTTCTTTATATATGTGCTTTAGAATAGTAAGTTTTACATGATGTAGAGTTTTGTCATAGCCATGGTGAGCTTTTGAGCCTTAACACATTAAATTTATTGTTTTGTTGAGAGAATTCCTCTTGTATTCATTACTTTAGAACTTGTGTTAGATAATTTTTGAAATCACATTTAGTATATAATATGCTTGAGAAATGATAAGGGCATTAGAAGTAACCTATTTTAGCTTGCTTAAATACCTAACCTTTTTGACTTTAGGTAGCCACTTTGAGCCTAAACTATTTTATTCATGAGCTTATATAAAGTCTTGTGCCAATTTCTAACAAATTAAACCTTGAGCTTGAACCCTTATGTGGAAAATGTAATTATGCTTTGATGAGTAGGATATAGTATTGATATATTTTAAGCATGAATTTTTGAATATGTGTCTAATCCCTGAAATTTAAAGCCACTAGTATTTCTTTAAAAAAAAAGGAAAAAAATATAAAAGATAAGAAGGAAAATATTACACTAGTTTGCTTTTAAAAGAAGGAAAACAAAAGTAAGAGAAGCAACTAGTTGAAGTTGAGCATAGGTGAAAACTAGTGGGAAGTGAAGAATTATTGCAAGGGGATATGGAAATTTCATTAGTATAATTAGAAATCATGCTTTAGTGCAATTTTTGCAATACAAAGTCTTATTTGTTTGAGTATTTGCTATGTTTTCCACATAAATGAGCTACTTATCCCAAAAATTGTTCCTAACATAACCTAAGCCAAGCTATAACCCTTTAAAGACCCTTTTGATTTTGTGCATAATGTTATGCTAGTGATGGAGATTTTTATTTAATACAAGCTTATGGTATGTGGTGGTACAAGAGGAAATATGAGTTAAACACTATCCACTAAACACTTGAGTGGTGTAAGGAACAAATTATGAGAGAATAACTCTACATTTTGTATCACTAACTAGGTTAGAGTACATGTTATAAGAGATAAGGTTTTTAAGAGCTTTATATAATTGTACTTTGCATTCTCTTGTTTATCTTACTGGGTGTATGTGAGTATTAAACCTTATAGATCCAAGATTTTGTTTTGGTATTTGTTGACATTGACTCAATAATTAATATGTTAAAGAAATCTTGCATGTGTTAATTGATGAGAATCTCAAAAAGGATAAACTCCATATTCTATGCTTAATGTTTTAAATGTTTGAGTTTTGATGGTTTATAGCATTTTGAGTTTTTTCTTGAGGGCAAGCAAAAGTTCAAGTGTGGCGAATTGATATGAGCTTGAAAAGCTCATAATTAGTGTGTTTTAATGTGTAGTTTTGTTTAGTATTGTGTTTATTATTTTGATATTTTATCTATATTTTGTTGCTTTTATGTGTTTTGTATGTGCATGATTGTTTTATTTGTTTTATAGGAGAAGGGAATGAATTAAAGCTTAAAGGAGTCAATTGGAAGAAGGAGAGGAATGAGAATTGTAAGGGACTTGTTGCGAGCACAACAAGAAGGAGAGCTCGCGATAGCCAATAGAGCCAGCCAAGCATGAGCGTGTCTTGTCGCGAGCACGACAAGAGTCGCGAGGCTGCGACACAATGTGGATGAGCAGTTGAAATTCTGAAGTGATGTAACTTTTTATGAACAATGGCAACTTTTATGAAGGGTTATCTTTGAATAGCCATGTCTTTTAGGGAGGCATATATATGCCAAGTGAACAAATTTTTAAGATGATGAATTTTTAGAATTTGATTTTGTGATCCTAAGAACATTAATTTTCTTTAATACTTTTGTTTAACTTTTCATGACTTGAAGAGGAGACAAGTAAGCAAGGGAGAAGACATCTTGCGTGAAGGGAAAAGGGTTGAGAGATCCCCTTCTTCTTGTTCTTATGTTTTATTTTTCTTCCTTGTAATCTTTACATGAATATTATGTTTGTATTTTTTTATATATGACAATTTTCTATTTCCATTTACTTAGTTAATCTTTGAGTGTAGAATTTAATATTAAAATTACATTAGTATCATTATAAGTTAAGGAAGACGACCTTCAATGTGCAATTCCTTCTCTGAAAATCAATAAAATGGTCATAAATAAGGGAGTTAGCGAGAGCAACATCTTATTGGAAGTTAATAGAAAATTCATTATCAAAGCATAGTTAGAGAGATCACATGTGGAGATAATTGCTATAGGTTGGTGATTAATCTTAAAATGTGTAATTAAAATCAACTAGTTTATTAACGAGAGTTGAGAATTAGTACTTTAATTACATGTTTTAGGCAATCTAATTCATGTCGAGAGAGTGGTTTAGAAATTTATTCCAACTTGGCTTACTAATAAGATTAAAAATTATAATTAAAATAATGGTATCAAATGCATGATTATTTAATTTCATAATATTTATTGTCTTCTTTGATTATACTTAACTAGGATTTAATTAATTTTATGCAATAAAGTAGTTAGAATTAATTTCCATTTATGAACATCGTAAACATGATTAAAATTGAGTAGTAATAGTGGATAATTAAAATCAATATTCCTCGTGGGATCGATATCTGAAGTACTATAACCGGTACACCGTATACTTGCGGTATTTAAGCTTTTAGAAAAAAGCATATCATTACCACAACTTCCATCTTAACTAGATTCTATTGCTATTTGCCTAGAAATACCAAAACCAATGCTCTGATACCATTAAATGTAACACCCTAACCCGGTCTAGTAAACAAACCGGTTATAGATATCTCAAACCGGTCTTTCTCTGAATATCACTAAATCAAGATAAATTTTATGCTTTAATTATCAGTTTCTAATTTATTACTCTAAATTTTTTTTTTCTAAACATTTCGGCAGAACCTCCCCGAAATATTCACAACCTCCTGTAAACAAAAATACAACACAACACTTCTAAAACTCAATCATCAAGATCCACAGCCTCAATCAAACTCCACAAAATTTTTCCATCCTCCTCAATAATAATTAAGCTAATCTACCTATCATGATATTACAATTTCAATAATCAGATATTTTATTCTCAATAGTTTACACAAAATATCATCACATGTCTATGCTAATATCACAATATTAAATCTCAACTAGAAACTTATAAATTACACTTAAATTATACAATCTTAACACTGGTGTACATGCCAAAGTTTCAAAGTATAAAAAGAACAAATAATTTGATATGTATCTTTGATTCTTCACCATTCTAGCTGCAACAACCTATAAAAGTTTCCTTCCTTTGCATTGAGAATATTGAACATCGATTCAACCTACACGCGAAAAAGAAAATCCCCGCGCTAAGCTAAAAGCTTAGTGGTGACTACCAATTTTACTTCACAACTGATGTCATATTAAAGCAATGTATTCAAAATTTTCACACATTTACCAATTCGAAAAATAAACATCAAGCAATTAGAAGTATAAGATTTTGTTCGAAAATTCACACTTAACAAAGCATTTATTAGCTATTTTTACTTTATCAAATTTATAATCAATAAGGCATAATTAATATCTCAGTTCATATGGTAATCTATTATACTTCATATCAACATATATTCATGTATGCCATAATGTAACAAATACTTATTTTTAGTGTAGACATCAAACACATGTACATATGTATCTTTATATATGTAATTCTATACATCTGGTTTACCATTCACATATATTGCTTTCTTAAGTAGCATGTCCTAGTTTAGTTATATAAATTTATTAAGAATTAACAGAATAAATGTTTTTAAGTTACACTCACACATGTATACATTTATAGGTTTAATTATTATAACATTTAATACTCTAACAAGATAAACAGTTGATTTGAATGTCAATCCCTAATGTTAGATTGATACTTCACAGTCCTACAGTCTTAGTATTTCACTAAGTCCCTGTTTGTACATAACATAGCATACATAATAGAACTAATTGCAGATGCATATGGTATTCTATTCATGCTCTCTATATCCTTTTGTGTTTGCTGATACATACAATTAGAAAGGTGTTTCCCATGCACCATGGGTATAAATCCTTTCTTAGAGAGATCCATATTGAACCTCTTCAATACTTTATCTATATATGTACTTTGAGAAAGACCTAGCATCCTATTGGATTTATCTCTATAGATCCTTATTACCAAAATATAGGATCCTTTTCCAAGGTCTATTATGGAGAATTGCTTGGATAACCATATTTTAACATATTGGAGAAGAGAAATGTCGTTTCCCTTGATCATTATGTCATCCACATATAGAACCAGGAAGACAATTACACTCCTACTAACTCTTTTATACACACAAGGTTCATCTTCATTCTGTAAGAAACCAAACTCTTTGATTGTCTCATTTAATCATATGTTCCAGCTCCTAGAGGCTTGCTTCAATCCATAAATGGATCTTTGAAGCTTGCATACCTTTTTGCAATTTCCTGATGTGAACCCTTCTGGTTGTTTTATATACACATCCTCGGTCAGATTTCCATTTAGGAAAGCTGTCTTCACATCCATTTGCCAAATCTCATAATCATAATGAGCTGTAATGGCTAAAAGCATTCTTATAGACTTAAGCATCGCTAAAGGAGAAAAGGTTTCATCATAGTCAACACCTTCTTTTTGACGATAGCCTTTTGCTACTAAGCGAGCTTTATAGGTAACTATATTACCTTCCATGTCAGTCTTCTTTTTGAACACCCATTTGCACCCTATGGGTCTTATCCCTTCAGGTTGTTGAGTTAAATTCCATACTTTATTCTCATACATGGAGTCCATTTTAGACTGTATAGCCTTAAGCCATAAATCATGCTATGAACTGTTCAAGTTTAATTTTACTCCCACTGTCCTCTCGTGGGAGAAATTCTCTTTCCAAGAAGACAGCATGACTTGAAACAAATACCTTTTGTTCTAAGGGATGGTAGAAATAATATCCAAATGTTTCTTTTGGATATCCCATAAATAAATATTTGTCAGACTTAACATCTAGTTTGTCTGACATTGTCCTCTTCACATAAGCAGGACAACCCCATACTTTCATATGGGAAAGTGTGGGTTTCTTATTATTCCACATCTCATATGAAGTAACATCAACCGATTTACTGGAAACTCTGTTTAACACATAAACAGCAGTTTATAGTGCATACCCCTAAAATGACCTAGGCAAGTCTGTTCGGCTTATCATGGGTCGAACCATATCTAATAATGTTCGATTTCTCCTCTTAGATACACCATTGTGTTGTGGTGTATATGGTGGAGTCCATTGAGATAAAATCCCATTATCTCTAAAATAATTTTGAAATTCTTTGCTTAAGTATTCTCCACCTCGATCTGATCTAAGTGTTTTAATACTCTTGCCAAGTTGCTTCTCTACTTCATTTCTGAATTCTTTGAACTTTTTAAATGATTCTGATTTATATTTCATTAGATAGATATATCTAAATCTGGAGTAATCATCTATGAAAGTAATGAAGTATGAGTAACCTCCTATGGCATGTATAGTCAATGGACCACATACATCTAAATGTATTAAGTCAATAACCATTTTAGCTCTTTCTCCTTTACCAATAAAGGGAACTTTTGTCATTTTTCCTAATAAACAAGATTCACATGTGTCAAATGATTCATAATCAAATGATCCCAAATCACCTGACTTGTGTAACTTGGTCATACGTTTCTCATTTATATGTCCTAAACGACAATGCCATAAATATTAGGTATTTAGATTATCTTATTTCATTCTCTTGGTATCCACATTATGCACTTCTTTAATTAAATCAAGAACAAATATACCATTCTCAATTATAGCTTTTGCATAAAACATATTGTTCTTAAAAATGTAACAACACTTGTCCTTTAAAGAAATGTCATAATCGTTCAATAAACAATAGAAAGAAATAATACTTTTGGATAAAGCTGGAACAAAATAACAATTATTTAATTCCACTATTAATCCAGTTAGAAGAGGAAAATGGTAAGTCCCCACAACTATTGTAGAGATGTTTTGTCCAGTAGCTGACTGCAAACATATTTCTGCCTTTCCAACTCTTCTAAAGCTTCTAAGCCCCCATAGATCATTACACAAATGAGATCCACATCCGGTATCTAATACCCAAGATTGTTTTGAAGCAATAGAACAAGTATTAATTTCAATCATATGAATACCTGAAGTAGAAGCATTAGCTTGCTTCTTCTCCTTGAGAGAATCTAGATAGGCATTGCAGTTATGCTTCCAATGACCATCTTTTCCACAATGGAAGCAAGTTCCTTTGGGATTCTCTTTCTTGGCAACCTTCTTCTTGGAGATCCAACCATTATTTGGTTGCGCCTTGGTTATCTTCTTCTTCTTCTTCTTCTTCTTTTGCTTATTGCCTTTAGCAAAAGTGACAACCATGACACTTTTTGGATCCTTCTTAAAGGATCCATCGGCTATTTTGAGCATGTTGATTAGCTTAGGAATGGATACTTAGATCTTGTTCATGTTGAAGTTAAGCACGAAAGGTGGATAACTTGGGGCCAACAAGTACAAGATTAAATCTATGTATAGATCATTATCCATTACATAGCCAAGTCTACTCAAATGCTCAATATACCCATACATCTTCAATGCATGAGTAGAAGCCGAAGTGCCTTCCACCATTTTGCAGCTAAATAGAGCTCGAGGAATCTTATATTGCTCAGTTCTAGCCTGAGAAGAATAAAGCTCCTTTAAATGCAAAAGGATGGTTCTAGCATCCATCATCTCATGTTGCTTCTGAAGCTCCAAGGACATAGCACCTAGCATCAGATATGCTGCTGCTTAACTATCCTCTATGTATTTTCGATAATTGCCCTTGATCATATCAATGGCATCATCTGATGGAAGTGGTGGTGGATCTTTATCCAAGACACAATGGATCTTTTTAGCTCTCAGAACAATTCTCACTTGCCTGATCTAGTCAGAATAGTTGTTGCAACAAGCTTGTTATCCAAGATTGATCACATATTAATGTTTGATATGCTCATGATGATGACCTAGATGTGAAAAAGAAAACATATGAGAGTATGTTTATATATATGTATGTATTAATTAGGTCTTTAATTAATCCATTTACTCCCACTATTTTATTGCGAATTAATAGTCCTCACTATATAATTCGAGAAAACCCGATGGTTTTCTTAGTGGGCCAATATCCAATCCTTGATATGTAATTTGACCTTGACTGTGGTCAACAAGCCAAACTCCATACCCTTGAAAGGTAGGTATCTCTATAACAATTGTGTCTCTACACAACTATTGGATCATTAGGTTATCAACTCTTGATGCATGCATATCATATATGCATTCCCTAATCTTGCCTCTAGAACCATTAACCTTGACTGTGGTCAACAAGCTAATGGGCTAGCTAAGATGACCCATTTAATTAGATTTGAACATATTCGATATAATGTGAGCTTGACTGTGGTCAACAACCCACACTATAAAGAACTCTGGTTCTCGTCAAATTAATGGAAGGCTTATATACCTTAGTATTAGTATGAGGGATTTTAGTTAATTAATTCTCATCATACATGATTGGCATACATTGGTATGCATCCTATATCTATCACATAAATATAAGCATACAAATATGGTATAGTTATGGACTTTACTACATTGATTTCCCTGAGCTAAAAGGGAAATCAAAAGTTCACACCTAGGTAGTGTGCATGATTCAAACAAGTAAAAATAATTACATTATCTTCAAACTTGTTGGATCTCCATCCGGCTCATCTTGCTCCTTGATAGTGGTCTCCATCTCTATCTCTAATTATAATCTAAGTAATCTAATTACATATTACAATTTGAAAAATAAATACAAACCAAAAATAAGTGGCTGGGACATCAAAGTCCTCATTGGGCCGAAAGATGCATTATGCTCAATCACATTGGGCCTTTGTCCATAACTATCCATCATGCCAATCATACACCCTTATATGCATGTCTAATGCATAAAATAAAACATATAATGGATTACTAACTTTGTTTCAACTCATGAAATATACTTTTGAGTTATTTTAATAATGTGATCAAATTAGGAAACTTTTTCCATTTTGGAAACTTCCATTTTAGGAAACCTTTTTGCATGCAAGTGTTCTTGCCTTAATAATCAATCCAATTAATTAATAATTAATTATTAATTGATTATTTAATTAATTAATCATATTAAATAATTAAAAGAATCAATTTCGGGCTTAAGATAAAGGGTAGGCCGAAACCCATAAAAATAAACCCTAAATGTGTTCACACACAAACTAGTTTTGTGTCTATTGGACCATTTAGGCCATTTGGAATTAGCTAAGCCCACTCCAGCCCTTAAAACCCATTAATAAACTTAATTATATTTTATAATATTTAATTTAAATCAGCTCTTTGGGTCCACCAAGTCATTCACTAATCTAAATCAAGTTCGTAAACATAATTATGCCCATTAAGTGGTTTTAATGAATTAAAATTAATCCAATTAATTAAAGACCCATTTTAATTAATCCAATTAATTAAAAACACAATAATATAGTAGATATATCGGATTTAGAAGATTAAAATTCTTCTAAACATGAACACACCAAGAACATACCAAGAACACACAAAGAACACCAATTTATCGAACTTTTTGACTAAACTAGTTTTCATGCAAAACTTGTTCGATTTTAATTTTGTTTGATCCTATGGCTTAATATCTCATATTAAACACATAAATTATCATTAAAATAATCTTATATTGGATCAATAAAAAATTAATTTAGAACAGCCCCTAAACTTTATTGAAAAATAAAAGCCATTCACTTCATTCTCTATGATTCTTTTCTCAAAAGAATCATTTTTATTTTTCATTTTATATATTTGATCACATATATCCAGAAATAAATATTTCTCATTCATGAACAATCAAATCTGATATTTTAAAGTTCATGAAATAAATAACTCAAAATAAAAACTATTTCGCCAAAAAATATGGAATTGTAGATTCATGACAAAACTGAGTCTCTGATACCATGTTGGAAATTTATCGATTACATGCATCTCATATATAAGCGAAATTTTAAAATTTTTAACCAATAGATCTGATCTTGCCATGAATTTACAATATACATATTAATGGGAATAAGAAAAATCACCTTTGATTTTTGTTGAACAGTTGGTTTTCCTTCTCACCGGGTTGTCGCAAAACACAGTGTCCAAATTTGAACACCTCTAATGAGTAATCCACACTAGAGAAGGATTAAATGAACAATGGAGGAAACAAAGGGCTGGCTGAAATGCCCTTGATACTAGCAAGGGGTGGCAGCTAGGGTTGAGAGAAAAATTAGAGAAACTTGTTTTCTCTTAATTGTTCACACTGACCCTAAAACCCTATCACTTGGATTTTTATAGTTAGGTTAAAAATCCAACTTCATAATAGGATTGAGCTCTTTAAAATTGCTGGAGAAATATTAACTAGGCTTCTGGAATTATTAATAATTTATTTGGACTCAATTAAATCCAATTTAATCCCTTTCACAAAAGACTATGCATAAAACTCATAAACTAGGCCATTTGTACATATACTCAGATTTAATTACTCAAATGAATTCAAAATCCATCCAAAGTAAATATTTAGTCTCCATAACACTTATGAAATATATTTAATTTATTTTGGTCCAAGATTTAGGCCTCTAAGGCCTTCTACCAGGAGGTGGAATGAAACACTTCCTCTTGAGGGTTTCTATGGCAACTTCACTTCTTTAGGCCTCTTTAAATTTCTCCAATAGATCTATTAATTAATATATCAGCCCTATAACACTTATAGTCTAATTAATAATTAATTATGAAATACATTATTTCAATTAGGTCCATTTTACAGAACA
Source organism: Excoecaria agallocha (assembly GCA_037975025.1). NCBI lineage: Eukaryota > Viridiplantae > Streptophyta > Magnoliopsida > Malpighiales > Euphorbiaceae > Excoecaria > Excoecaria agallocha. Next base: position 84,477,780 of record CM075808.1, on the reverse strand, counting down.
TTTCTAAAAGGATCTATGAACATTTTTAGTTGATCATAATTAATTAAACTCTTTAATTAATTATTCTCTTATTCACTTCTCTATTCCCATAATAATATCAAATATTATTATCCTTGTTATTTTACCATTTTATCCTTTTTTCTATATGTTTGTGACCTATTGGGTTCCTATCCATATTGGTAGTATAATATGTAATTGTGAGTACTATTCAAAACTCACATGATTTAAACTTCTTTAAATAATTTCATCAATCCCTATTGTTATTTATGATACACCATCATACAAGTCATGAGTGGCCTTTAGCTAGGCATCATGCTTACCCAAATGTCAGGAAAGTCATGTGGTTTGACTATACCCTTCCATAGAAACAGTTACTGTGTAATTGCTCCTTTCACCACTCTTATATCAATTAGATTCTAAGTATGGATTTCTATCAACTCATATAAATCTAATTATGTATGTTCTATTAATTTAACCATTGTTCCTAAAATGCCCTTCATGGATCTCTATCCATCTTGGCATATTACTCTGGCCAGAGATTCTCTGAACAAGGCAATTGTAGAATCATACGAGATAACTTCCCTTAATAAATTTGGGATGGTGAATCCTTTATCAATCACTCAATTATCTTCAAGTAGGTCATGATATACCCAACCTCCTAACTATTTTCACCCCCAGTTGGAAGTAATCAGTTATGGAGTCAAAGTATACCACTTGCTACTTAAGATAACTTTGTTGATCTTAAGTCTAAGGATACTTGCACAACTGATATGAAGAGATTCCCCACTGACATAGATTTAATATCCATGTGAGAATTCTCTTTGCAGGTCTCCAATGAACTTGTTCTTCTAACAAGCATCCACATGTTAGCTTTTATTATCTTCCATAATCACAGTTATGAGAACCACTACTTGAACCATTCAAGAAGCATAACATGTGTTAGTCTGTCCGAATTAAGAATGTCCTATCTTGTTAATTATATGACTAGGGATATTTAGATATTAACACATTTGCATACAATAGACACCTAATATCATGAACACTTTCATGATTGCCTTTGCATTGTGTTTATAATATCAAGGACTTCATTTATTAATTTAAGATTTACAAACTCGTGTATTTAAATATAGCATTAATAAATGAATAATGCCTTTTATTAAAAATATAAATTCATACATATGAAATGCATCCCTTTTACATAGGCTCTAGGGCATACTCTCTAACAATCTCCCACTTGCACTAGAGCCAATCACTCATATGTCTTAGACCCATGATATTTATATGGTGATCATGCTTTATCTGGGAAAGTACTTTAGTGAGGGGATCCACCACATTATCATCTGTGGGGACCCTTTCTATTTTCACATCATTTCTAGCTATTATTTCCCTTATTAGATGGTAGCGTCTGAGAACATGCTTGGATCACTGATGAGACCATGGTTCCTTTGCTTGTGCAATGGCTCCAATGTTATCATAATATAAAGGAATTGGATCAACAATGTTAGGCACCACTCTTAGTTCAGATATGAACTCTTTTATCCAGGATGCTTCTTTGGCTACTTCTGAAGTAGCAATGTACTCAGCTTCTGTTATGGAATCAACAGTTGTTTCTTGTTTGGAACTCTTCCAACTAACTGCCCTTCCTCCCATTATAAACATATAACCAGACTGTGGTTTACAATCATCCTTGTCAGATTAAAAGCCAGCATCTGTATACCTATTAACTTCCAAACTGCCCTCTCCATATACCAAGAATATATCCTTAGTACTTCTCAAGTACTTTAGAATATTCTTGACAGCTGCCTAGTGTTCCTTTCCAAAATTGGACTTGTAAGGCCCCTAACATGATCCTAATTTAATTTTGGGGATAAATTACCATGCTATTATGTTAATTGCACGAAAATAAAATATAAGAATATGGTTTAATAGTAATTGAGGATGTAATTGAAGTAAATAGGTGTTAATTTGTAATTGTGGCATTTTGGTGGCCAATTGTGAATAAAAGCATTTAATTCAAGGTTAATTTGGAAGATTGAATTAATTGATAGGTTGAATTAAGAAAAAGAGTTAGTGGAGGGGTCATATTATAGTATGCATAAAGGTTTGTGCCATTTGTTTGACATGCAATTTTTCAAGGGACTAAAGAGGGGATTGTTAAGTGGGTATAAAAGGCTTGAGTTAGTGGAATTTGGAGGTGTCAAGTGTTAGTGAGAAATCGCCAGTGAAGAGTGAAAAACCAGAAAAAAATAGATCTTCTTCTACCTTTTGATTTCCATTGTTTTATCTCAAATGCATTGAGGATGATGTTTGTTGTTTAAGCAAGAGTAAAATGCAGTAAAATAAGGTAATCAAACTCTTAATTTAACCCTTCATCATCTTCATCTTCTTCTTCTTCTCAAGTTAACTTAGAACAATGTAATTGCTGGAAATTTAAATGATGACGGTGATGGTATTTGTGAAGGAGAAGAGGAAGGAAGAAGAAACAAAGGAAAAGGAATTGATAGAGGTTGAAGACTTTGGGTTTATCAGTTAAGGTATGGGAATTTAGGTTGTTCATAATGCATGTGAAATTGATTGCTGGAACTGGGTATGATTTACAGAATTCAAAGTTACGTTTTTCCTGGATTTTATCGATGTGAGGTTGAAGAAGACTGCCTTGCCGAGTCGTGAACCTTTGTCCAACTCATGAAGCTCTTCACGAGTCGTGAAGTACAGCTTTTCTTCTCCACACGTGAAGCTCTTCACGAGTTGTGAAGTACAGCTTTTCTTCTCCACACGTGAAGCTCTTCACGAGTCGTGAAGTATAGCTTTTCTTCTCCACACGTGAAACTCTTCACTAGTCGTGAAGTATATGCCTTTCTTCTCCACTCGTGAACTCCTTCACGAGTCGTGAAATTTGCCCCATTTGCTTCACTCGTGAAGCTCTTCACGAGTTGAACACACCTTCACGACTGAATGACCTGTCTGGAATGTTTTGCTCATAAGTTGAGCTATAGAATAGGAAATTGAGTGATTCTTTTTGCATTGAAAAATAGACTTCCGTACCTATATTTCATATGAAGAAACCTAAGTTTAAATTTGTCTCTGAGTACATGTAATCTAGGGTTGAATCCAGACTTGTTTTCTAGACTGTTCAAGGTAACAGAAATTACAATATTGTGCAGATTGTTGCTATACTTGATAATATGATTTTAAATTGATTGGGACAGATAGTTGCTTATGTGATAGTAAAGTTAATTGAATAAGGCATGTAATATGACTATCAATGAAGGATTTATATGAATAAAGATGCATTCAATTGTGTATATGAATAAAGACTAGTGATGAAATATCTAACCTATACATGTGATTAGTCTTATGCATGATGGTCATATGCCAAATTGATATATATACACATGTAAATCCTATGACATGAAAGTGCACATATTGACATGTACCTATGCTATAAAATAGGGATTATAATAGAATGACCTTGGCATGTGTATATGCCCATATGAAAACATGTTGATAAGTTGTATAGCACATGACTTGAATGATGATAAAGGTATATATATGTGTTGGAAACATGCTCATAAGAATAAATCAACTATATGCAAATGTACCCACAGGTATGTACATTTATGATTATGCATATGAGTATATGAGCATGTAATTGCCTTATGAGATAGAAGATGAATTAGCATGACTATGAACATGTGAAATACTTAATGAGAACATGACCAAGTATATGATATGATGATTATATGTCATGCCTATATGTTATGATGCAAATTATATAGTCATACAGATTTGAAAAGGCCAAATGTATAACTTGGCATGTGAAATGTGCATATATCTGATTATGCACCATAGAATTCACAGTTATGTAAGACTATGTATATGTGCACAACAATATACTATGAATACAGTATTGATATGTGAATTGAACACGAATATCGTTCTGCCTGCGATAGAGTTTTAGATGTGGATAGATAGGCGCCTATAAGGAAATTACAGCTGCCATAGTTGGCCCGATTGGGTCCATAGTATATATATGATCCCGTTTCGATCATGATCAGCCCCGTTTGGGTATGCTTGACCGGGCCATAGTATAGTTTGCCCCGTTTGGGTCAATAGATTTGATATCTTCGGATATCCTTCTTTGATACCGATGTGTATCCATAGTTCCTGTTATCCACCGATAAAGCTAAGGCAGGCTAAACGTTATTCATAGTAATGATAAAGAAATTAAACAGTTAAAGTGATTTAACTAAAGATTGATATTATGGATCATAATGTTGTTTTACCACAGGAATTATGTTTTATTTGAATATGTTTACATGGAAATTGCTGTCTATAAGAATTATGAATATGAGCATAATTGTTACTCTTCTGGGTACAATGATTAGGAACATGGAAGAATATGTTATGCTTTAAAGTATTTGGTATTAAAGACATGATATGTTGCATATGTTATTAATTGTACACATTGTATATGTATGTTTGATGACCTGTGTGTGTGGTCATCCATCTGTAGATATTCCCCACTAAGCTTTATAGCTTAGCATGGGTTATTTTATCCGTGTAGGTTCAAATAGCAAGACTTTTGTTGAGGGACGTTCTCTGCATCAGGAAAGGCCAACCATCGACTTATAATCTTGATGTAGGATATTTTGTAATACAATTATCATATGTTTTATATATAGGCCAGTTATCTTATGATATGTATAAAACCTATGCGGAATATTGTAACTCACTAGTAGTAAAGCTAAGACAGAATATGTGTGCATGTGATATACATAAAGTAATATTCATATAGTATAGTATGCATGATACTAGGTATGAAAAGGGAAAACATGAATAGACTTGTAGCACGAATATAAGCGTATGAAATCATATGGCATGATTAATGGCTAAATTATGATTAAATGAACATGTAGTATAAGCATGATTAATAGTATTCATGATACATGCTTAATGGGGTATTTGCATAGGGGGTGCTACAATTTGTGGTATCAGAGCCCTAGGTTTAGCCTTTTCTAGGTAAAAATGAACCTAGGATTCTATAGTATGATATAGTGTTTTGTTGGCCTGATGCAGAAGTCCCTGTTTTCTTATAGATTAAATATGGAGAGCTCTAGAGATGCATTTGAGGAATCGGCTGAAAGTAACAGGCCGGTTAGAACTAATCCTTCCAATATTGGACCTTCATCCTCCATTCCAAATGAGGTCCCAACAGCCGTCCCTATAGAAGCATTGTTAAAAATATCACAGGATATGGCTCAAGTTCTTCAAAGAATGACAACACCCAAAGCTCCAATTTCTGAAATTAGAAAGCATGGTGCTGAAGAATTTTTAGGCACTAATATGGAACAGCCTGAAGAAGCTGAATTTTGGCTGGAAAGGCTAGAGAGAATTTTTGATGAAATTCACTGTCTAGTGAGTCATAAAGCATCTTGTGCTGTGTCTCTATTACAGGGTGCAGCTTATGACTGGTGGAAGTTGGTATTGAAGCAACCTCAGTTACCAGATCCCCTTACATGGGAATTTTTCACAGCTGAATTCAAGAAAATGTATGTTACTGAGGAGTATAAGCAAAAGAAGTTAAAGCAATTCCTCCACTTGAAACAGAGAGTTATGTCTGTGGCTGAGTATGAGAAAGAATTCAGTCACCTGTGCAAATATGTTCCTGATGAGATGTTAACTAATGCTTTTAAATGTAGACAGTTTGAAGATGGATTGAATGATCGTATCCGAGAAAAGCTGATTGGGTCTACATCTTTGCAAGTGGTTAACTTCACTCAACTGGTTACAGTAGCCTTGCGAGTTGAAAAGAATGAAATGGCAAAAAGGGAGAGAGAACAGAGAATAGGTGGGTCCAAGGGTGGATCTTTCGCAGGAAAGAGAGCTAGAGGAGCACAAGGAAATCAGCCAGCTGAATCTGGCTATAGTTCTGCAAAAAGGGACAGGAGACAAGAATCTTCTGCAATGTCTAAATAGGGAAAACAAGCTTAAGGGAATCAGAGTGGGGGGCAACCTCCAGTGTGTCCCCATTGTTCTAGGAAACATTGGGGTAGTTGCAGGAAATTATCTGGGGCATGTTTCAAATGTGGTGGTACCGATCACTTCATGGCTAGTTGTCCATCGAAGAGGGAACAGGATGTGGGACAACAGGGCAGTAGAGAAACTTTTAAAGCACCATCTTCAGGTAGAGGCAGGGGAAGAGGACGTGGGGGATCGAGTTATCAGGGATCCCAGTCCAAGAACATTTCTGAATTAGTTGACAGGCCCACAGCTCTTGTTGTTCCTATTCGGGCTTATGCAATGAAAGCTAGAGAGGATCAGAGTGCTCCAGACGTCATAGCTGGTACATTCTCTCTTTTTGATTCTGATATGCATGCACTTATTGATCCTGGTTCCACTCATTCTTATTTTTGCACTGGGGATATGGGTAGAAATGAGTCTACTGTTCATGAACTAGAATATGATATTTTTATAACCAACCCTTTGGGTCACAGTGTTGTTGTTAATAGAGTGCATAAACAGTGTCCTATTGTAATTCAAGGCAAAGAATTTCGTGCTGACCTTATTGAGTTACCATTCCGAGAGTTTGATATTATACTTGGTATGGATTGGCTGTCTAGACATCATGCAGTGATTGATTGTGAAGCTAAAACTGTAACTCTCATTGGTTCTAATGGTGAAGAAACTTTAGTACAGGGCATTCTATCTAAACCCATAGGTAATGTAATATCAGCTATGCAAGCTAAGAGATTTTTGAGAAAAGGGTGTGAAGCTTTCTTAGCACTTGTGCTTGATTCAAGAATAGAAAATGTGAATCTTCAAGAGATTTTAGTGGTGAAAGAGTTTCCTGATGTGTTCCCTGAAGACTTACCTAGTCTTCCACCTGAAAGGGAAGTTGAATTGTCTATAGACATTCTACCTGGTACAGCTCCTATTTCGAAGGCACCATACAGGATGGCTCCTTTGGAATTGAAAGAACTAAAAGCTCAGCTACAGGAGTTGCTTAACAAGGGCTTCATTAGGCCTAGTACATCACCTTAGGGTGCACCAATTTTATTTGTGAAGAAAAAGGATGGGTCTATGAGGATGTGCAAGTACAGCCATATTTCACTTATGATGAAGAACCTATAGCAATTCTGGCTAGAGAAGTTAGACAGCTTAGAAATAAGCAAATTCCACTTGTTAAAGTACTCTGGCAACATCATGATATATAAGAAGTTACTTGGGAGCCAGAAGCAACTATGAAGGAACAACATCCTCACTTATTCCAAACAGGTATGAATTTCGGGGACGAAATTTTTAAGGGGGAGAGAATTGTAAGGCCCCTAACATGACCCTAATTTAATTTTGGGGATAAATTACCATGCTATTATGTTAATTGCATGAAAATAAAATATAAGAATATGGTTTAATAGTAATTGAAGTAAATAGGTGTTAATTTGTAATTGTGGCATTTTGGTGGCCAATTGTGAATAAAAGCATTTAATTCAAGGTTAATTTGGAAGATTGAATTAATTGATAGGTTGAATTAAGAAAAAGAGTTAGTGGAGGGGTCATATTATAGTATGCATAAAGGTTTGTGCCATTTGTTTGACATGTAATTTTTCAAGGGACTAAAGAGGGGATTGTTAAGTGGGTATAAAAGGCTTGAGTTAGTGGAATTTGGAGGTGTCAAGTGTTAGTGAGAAATCGGCAGTGAAGAGTGAAAAACCAGAAAAAAATAGATCTTCTTCTTCCTTTTGATTTCCAATGTTTTATCTCAAATGCATTGAGGATGATGTTTGTTGTTTAAGCAAGAGTAAAATGCAGTAAAATAAGGTAATCAAACTCTTAATTTAACCCTCCATCATCTTCATCTTCTTCTTCTTTTCAAGTTAACTTAGAACAATGTAATTGCTGGAAATTTAAATGATGACGGTGATGGTATTTGTGAAGGAGAAGAGGAAGGAAGAAGAAACAAAGGAAAAGGAATTGATAGAGGTTGAAGACTTTGGGTTTATCAGTTAAGGTATGGGAATTTAGGTTGTTCATAATGCATGTGAAATTGATTGCTGGAACTGGGTATGATTTACAGAATTCAAAGTTACGTTTTTCCTGGATTTTATCTATGTGAGGTTGAAGAAGACTGCCTTGCCAAGTCGTGAACCTTTGCCCGACTCATGAAGCTCTTCACGAGTCGTGAAGTACAGATTTTCTTCTCCACATGTGATGCTCTTCACGAGTCGTGAAGTACAACTTTTCTTCTCCACACGTGAAGCTCTTCACGAGTCATGAAGTACAGCTTTTCTTCTCCACACGTGAAACTCTTCACAAGTCGTGAAGTATATGCCTTTCTTATCCACTCGTGAACTCCTTCACGAGTCGTGAGATTTGCCCCATTTGCTTCACTCGTGAAGCTCTTCACGAGTTGAACACTCCTTCACGACTGAATGACCTGTCTGGAATGTTTTGCTCATAAGTTGAGCTATAGAAATACAAATTGAGTGATTTTTTTTGCATTGAAAAATAAACTTCCATACCTATATTTCATATGAAGAAACCTAAGTTTAAATCTATCTCTAAGTACATGTAATCTAGGGTTGAATCCAGACTTGTTTTCTAGACTGTTCAAGGTAACAGAAATTACAATATTGTGCAGATTGTTGCTATACTTGATAATATGATTTTAAATTGATTGAGACAGATAGTTGCCTATGTGATAGTAAAGTTAATTGAATAAGGCATGTAATATGACTATCAATGAAGGATTTATATGAATACAGATGCATTCAATTGTGTATATGAATAAAGACTAGTGATGAAATATCTAACCTATACATGTGATTAGTCTTGTGCATGATGGTCATATGCCAAATTTATATATATACACATGTAAATCCTATGACATGAAAGTGCACATATTGACATGTACCTATGCTATAAAATAGGGATTATAATAGTATGACCTTGGCATGTGTATATGCCCATATGAAAACATGTTGATATGTTGTATAGCACATGACTTGAATGATGATAAAGGTATATATATGTGTTGGAAACATGCTCATAAGAATAAATCAACTATATGCAAATGTACCCACAGGTATGTACATTTATGATTATGCATATGAGTATATGAGCATGTAATTACCTTATGAGATAGAAGATGAATTAGCATGACTATGAACATGTGAAATGCTTAATGAGAACATGACCAAGTATATGATATGATGATTATATGTCATGCCTATATGTTATGATGCAAATTATATAGTCATACAGATTTGGAAAGGCCAAATGTATAACTTGGCATGTGAAATGTGCATATATCTGATTATGCACCATAGAATTCATAGTTATGTAAGACTATGTATATGTGCACAACAATATACTATGAATACAGTATTGATATGTGAATTGAACACGAATATAGTTCTGCCTGCGATAGAGTTTTAGATGTGGATAGATAAGCGCCTATAAGGAAATTGCAGCTGCCATAGTTGGCCCGATTGGGTCCATAGTATATATATGATCCCGTTTGGATCATGATCAGCCCCGTTTGGGTTGAAAGGCTGCCCCGTTTGGGTATGCTTGACCGGTCCATAGTATAGTTTGGCCCCGTTTGGGTCTATAGATTTGATATCTTCGGATATCCTTCTTTGATACCGATGTGTATCCATAGTTCCCGTTATCCACCGATAAAGCTAAGGCAGGCTAAACGTTATTCATAGTAATGATAAAGAAATTAAACAGTTAAAGTGATTTGACTAAAGATTGATATTGTGGATTATAATGTTGTTTTACCACAGGAATTATGTTTTATTTGAATATGTTTACATGGAAATTGCTGTCTATAAGAATTATGAATATGAGCATAATTGTTACTCTTCTGGGTACAATGATTAGGAACATGGAAGAATATGTTATGCTTTAAAGTATTTGGTATTAAAGACATGATATGTTGTATATGTTATTAATTGTATACATTGTATATGTATGTTTGATGACCTGTGTGTGTGGTCATCCATCTGTAGATATTCCCCACTAAGCTTTATAGCTTAGCACGGGTTATTTTATCCGTGTAGGTTCAAATAGCAAGACTTTTGTTGAGGGACGTTCTCTGCATCAGGAAGGGCCAACCATCGACTTATAATCTTGATGTAGGATATTTTGTAATACAATTATCATATGTTTTGTATATAGGCCAATTATCTTATGATATGTATAAAACCTATGCGAAATATTGTAACTCACTAGTAGTAAAGCTAAGACAGAATATGTGTGCATGTGATATACATAAAGTATTATTCATATAGTACAGTATGCATGATACTAGGTATGAAAAGTGAAAACATGAATAGACTTGTAGCACGAATATCAGCGTATGAAATCATATGGCATGATTAATGGCTAAATGATGATTAAATGAACATGTAGTATAAGCATGATTAATAGTATTCATGATACATGTTTAATGGGGTATTTGCATAGGGGGTGCTACAATTTGTGGTATCAGAGCCCTAGGTTTAGCCTTTTCTGGGTAAAAATGAACCTAGGATTCTATAGTATGATATAGTGTTTTGTTGGCCTGATGCAGAAGTCCCTGTTTTCTTATAGATTAAATATAGAGAGCTCTAGAGATGCATTTGAGGAATCGGCTGAAAGTAACAGGCCGGTTAGAACTAATCCTTCCAATATTGGACCTTCATCCTCCAATCCAAATGAGGTTCCAACAGCCGTCCCTATAGAAGCATTGTTAAAAATATCACAGGATATGGCTCAAGTTCTTCAAAGAATGACAGCACCCAAAGCTCCAATTTCTGAAATTAGAAAGCATGGTGCTGAAGAATTTTTAGGCACTAATATGGAACAGCCTGAAGAAGCTGAATTTTGGCTGGAAAGGCTAGAGAAAATTTTTGATGAAATTCGCTGTCCAGCGAGTCATAAAGCATCTTGTGCTGTGTCTCTATTACAGGGTGCAGCTTATGACTGGTGGAAGTTGGTATTGAAGCAACCTCAGTTACCAGATCCCCTTACATGGGAAGTTTTCACAGCTGAATTCAAGAAAAAGTATGTTACTGAGGAGTATAAGCAAGAGAAGTTAAAGCAATTCCTCCACTTGAAACAGAGAGTTATGTCTGTGGCTGAGTATGAGAAAGAATTCAGACACCTGTGCAAATATGCTCCTGATGAGATGTTAACTGATGCTTTTAAATGTAGACAGTTTGAAGATGGATTGAATGATCGTATCCGAGAAAAGCTGATTGGGTCTACATTTTTGCAAGTGGTTAACTTCACTCAACTGGTTACAGCAGCCTTGCGAGTTAAAAAGAATGAAATGGCAAAAAGGGAGAGAGAACAGAGAATAGGTGGGTCCAAGGGTGGATCTTTCGCAGGAAAGAGAGCTAGAGGAGCACAAGGAAATCAGCCAGCTGAATCTGGCTATAGTTCTGCAAAAAGGGACAGGAGACAAGAATCTTCTGCAATGTCTAAATAGGAAAAATAAGCTTTAGGGAATCAGAGTGGGGGGCAACCTCCAGTGTGTCTCCATTGTTCTAGGAAACATTGGGGTAGTTGCAGGAAATTGTCTGGGGCATGTTTCAAATGTGGTGGTACCGATCACTTCATGGCTAGTTGTCCATCGAAGAGGGAATAGGATGTGGGACAGGAGGGCAGTAGAGAAACTTTTAAAGCACCATCTTCAGGTAGAGGCAGGGGAAGAGGACGTGGGGGATCGAGTTATCAGGGATCCCAGTCCAGGAACATTTCTGAATCAGTTGACAGGCCCACAGCTCTAGTTGTTCCTATTCGGGCATATGCAATGAAAGCTAGAGAGGATCAGAGTGCTCCAGAAGTCATAGCTGGTACATTCTCTCTTTTTGATTCTGATATGCATGCACTTATTGATCCTGGTTCCACTCATTCTTATTTTTGCACTGGGGATATGGGTAGAAATGAGTCTACTGTTCATGAACTAGAATATGATATTTTTGTAACCAACCCTTTGGGTCACAGTGTTGTTGTTAATAGAGTGCATAAACAGTGTCCTATTGTAATTCAAGGCAAAGAAATTCGTGCTGACCTTATTGAGTTACCATTCCGGGAGTTTGATATTATACTTGGTATGGATTGGCTGTCTAGACATCATGCAGTGATTGATTGTGAAGCTAAAACTGTAACTCTCATTGGTTCTAATGGTGAAGAAACTTTAGTACAGGGCATTCGATCTAAACCCATAGGTAATGTAATATCAGCTATACAAGCTAAGAGATTTTTGAGAAAAGGGTGTGAAGCTTTCTTAGCACTTGTGCTTGATTCAAGAATAGAAAATGTGAATCTTCAAGAGATTTCAGTGTTGAAAGAGTTTCCTGATGTGTTCCCTGAAGACTTACCTAGTCTTCCACCTGAAAGGGAAGTTGAATTGTCTATAGACATTCTACCTGGTACAGCTCCTATTTCGAAGGCACCGTACAGGATGGCTCCTTTGGAATTGAAAGAACTAAAAGCTCAGCTACAGGAGTTGCTTGACAAGGGCTTCATTAGGCCTAGTACATCACCTTGGGGTGCACCAGTTTTATTTGTGAAGAAAAAGGATGGGTCTATGAGGATGTGCAAGTACAGCCAGATTTCACTTATGATGAAGAACCTATAGCAATTCTGGCTAGAGAAGTTAGACAGCTTAGAAATAAGCAAATTCCACTTGTTAAAGTACTCTGGCAACATCATGATATACAAGAAGTTACTTGGGAGCCAGAAGCAACTATGAAGGTACAACATCCTCACTTATTCCAAACGGGTATGAATTTCGGGGACGAAATTTTTAAGGGGGAGAGAATTGTAAGGCCCCTAACATGACCCTAATTTAATTTTGGGGATAAATTACCATGCTATTATGTTAATTGCATGAAAATAAAATATAAGAATATGGTTTAATAGTAATTGAAGTAAATAGGTGTTAATTTGTAATTGTGGCATTTTGGTGGCCAATTGTGAATAAAAGCATTTAATTCAAGGTTAATTTGGAAGATTGAATTAATTGATAGGTTGAATTAAGAAAAAGAGTTAGTGGAGGGGTCATATTATAGTATGCATAAAGGTTTGTGCCATTTGTTTGACATGCAATTTTTCAAGGGACTAAAGAGGGGATTGTTAAGTGGGTATAAAAGGCTTGAGTTAGTGGAATTTGGAGGTGTCAAGTGTTAGTGAGAAATTGGCAGTGAAGAGTGAAAAACCAGAAAAAAATAGATCTTCTTCTTCCTTTTGATTTCCACTGTTTTATCTCAAATGCATTGAGGATGATGTTTGTTGTTTAAGCAAGAGTAAAATGCAGTAAAATAAGGTAATCAAACTCTTAATTTAACCCTCCATCATCTTCATCTTCTTCTTCTTTTCAAGTTAACTTAGAACAATGTAATTGCTGGAAATTTAAATGATGACGGTGATGGTATTTGTGAAGGAGAAGAGGAAGGAAGAAGAAACAAAGGAAAAGGAATTGATAGAGGTTGAAGACTTTGGGTTTATCAGTTAAGGTATGGGAATTTAGGTTGTTCATAATGCATGTGAAATTGATTGCTGGAACTGGGTATGATTTACAGAATTCAAAGTTACATTTTTCCTGGATTTTATCGATGTGAGGTTGAAGAAGACTGCCTTGCCGAGTCGTGAACCTTTGTCCGACTCGTGAAGCTCTTCACGAGTCGTGAAGTACAGCTTTTCTTCTCCACATGTGAAGCTCTTCACAAGTTGTGAAGTACAGCTTTTCTTCTCCACACGTGAAGCTCTTCACGAGTCGTGAAGTACAGCTTTTCTTCTCCACACGTGAAACTCTTCACGAGTCGTGAAGTATATGCCTTTCTTATCCACTCGTGAACTCCTTCACGAGTCGTGAGATTTGCCCCATTTGCTTCACTCGTGAAGCTCTTCACGAGTTGAACACTCCTTCACGGCTGAAATGACCTGTCTGGAATGTTTTGCTCATAAGTTGAGCTATAGAATAGCAAATTGAGTGATTCTTTTTGCATTGAAAAATAGAGTTCCATACCTATATTTCATATGAAGAAACCTAAGTTTAAATCTGTCTCTAAGTACATGTAATCTAGGGTTGAATCCAGACTTGTTTTCTAGACTTTTCAAGGTAACAGAAATTACAATATTGTGCAGATTGTTGCTATACTTGATAATATGATTTTAAATTGATTGAGATAGATAGTAGCTTATGTGATAGTAAAGTTAATTGAATAAGGCATGTAATATGACTATCAATGAAGGATTTATATGAATACAGATGCTTTCAATTGTGTATATGAATAAAGACTATTGATGAAATATCTAACCTATACATGTGATTAGTCTTGTGCATGATGGTCATATGCCAAATTGATATATATACACATGTAAATCCTATGACATGAAAGTGCACATATTGACATGTACCTATGCTATAAAATAGGGATTATAATAGTATGACCTTGGCATGTGTATATGCCCATATGAAAACATGTTGATATGTTGTATAGCACATGACTTGAATGATGATAAAGGTATATATATGTGTTGGAAACATGCTCATAAGAATAAATCAACTATATGAAAATGTACCCACAGGTATGTACATTTATGATTATGCATATGAGTATATGAGCATGTAATTGCCTTATGAGATAGAAGATGAATTAGCATAACTATGAACATGTGAAATGCTTAATGAGAACATGACCAAGTATATGATATGATGATTATATGTCATGCCTATATGTTATGATGCAAATTATATAGTCATACAGATTTGGAAAGGCCAAATGTATAACTTGGCATGTGAAATGTGCATATATCTGATTATGCACTATAGAATTCATAGTTATGTAAGACTATGTATATATGCACAACAATATACTATGAATACAGTATTGATATGTGAATTGAACACGAATATAGTTCTGCCTGCGATAGAGTTTTAGATGTGGATAGATAAGCGCCTATAAGGAAATTGCAGCTGCCATAGTTGGCCCGATTGGGTCCATAGTATATATATGATCCCGTTTGGATCATGATCAGCCCCATTTGCGTTGAAAGGCTGCCCTGCTTGGGTATGCTTGACCGGTCCATAGTATAGTTTGGCCCCGTTTGGGTCTATAGATTTGATATCTTTAGATATCCTTCTTTGATACCGATGTGTATCCATAGTTCCCGTTATCCACCGATAAAGCTAAGGCAGGCTAAACGTTATTCATAGTAATGATAAAGAAATTAAACAGTTAATGTGATTTGACT
Organism: Excoecaria agallocha; assembly: GCA_037975025.1. Taxonomy (NCBI): domain Eukaryota; kingdom Viridiplantae; phylum Streptophyta; class Magnoliopsida; order Malpighiales; family Euphorbiaceae; genus Excoecaria; species Excoecaria agallocha. The sequence goes on along the minus strand of CM075808.1, from coordinate 84,462,528 downwards.
AAAGATTGATATTGTGGATCATAATGTTGTTTTACCACAGGAATTATGTTTTATTTGAATATGTTTACATGGAAATTGCTGTCTATAAGAATTATGAATATGAGCATAATTGTTACTCTTCTGGGTACAATGATTAGGAACATGGAAGAATATGTTATGCTTTAAAGTATTTGGTATTAAAGACATGATATGTTGCATATGTTATTAATTGTATACATTGTATATGTATGTTTGATGACCTGTGTGTGTGGTCATCCATCTGTAGATATTCCCCACTAAGCTTTATAGCTTAGCATGGGTTATTTTATCCGTGTAGGTTCAAATAGCAAGACTTTTGTTGAGGGAAGTTCTCTGCATCAGGAAGGGCTAACCATCGACTTATAATCTTGATGTAGGATATTTTGTAATACAATTATCATATGTTTTGTATATAGGCCAGTTATCTTATGATATGTATAAAACCTATGCGGAATATTGTAACTAACTAATAGTAAAGCTAAGACAAAATATGTGTGCATGTGATATACATAAAGTAATATTCATATAGTATAGTATGCATGATACTAGGTATGAAAAGTGAAAACATGAATAGACTTGTAGCACGAATATCAGCGTATGAAATCATATGGCATGATTAATGGCTAAATGATGATTAAATGAACATGTAGTATAAGCATGATTAATAGTATTCATGATACATGTTTAATGGGGTATTTGCATAGGGGGTGCTACAGGACTGAAATCTGCTTGTGACACTTAAAGAAAAAGCTACATCTGGATGTGTACATAACATAGCATACGTGATAGAACCAATTGCAGATGTATATGGTATTTTATTCATGCTCTCTCTGTCCTTTTATGTCTGCAGATACATACACTTAGAAAGGTGTTTCCCATGCACCATGGTTATAAACCCTTTCTTAGAGATATCCATATTTAACCTCTTCAATACTTTATCTATATATGTACTTTGAGAAAGACCTAGCAACCTATTGGATCTATCTCTATAGATCCTTATTCCAAAAATATAGGATGCTTCTCTAAGGTCTTTCATGGAGAATTGCTTCAATAACCATATTTTAACATATTGGAGAAGAGAAATGTCATTTCCCATGATCAATATGTCATTCACATATAGAACCAGGAAGATAATTGCACTCCCACTGACCTTTTCATACACACAAGGTTCATTTTCATTCTATAAGAAAACAAACTCTTTGATTGTTTCGTTGAATCGTATGTTCCAGCTCCTAGAGGCTTGCATCAATCCATAAATGGATCTTTGAAGCTTGCATACCTTTTCACCATTTCCTGATGTGAACCCTTCTAGTTGTGTCATATACACATCCTCAGTCAGATTTCCATTTAGGAAAGCTATCTTCACATCCATTTGCCAAATCTCATAATCATAATGAGTTGCAATGGCTAAAAGTATTCTTATATACTTAAGCATCGCTAAAGGAGAAAAGGTTTCATCATAGTCAATACGTTCTTTTTGACGATAGCCTTTTGCTACTAAGTGAGCTTTATAGGTAACTATATTACCTTTCATGTCTGTCTTCTTTTTGAAGACCCATTTGCACCTTATGGGTCTTATCCCTTCAGGTTTTTAAGTTAAAGTCCATACTTTATTCTCAAATGTAGAGTCCATTTCAGACTACATAGCCTTAAGCCATAAATTACGTTATGAACTGTTCAAAACTTCTTAATAGCTTATAAGCTCATTATCCTCTACTATAGTTATGCCTCTATCCGAATCAATGTGAAATCAATATCTCACAGGGATAGAACGCATCCTAGTAGATCTTCTAGGATTTTGTGTATAATCAGGTTCAACTGTAATCTCATCATTATGAAATTCAGTCTCGGGTTCAATCAGTTGATCTTTTATTTATGGGTCTTGAACTTCACAAAGTTCAATTTTACTCCCACTATCCTTTCGTAGGAGAAATTCTCTTTCCAAGAAGATAGCATGTCTTGAAACAAACACCTTTTGCTCTAAGGGATCGTAGAAATAATATCCAAATGTTTCTTTTGGATATCCCACAAATAAACATTTGTCAAACTTAACATCTAGTTTGTTTGACATTGTCCTCTTCACATAAGCAGGACAACCCCATACTTTCATATGAGAAAGTGTGGTTGGTATACATTGATATGCATCCTATATCTATCACATAAATATAAGCATACAAATATGGTATAGTTATGGACTTTACTACATTTTTTTCCTTGAGCCAAAAGGGAAATCAAAAGGTCACACCTAGGTAGTTTGCATGATTCAAACAAGTAAAAATAATGACATTATCTTCAAACTTGTTGGATCTCCATCCGGCCCATATTGCTCCTTGAAAGTGGTCTCCATCTCTAACTCTAATTCTAATCTAAGTAATCTAATTAAATATTACAATTTAAAAATGAAATACAAACCAAAAACAAGTGGCTGGGACATGAAAGTCCTTATTGGGCAGAAAGATGCATTATGCTCAATCACATTGGGCCTTTGTTCATAACTATCCATCATGCCAATCATACACCCTTATATGCATATCTAATGCATAAAATAAAACATATAATGATTACTAACTTTGTTTCAACTATTGAAACATACTTTTGAGTTATTTTAAGAATGTGATCAAATAAGGAAACTTTTTCCATTTTGGAAACTTCCATTTTAGGAAACCTTTTTGCATGCATGTGTTATTGCCTTAATAATCAACCAATTGATTAATAATTAATTATTAATTGATTATTTAATTAATTAATCATATTAAATAATTAAAATAATCAATTTTGGGCTTAAGATAAAGGGTAGGCCGAAACCCCACAAAATTAAACCCTAAATGTGTTCACACACAAACTAGTTTTGTATCTATTTGACTATTTGGGCCTTTTGGAATGAGCCAAGCCCACTCCAGCCCTTAAAACCTATTAATAAACTTAATTATAATTTATAATATTTAATTTAAATCAGCTCCTTGGGCCCACCAAGTCATTCACTAATTTAAACCAAGTCCGTAAATATAATTATGCCCATTAAGTGATTTTAATGAATTAAAATTAATCCAATTAATTTAAGACCCATTTTAATTAATCCAATTAATTAAAAAAAATAATATAGCAAATATATCAGATTTAGAAGATTAAAATTGTTCTAAAGATGTGATATATGAAACATCTAATGCCTGCACATAGAACTTAGTGGTGGATATATAGGCATGCCTATAGGGTTATAATGCAACTGCTACAATCCAGACCTCGTTTGGGTCATAGTATGGATGTCCCTATTGGGACCACAGTCTTGACCCCGTTTGGGTCTATATGTTTAATACCTTCGGGTATTTATTTGATCGATACCTATGGGTATCCACAATTCCTATTATCCACACCCACAGAGCTTAGGCAGGCATTCACAGAAAAGAAAAATTTTAAAGGAATTGTTAAATAATGATATGTTGTACATGTTTATACTTGTATTATAAGTAATATATTGATATATCCTCCTTATTATTGATTATACTATTCTCCAATGTTAATAAATGTATTTTGTGTTGTTGCATGTTGTGTGCTTGGAAATGGCCAATTTGAGTGGTTGTTCATATATTATCTGTAACCCACGAGGCTGTTTAGCTTAGCACAGGTTTTATCTATATAGGTACTCAAGTTTAAACTCTCGATCAGGGACAAAAATCTACATCAACCAAGCCAACCCTAGAAGAGTCAAAGTATAAAGATATTATATTTTGGTTTTACTGTTGTATATTTTCATCTTGTACCTAGTAAAGTGACTATAATGAGTAAACAGTTGTAAAGCATAATATAGTGAATAGTACCTTTTTACATGATCTTAACTATTCTAATAAAGCAAATGAAAAGTATGCTAACAAATATAATAATTATGCGTATTAAATACATTAAGAATGTATGCACGAGGTGGTATGTAGGAAAGGGATGACCCAAAAAGGCATAGTATAGTCTTTACAAGCACAACCATAATCCTTTTGCTTGCTATATGGGTCTTCATGTATTAAACAAATTCAACTAAATTAGGTGGTACTCATCAAAAGCTGCCATGCCTCAGTGGGTCTGACTCGATTTATTTGATTTATTTAAATACATAATGGCCAAAACTCATATGCCTGTGCCTTCATTATGAGTGATATGCTATAGATTTTTCACCATACATCATACACATTCATTTGGTTCCCTGTTAACCCTTGGACTAAGCCCACCTAGGACAAAGACTATATGACCACATGTGTAAGAGTGATAAGGTTAGAAGGCTTCTTGTATGTAGTTGTTGATGTTGCATTTCACTACCATGCATAATATGCACGTCATACATCATTCTAACACTTTGTTTTCTTAGCCATCATAGATCACTCGCCTAAGTGGTTCAGGGTCTAAATGGTCACCTTGTCAAAGAGTTTTTTCCTACACAGCAAGGTTCTAGTGTGTCAGAATTGGATTCAAGTGATACAAAACAGTTGTCAGAACACTCAATAAGGGTAGAAATGGCTGATCTTACATTGCCAGCTAGTACCTCAACCTCTCAAGACCTAGAGAAGAAGATGGATGATTTTGAAAAGCAAATAATGTCCATGATTTCTAATTTTATGGCTAAACTTGGCTTTTATATCTGGCACTCAATCAAGTGCACCCCCTGCTAAATGAGTTGAACCAACTCCCATTAAGGAGACTCCTACAACAGTTACTCTGGTGCCTTCACAAACTATTATGCCAGAAAATTTGTACCTAGGGGCCCCCTAGTTGATCTTCAAGAATGGGATAAGAGGTTTGGTACGTTAGAAAGAAGAATCATGCTCATGATTGATGGAATGATGTTCACTTTGGTGCCACCTACTAAACCACTGAACATAGCATCTACCATTGGACAAGTGAAACCAGCTATTACTGGGGGCACTTCTACAATGGCTGCTGCTATGGTATCTTCATTAGCTACTGAATTTAGGAGTTTAACACCAATAGTTTTGCCTGTTGCTAACTTCAGGGGTAAGACACTACTTATTTTACAAAATAAGCCAAGAAGAGATAAGCGGCACATGCTGGAATATGACTTCATGCTTGAACAGGTTGAGGATTCAACAGTTACACGAGCCCTAAAAAATAAAGTGTCAAGGGCAGAATATGACTTAGAATTAGCCTTAGATCTATGTTCCGGAGATGCATCATTCAAAATTTTAGTACAGTCACCAAAGCAAGTGGAAAGGATAGAGATGTCTAGTCTGTTATAGCCAATCGGTATTCCCATCCTTTTAAGCTTGAGCAAGAGGCATAATGATCTTGAAAGGGAAGTTATATTAATGAAAGTTAGGCTCACAGCCACCTTAGCTTCTTTTAAGTCAAGAAATGTGAACATGCAGATTGATAACCCTAAAAGGAAGGCATTACTTGTCTAACAGCAAATGTATCTCCTATTTCCTATTTGCAATCTAAGGTACAAATTGTTGAGAAGATCAAACCAACTATTATCGAGGGAACTTATTTAATAAGATCTCCACTAGCTGAAAATAATGAGAATAGGTTGCATCAAGTCTCGCCCACCAATCGAAATGATAAGGAATACTTGACTACAAAGGAGGGATCTACAAGTTTAGGGGTATTATGATGACCAGCAAGGGTATAGAAGCTCAAACTATAGTGATGGAGGCAGCAGTAGAGGCGATGGTAATAGCACTACAGAGATGTTAGCGATAAAAGCCATTTTGCAGCAATGTCTAGGTGTGGGATATCATGGTATTTTCACCATTTTGTTTAAGAAGGAAATTTGTAGTATTTGCCATCAAAGCCAGTCAGGAACCTTGGGAAACCACGACATAGAGTGGATTGGTATTGTGTTTGTCATCAATAAACCAGGCATAGAACGGATTACTGTCATGCTCTGAAAAGGCATATCCAGGACATCATTAATCTTGAACAAGTGAGACCAAAGAAAAAAAATAAAGAGATGCATTGCGTCATGTAGGTACCAATCTTTGTGATTAATTCAGGCTCGTTAGAATGGTATGTGTTTTGAGATGTATATGGCATGTAAATATCTGGTCATTACCTGCCAAGTTCAACAAGAGATAGTTAGAAAGCTGCAAAAGGTTTATATCACCACAAATCTTGGGGGCACAGTCCAGATAAGAAGAGCTTGAGATGTTAAAAAACTTTTTGCAACTTGCACCTATGGTAGAGGAAGATGGAATATAAGCTGCTATTTAATGATGTAACATATGTTCCTAAACAATGTTTATGTTTCTCTAACCATGTTAATAATATGAATTTTTCTAGTGTATGCAATGTCTTATTTCATTCCATCATGCATGGCAATAATTACAAATTATTTATATAAGACATTAATTCAATAAACATTGCTCCTTTTAATCTCAAGGAAAAATAACATCTTGATTGCATCCAATATGACTCCTGAAGTGGGATAGTTTAAGAGAATAAAAAAAAAAGGAAGAAGAAATAAAAAAGAGTCTTTGCCACAAAAAAATGGCAAAGTTTCAAAAAATTGTTCCTTTCTTTTTAAAATTTAAGGATGAGCACGATGCAACCAACCAAGATTAAGCTTCAATTATTAAACATTGCTTAAAAATCTCAACTGTCAGAGTCAGAATAAGCAAAGCTTGGCCTTTTACAATTTAAAGGAGAACTCACTATCCTTGCCCCTTAATCTTCTAAAAAGTAGGTCAAAGGCCATTGTCTGAAAGAAAAAACTCAAATCAAGTGTTCCATGTTACATGAGACAAGGTCAAACCATGTCTTGTTGAAAAACCTACGGTTAGAAGGGGCAACCATTTCTCACCAACAATGATCAATAATGAATCAAGCAATGCTGATTGAAAAGGATTCCATAATAATAATAATAATAATAATAATAATAATAATAATAAGAATAAGAATAATAATAATAATAATAATAAATATAAAATATAACCCTGCAGGTGGGAAACTAAAAAAAAAAGGGTAGTCTTGCTAAAACTGGGCACCCAGCTACAGCAAAAATTAAAAAAGGAATTTTAGGCAAAAATTAGGAATTGAGAGAAAATATTCAATCAAGAAAACCCATAAGGGCTGATTGATAATAGGAGTCGGGTGCACACAAGGTCACCCCTTGAGATTGAATGGAATATGTGTTTTTGTATTACATGTCTAGGTATATTGCTGCTATTGATGTATGATGCATATAAATAAGAACGCATACATAAGCTAGGCATGAACATATGATTAACATGCAGAAATAAACTTATGGCACATGTAAGGGCATATATAGGGGCTAAATTCTCAGGTGACAAAGGTAACACCTTATGTGACAAATGCTGCTCTTGATGTTCTCATCATGACATCCTCACCAAGACACTATGTCAATAGTTATACACCATAGAGGGGAACCACCTCTTAATGTCCAAGAGTTTATTCTTGATGAATGTTGCAAATGAAACCCAGTGTGGATTGATAGGAACCAGATGAAGTAGAAATGCTTTTACAATATTTTTGGGGACTACAGGCACCTAAAGAAATAAGAGGTTGGTAGTAAAGATAAAGCTCGAGTAACCTCCCCTTTAGCAGTTGGCTCGTAACCTAAGATGCAAGGTAGAATCTTAGAGGCAAGAGGGTACTCCTCTGGTGGCTACAAGTCCTTCGAGCAAAGGGGCATCAATATGAATGGGCAAAGTAAAAATGTGAAATTGTAAGCCCTAACAACTTTTAAAGAAGACATACAATATATCAATCTCCTCTAGAAGCTATTGAGTGGAGTGCAAAGGCCAAAATGAAATTTCTTTCTAGGTTTTTAGGGGCATCAGATAGTATATGCAATCTATTGAGAACAGAGTTCTTTGGCAAAAACATGACAAAAGGGGATCATCTCTCCCCGTAAAAATAAGAAAGCACAAAAAGAAGACAAGGTAGAAAAAACTAAAGGCACATACCCGAAATAAGAGAAATTCTGCCTAAATTTCAATTGAAAATGGAGTTCGAACAGGAAAAACACCTAAGTCAAGCTTCTAAGTAAACTCCTCTAACCATCTAGGACTTAGTCTATTCAATTTGCATGTCATATGCATAGTCCTTTGCATGAATCCACGTGCATAATCCTTTGTAAATATTCTGCGTACATAATTTCTTACATATTTTACTTACTCATTTATATACATGCCATTCCTCGAACATATCTTATGCACCATGATCCTTTGCATATACTCCTGCACACACCATTTTTGTAGCAAAAATGCAAACAAGTTTCTCAAGTAGAGCTAGGCACGTCAAAATCTTATGACCGAAGCAAGAATTCCAAGCACTCAAGGGGGCAAGCCGGCAGGCCTTCATTCATAAAATGCTCCAAAAAGCTGGGATGATTTTGAATCACCTCAAAAAGCAAGATGATATTTTGCCTACTCACATCAGAAGTAACCAAGTAATATCCTCCATATGAATGATAATATAGCAAGCTAACTGAGTTCTTTATATACATGTCCGTATGTCTCAACCACGTATCATTAGGTCTTTTTGCAAGGCATTTTTAGTCTTTTAGTTAGCATTAAGTCCTTTTTCAAGGCATTTTGAGTCTCTTAGTGAGCTTTAAGTCCTTTTTAAAGGCATTTCAAGCCTCTTAGTGAGCATTAAATCCTTTTTAAAGGCATTTCGAGTCTTTTAGTGAGCATTAAGTCCTTTATCAAGGCATTTTAAGTCCCTCAGTGAGCATTAAGTCCTTTTTCAAGGCATTTCGAATCTTTTAGTGAACAATAAGTCTTTTTTCAAGGCATTTCAAGTCTCTTAGTGAGCATTAAGTCTTTTTTTAAGGCATTTCGAGTCTCTTAGTGAGCATAAAGTCCTTTTTCAAGGCATTTCCAATCTCTTCGCGAGCATTAGGTCCTTTTTCAAGGCATTTTTCATCTCTTAGCGAGCATTAAGTCCTTTTTCAAGGCATTTCTGGTCTAAGCGAGCATTAAGTCCTTTTTAAGGCATTTTGAATCTCTTAGTAAGCATTAAGTCCTTTTTCAAGGCATTCTGAGTCTCTTAGTGAGCATTAAGTCCTTTTTCAAGGTATTTTGAGTCTCTTCGGGAGTATTAAGTCCTTATTTAAGGCATTTAGAGTCTTTTAGTGAGCATCAAGTCCTTTCTTGAGGCATTTTGAGTCTTTTAGTGAGCATCGAGTCCTTTTTGAGGCATTTTGAGTCCTTTAGTGAGCATTAAGTCCTTTTTTAAGGCATTTCAAGTTTCTTAGTGAGCATTAAGTCCTTTTTCAAGGCATTTTTAGTCTCTTAGTGAGCATTAAGTCTATTTTAAGGCATTTTAAGTCTCTTAGGAGCATTAATCAAGGAATTTCAAGTCCCTTAGTTGCAAATCTATAGGGAGGCAACTTCACAAGACATGCTACATAGAGGGTAAAAATATGTCTTTAATTACAACAAACCCTTTAAGCAGGGAGTGTGGCTTCTAAGTAGAAGTATGGGATTATAAGCTCAACTTGGCACCCAACAGATGAATACATTGCAGTTATTGGGGAAAAGGCTTTTCTTCGGCCAGGACTACTGTAATGATAGATTATCTACCCCAAAAATAATAAAACTCAAATAGAAGGCAAAGCAAAAAAAAACTAAAGGAGATAACTAGAGGAAGCTTGTTTGAAGATCAGGAATTCTAAGGAAAATGCGTATGGGCCATCCTATTGCTAATTTTAGGGGGTGTCCTTATTGAAATAATTTTTGCCCTAGGTTTAATGTATCTTGTCAAGTTATGTTCAAGGTTTTGACATAATTGTTTCTTGTTAATTTACTTTTAATTTGAAATGTTGCTTTATTCGAGTGATTCCCAATTATGAATGGGTTTTGACCTCAATATGAGAAATTTGTGTTTCATTCAAGTATGAGCTGAATAGGAGGTAGTAATATTTTATCTCTATCTGATAAATCGCATAAAAGCCTTGATCATACCATGCAATTTCTAAAGTTTTAGCATTTCGGGCCTGTTTTAAAAAATAAGAAAGAAAAAAAACTATTTGCAATTGAGGGGATTTTGTAAAACTCATTAAAAGCACTAGAACCTTTCTAATTACCCATCAAAATGACCCCAGGATGAGACAGAATCTAAAAAATGATTCAGGCAACCTTCTTTGTATAGCTCTCTAAATAACTTTCTCTTACCTAGATTTTGTAGGCATTTGCTAGCCCATTGAGCCTTTATTTCATACATGTTGAATGCATGCTCATTTCAATGTTACACACATTAAAATGACCCTTAACCTAAAATGATTTTAGCTTCCCTTTAGGCAGATGACCATTGCGGTAAAGCTAATTTTACCTTTCAAAGATAGAGGAGATTAGGTTTTACCAATCCTGTGTATAAATTTTGTTCATACAAAATTGAGTTTATTTGATGAAACAAACCTATAAAAAGAAAAGAAAAGAAGGAGAACAAAGAAGAGAAAAAAAACCTCGAAGTCAATGCCACAATAAAGAAAACAAAAAGGAAAGAAAGAACTTTTATTAGCACCCTTTGAATTATTTCTGGTAAATTGAAAATTATCGAGGTCAAATGTGAGAATGCTTTGATGACATGCAAATGGGTAGAGAATATTCCTCTCAATAATTAAGGAAATATAGTGGTTATTTTTCTCTAGCAACCTGACATTACAACCAATATAAGACCTCTTAATTCTAGGTTTGGTCTGATCCAATCTAGTAGAGATGACCTTCTAGTATGGTTTGGTATGTAAGAAGAGGCATATGGTATTTTCTTGAGCTTCAAATGAAAAGCCATGAATGCATTTACACATTTGAGTTAAATTTCATCCCCAACTTTGCATCCAAAATTTATTTTCAAAAGACAAAATTCTATTTTTTCCTTCAACATACACATACACAGAATTTGATTGGTTTGTGTTACTTATGTGTGGGTTTAACAAACCTTAGTATTAGCATGCCTATTCTCCTATTTCAACATTGAGAATGACCCCTTAATTTATCTTATTGAGATTAAACTAATTGATAATGTGGTCCATTCAACTTATTCAAAGATGAGTAAAATTCAAGTTTAAAGCATTTGATGAGTTCCAATTACTTTAAATTTTTGACACATCTTGGCAAACACCTATTTACACACACCATATATGGCACACATCGCACATAACTCACATACATAATTGTGCATACACATATGAATTTTGCACATATACTGCACATATATAATTTCCTTCACATACTCACATAAGTAATTTCTTGCAAGGAAAAAATGCAAATGGATATCATTTATCAAAGCTTATCACAAGATAACTTCAAGCAATTAGATAAGGATAAAATTATCAGAAGAGAAACCATACCAAGTCATGAAAGGGAAGTATCTCAGAAAACGAGATCATCTATACACGCCATGCTGGGGGCAATTGCAAGAGGATGGCCATCTTGCTCAAAGACAAAGTCCCCATGGAATAGAGGTCATGCAAATCCCCAAAACAAAAATACCCTTCATGGAGCTAGACTGTCAATGCATATCTTTGCTGAGGGCAATCAAGGGGCAACCTTTTGTATCATTAAAGGGACATATTCTACCCTACTCAAGAGGTTTCAGCCATTGCATGTTACTGGACAATCTTATCAAAATGGAATACTGCTTGAGACTTGACATTGGTCGCATATACTGATACAAACTCATGATTGATCAATGCCCTGACACTCCTTTTGCTACAAGGGTATATGACCATGCAACTTGTAACTAATTTTAGCTACCCATAGTAATTTTAGCCAACCCTACCAAAAACCAGGAAATTTTTCCAACCATACTCATCTTAACCTAAGACCTCCCAAGGGACACTTCAGACAATCAATCAAGGGTTAACACGTCAATAAGTTGACGATAACTACACGAATAGAGATTCATTGCCTCATATGGTATGCGTCTTAAATCCTTATTCTACATGCCGATAAACTGGCTTTAATTAGAGATTCAACTAAGGGTTAACACGTCAACAAGTCGACGATAACTACCAAACTAAAGATTTACTATCTCAGATGGTATGCATCTTAAATTCTAATTCTGCAAGCCAACAAGCTGGCCTTAATTAAAGATTCAACCAAAGGTTAGCACGTCAATAAGCTGACGGTAACTGTAGACACTGGGCCCTGAGTAAGCTTTTGTAAGAGTTACCTAATGAGGATGATTTTTTTTCTTTTAAATAAAAATAACTCAAAGTTTAAGGATATTTCCTTATTTTATGAGCTTTTTGAAAACATTTTTGTGTTTTAACTTTGAAAAAAAAGGATTGGGGATTGAGGAGTGACTTAGGAGAAATTTTGCTTAAAGTTCATTGGGACCAATTTCGGTATTTTGGCTATATCTCAACCTAAATACCATCAAATTGAGTGATTCAACTTCGATATGAAACTTAAGACATATATACAACTTTAAATAATGATTAAAAATCTAGTTCTACTACCAAACTAAAGATTTACTACCTCAGATGGTATGCATCTTAAATCCTAATTCTGCAAGCCAACAAGCTGGCCTTAATTAAAGATTCAACCAAAGGTTAGCAAGTCAATAAGCTGACGGTAACTGTAGACACTGGGCCCTGAGTAAGCTTTTATAAGAGTTACCTAATGAGGATGATTTTTTTCTTTTAAATAAAAATAACTCAAAGTTTAAGGATATTTCTTTATTTTATGAGCTTTTTGAAAACATTTTTGTGTTTTAACTTTGAAAAAAAAGGATTGGGGATTGAGGAGTGACTTAGGAGAAATTTTGCTTAAAGTTCATTGGGACCAATTTCGGTATTTTGGCTATATCTCAACCTAAATACCTTCAAATTGAGTGATTCAACTTCGATATGAAACTTAAGACATATATACAACTTTAAATAATGATTAAAAATCTAGTTCTAGTCTTAAGATGCTTAAAACTAGGCATGAACTCAAGACACCTGAATGTATCCTTTGTTCTTGACTAGTTTGTACTAATTTAGGTATAACTCTTCCTATAAAACTCCTTTTGAGTTGAATCTAATTTTTATAAAAACTAAACTTCTATTAGAGAAAATTTCATGAAGGGTACATGAGCTAATTCTATCTCTGTTATTTCTAGCAATTTATCAAAGACCAAGAAACAATTTTGTCCCTAAAGGGTATTTGTGAGAGTCAAGAGTATTTTGGTCATAAATCATAATTTAGAAATCCAAATTGGTTGATTTTTAATTTTTTGGAAAGATAAGACATAAAAGAGAAATTTGTAGTGAGACATCTTGGCCTAGAAATTTCGTTTTAAGGGAGAAAAAGATATTGACATTTTGTGCCATGAGTCACTAAGTGGGCAGGAGTGAGTTATGGGCCATGACTTAATGAGTCATAGCCATGACCCCGAGTCACACCCGTGAATCAACTGAGTCACGATCGTGACTTGCTATTTTTAGTGTCTTTCTAGCAAGTCACGTCCATTAGATGATTACCAAGGGATCGTAACTCAATGAGTCACACCCTACCCCCTAGTACTCATCCCTTTTTTACTTCTTGCCCATTTTTTGTCCTATAAAAAGGCCATCCACCGCCTCATTAAAGGTGTTTGACCATTCTTCATCAAAAGGGACGTCCAAGAGACCAAAAGAAAGAGAAAAAAAGAGAGAAAGTGAGAAAAAGAAAAGAAAAATGGTATTTTGTTTAGATTTCTTTATTTTTCTCATTTTCTTTCTTCAAATTACTCTTTTATTTTCATATTTTCTCAAGTATTTCTTGACAAAAATATTAAATAGATCCTTAAAAATATTTAGTTTATATTATTAATCTGAGAAAATTCCTAAAGGTAATATTATAAAGCCAACCATACTTTTGACTTATTGTTTTATTCGAATCGGATATATACTTTCACTGTTAAATGTTGTGGATCTGACTCCCTTTTGGATAGTTTGCTTAATATTTGAATGGATCTGGACTATTTAATATATAACAACAATATTTAATAATTTTTATATGTTAAAAATGTAATTTTTAACTTTAAAATGTGATTTTTAGTTTCTTTAGTTTATTTTCTTTGTACATGTTATTTAGATATTATCTTTTAAAATATTTTAAGATAGTTTTTGTTATATTTTTGCGAGTTTAAATCCCCAGTTTGACTAGGATCCACACAAAAAGTGAGCCAACTCGGTGTGATTTTGATCATATGGTCATAAGTTACACCCATATTATTTAATATTGTCTTTTAATTTATTTTTATAATTTTTATGTTCATGTTTATGCTTATTTCTTGTTGATTATTATATTATATTATATTATATTATATTATATTATATTATATTATATTATATTATATTATATTATATTATATTATATTATATTATATTATATTATATATATTATTGTTACCCTTTATCCATTTAACATGTGTTTGTGAGTGTTGTTTGGCAGGTTAAGGCAGCAGACTTTTTAGATATTTCTTTTAATTTGCAGTTAATTATCTTTCCTTTTATTTTTTATTTATTTATTTTTGGGTCTGTAGTAAAAAAAAGGGGTTTTCTACTACTAAAAGGAAAAGTCACATAAAAATATTTATATTAAATAATTGGAATTTTTATGAATCAAACTAGACCAATGTCTTGTATAGAGCCCAGAAAACCAAACATGTAAAAAATAAGTTTTTTTGTAAATAACATAAAATGATTTGGTACATAATTAATATGGGATTTTCCTAACAAAATGTTATCACTCATCCTACTTTTAATCAAAATACACTAAAAAGTCTTTTTTTAAATATGCATACAGAAAATATTTTTCCACCAAATGGACCACAAATGAACCACCCATTTTATGTATGTTTATTACTTAGTAGATAGTATTTTATTTTACTATTTTATATGCCATGCTTTACCACTTTTCAAATTTGATTGAATGCATCTTTATTTTTATATGCATGATTATTCATGTGAGAAGAGAGATAAAATAATTAATTTGAAAGTCCAATTATAGTTCGCTAATCAAAAGTATAAATAAGAGTGAGGTTTCGAACCCTTTCTGATTTTGACCTCATAAGGTCATAAAACTATTTTTTAATATTTTATTGGGCGATAACTCCTTTATACATGTCTTATGATGCCCAATATAGATGTATACCGATCACTCAGGTTGAGAGACCCTTTTGTCTAACTAGTCCTAAAAGTGGATCATGGTCCATATTGAATTGTCATTATCATGTGAGTTCTCAAAAACAAAAAAAATGTGTGCGTCACACTCGCCCTTAAGCCACTTAAATGCTACACTTTTCATGGGACATGTATTTCATTCATATATTTCACAAATTATTTTGTGAGTTTTGCAAGGAAATCCTAAAAAAGTTATACAAGATCCAAGTGAGCTACACAATTCAGGGAGTACTGTAATAAAAATAAAAATAAATAGCGGCAATAAAAATAATAAAAAAATAGTTAAGCATAATAATAATAAGAAAATGAAAAAAGAAAAATAATGAAATAATAATAACTTAAGAATGATATAATAATCAGTTGAGGAAAATATATTTTATTGATAATGAGTAATATAGATAGGGTATTAAATTATGTGTTAAAAAATAATATTTTATTTTAAAGTTGGAGTATTTATTAGCATTTAAAGTTTTTTTGAAACCTCACACTTGTCAGTTGACTTCTTCCCCTTTTTGAGTGAGTCAGGGGGCCGTGACTCGCTAAGTGAGTAATGGCTTGGAGCCTATGACTCACCAATTTAGCCATTATGTTGCCATTTTAATTATAAGTCATGGCTCAAGCTTGTGACTCGCTGAGCAAATTACGCCTTTGAGCCCGTGACTTGCGGCATTTTGTTTAAAATGAATCATTTTTTCTTTCTTCCTCACTTGTTCTCCTTTATGTCTCTACCACGATGATTCACAGTCACCCACTTCAGTTTTTTGGCCATTTCTCTTCATCTTGGCTCCTTTTCGTGCACCATTTTCATTAGAGTAATTGTAGTTAAAATGCATACCTTTTGAGACCAATTTCATCAAATTTCATTGAGTATAGTTTAATTTGCCATTAAAGCATCAAGGTTAGTTTTTAAGTTTTTTTCCATATATTACTCGATCTATTAAGGGTGTAGTTTAGTTATTAGGTCATTTTTTAGTTCACCTGGCTAGTTTATATTGAAATTTGCTTGTTTAATGTTATTTCTTTTTATAACTTGAAATTCGTCAAGCTTTATTCAAGGTTTAAATGTGATGCTAGCTTGGTCCCTTGCAAATTTGAGTGTTCAAATCTGAATTGTTGATTTGTTAATAAAATGGAAGGTATAAAGAGGCAAATTAGTAAAAGGAGAAGAACAGTAGCAAGAAAAAGCAGTAGGAAAAAAAGAAAAAGAAATAAATAAGCAAGAAAAAACAAAAAAAAATTAAAAGAAGGAAAAAAACCAAGTAGTTTAGCTAGCAAAGGCATTTTTATTTGTTATTGTGTTTTTTAGGAATTTGAATTTGGTTGGTCACTCTATATTTAGAAATTATTTGTTGTTTAGTTTATACATTATGCATGTTTGACTAAAAAGAAAAGAGAGAGAGTAGACACTTGAAATAATATGATAGGGGAAATTAGTTTAGAATTAAAATTAAAATTAAAAAAAAGGAAAAAGAAAAAAGAAAAAGGGAAATAGTAAATTAAAAAAAAGTGATGTAGAATTGCTAATAGGAATGAAGTATGGAAATACCACGGTATGGTAAAATAATAAGAAATGACAATTAAGAAAAGGAAAAAAATAAATAGTTAATGCATGATAGCAAAAATAAATAGAAAAATATGAAAATATATAGTGGTACCAAAATTTGTGGATTGGTTTGCACATTTTCCCATGCAGGCTAGCTTAATGGGTAATTAGTCGGCAAGCTATCAAAATATGCACAAATCTTACCTAGAGTTTAAATCATTAAATTTAATTAATTGCGATATTTTGTTATCATCACTGCTTAATTTTTGACATTTTAGTCGTTGTATATCTCCTTGATTCAAACATTATTATCCAAGTACCTGGATGCTCTAACTACACCATTACATAATGTAGCGTATCAAATTGACTAATTATTTTGTATGTGTGCAAATGCCTCCACGTAGACACCCTCAGGCATGGTCAACTGTATAGTCACCAGCCTAGATGATAAAGAGATGGGATGAGAGATACTGAACCTTAAGTAGCATGCGTATCCAGCCTAGTTGCTTTATGAGTAGACATTTTCTCGAGAGTATAAGGATTTGGCAGGAGGCCCGGGAGCTATTAGGACATGCTGGCTGGTTTAAGTTCTACACCCAACCTTTGCCACATACCCTGAGATGGTCAAACATTTCCTAGCTACATTCCAATATCGAGGGTTTCAGCGCTCTGACACAAAGGAGAGAGTTATTAATTTTTGAGTTTTCGACATTTCTTTCAACCTGACGCGAAGGCAGGTCACCATGGCTCTTCAATTGCCTATCAGTGAGGATGTTATTATTACAAGGAGGTCCGCTACCCTGAAGCAGTAGGCTGCTATTATCAGACCCGATAGATCCTATAACCTTTCTATGGCAAAAGCCACCATGTTATCCTTACAAGTTCTACAATATTTGTAGAAGGTCCTCTCTTACTTATACATGGGGTGCTCTTGCAGTCTAGGGTCACGACATTCTTCAGAACATTAGCAAAGTGGCTCAAGCATCGAGTTCAACGATAGTAATAGGTGGTGTGGTCACCCGGTTGTTGTTGGCCTTTGGAGTTCTTGAGTCAGAGATTGGTCAACAGGCAGACGGTAGTGTAGTGATCAGCTTCGAGATTGCCCTGGATATGTAGATGGTTACTAGGACTCTGATGGGTTATAGACTACTCTTTTTAGAGGAGGCAGATGAGAGACTACACATACATAGACGGTGACCTATGGCAGGACTAGATGAGGAGCAGTCTGAGTAGAGGTTGCTTGGTGGTTACTCTCCTCCTCATCAAGCTTACTCCATAGAAACTTAGGCTTCGAGTATAAGATCTGGTCGAGATTAGTCAACAGGGCATGCAAAGCCTCAATCCACACTACCAATGGGTTATACAAAGCTTCATGTGCCATCCCTATATAAGACCTATAGATTTTGTCCACAGGGTGATCCTGGCACATTTACTTTCAGAGGGACTAGTCCACCTCCTCCAAATTTTGCCACACTTGCTTCCACGAATATAGAAAAAAGGCTAGGTCACCTCAAGGCTACTATAGTGACTGTAGGACGAGATATACAGAGTGTATATGGTATGATTGTCATTTCCAGTTGACTTTCTGATCGAAACATTTAAGTTCTAGGTGCGTCAGTTACCAAAGCGGGGCAGACGTCATAGAGATAGAGATAGAGGTTACCAATCTTAAATAGAGCATAGTAGTGGGACAAGAGCAGCACGCCACGTGCCTTACCCAAATAAAGGCAGCATTACGCTAGTAGGAGATAGCTATAGCTCGGGTGCATGCGAGTGTTGTTCAGTTAGCTGGACTTGTGGGCCAGATCCTGACACCATTGGCTGAGGTGATGTGTTTTCAATTTGAGGTGCCTTATCTACCACCAGCACTTGTAGATCCTTTCCAGGCAGGGCCATCCTAGCCACCTTGACTGTCAGCAGACCTTCCTTGTATTTTGGGTCCCCTATTTAAATCGCCAAGCCCTCCAAATAAGAGCCGCCAAACATGATACCTTAGATTGATTTAAGGGAGATGTATTTTCACTTCGGGCTGTATGTAACCATTATGTGTTTTGTTTGTGTTTACATTTATTAACTTTGTGTTATTTTTTCACATTATTTATGGACATTCTTGAATGGTATTTAAATGTGACTATTTAAATAAAGATCATAATGATAAATAAATATAGATGATAGAATAGTATTGCTAACAACTATGAAAAAAACAAATACAAAAGCCAATAATGGCAAACATGATAACCAAAAAATAAAAGAAAAAAACAATAAGAAATGAATAATCACTCACGTGCATTTACTGTCACAATATATAAAAAGACAAAAAATTATAGTATCGACGGCTTAAGCAATAAACTATCTTTTAATTCATAGCTTTCTTCAATTTAAATAGGGAAATTTTGACATAGTATTGAAGACCCCCTTGTTACAATTTCTAAGACACTACAATTGCTAGACAATCGATTAAAATAAAGTCCTTATAGATCCAGATTGTACAAAAACCAACCTCGTGTAGACATATCGATAAGCTGGCATCCATAGGATATCAATATTGATGCGACATGCCAACAAGCTAGTGTCAATTAGTCTAACAAATGGAAATCCGACATGCTTATGAGCTAGCGTCAACCAATTATCTTTCTTGATTTTGTATGCTGATAAGCTAGCACTAATCAGGTAGATATGAACAACTCGTCTCAATTTTGCATGTCGATAAGCTAGCACTAATCGGATTGTCTACCAAGGGTTAACATGTCGACAAGTTGACGATAACTACCGAACCAACAAAGGGTTAACACATCAACAAGTTTATGGTAATCACCCAATTAAAGATTCACTGCGAAAAACGATACGTGTCCTAGAGAATCACTACCTTAGGTATGCATCTTCTATCCTTTCACTCTGAAAGTTAGCAAATCTAGACACTAGTGCATTGGTTTCCCCAAAGTTGGGGGCAACTGTAGACTATAGGTCTTGAGTCAGCCCACGTTAGAATTACCTAATATAGATAACATTGCTCTAAAATAGCCATTGGATGAAAACACCGTGGTTCTCTCTAGTGTTTATTATTAAAAAATGTTTTGCAAACTCTTATTTGTGTTTTTAAGGAGTTAAGAGATTGTATTTCTAGCTTTTACCCCTTTTATTTCCTTCAGACGGGCAAAAGGTGCACATTTAAGGGCTAAAAGAGGCTCAAAGGTGAGTCACGACCTTGACTCATAGGTCAGACCCGTGACTCGCCCTTGAGTCACAGCCCTCAAAGGTGACTCACTCTTTTGACCTTTCTATTTGTTGCTCGCATCACTGGGCACAAGTCAAGGCCATGAGTCATGAGTGAGTCACAGCTTAGGCCTATGACTCGCCCCCAGTTGCGCCTGTAAGGTGTCTTTTGGGCTTTTAGGGCAGCTTATCTCTAGTCACGTCCTTTACTCATGAGTCAAGGCTATGGATGGGCATATTTTCTTAGAATTTTAGCTTTTTCACATGAAACAAAGGATTAAAATTTTATAAAAAAATATACCTTATTTTTTTAGCCTAATTTGAGCATTTAATGCTCATGATGGCCATTTAAATAGGAATAGACTTCACCTTTTTGTGGGGGGAGGAATTTTAAAAAGCTGAGAAAAGAGAAAAGAAAAAAAAAGTCTCTATTTTACTAGAGTTTAAAGTAAATGAGTAAAAAGAATAAGAAGAGGGAAAGCCAAGAGTGTTAGATCCATTTGGTTTTAAGCAACTCTGCTAAAGGTAATATAAAGGGGTTTGGTCATTTTTCCTTGTAAATACTTATACTTTTTGCTTGTATATGTCATTCTCTCATACTCTATTTTTTTATTTCATTTTGTTTTGTTTGTCACTTTTGTGTTCTATGTTCAAATACATGTGTTAAATGCTTATTCATATGTATTATTAAGTTTTAGACATGAATATTATATGTTGTATGAGTTTAAGCTTGAGTTAAGGTTTTTCCCCATCCATGTGTTTATTTTTGAATTTGGACCTCCCATGGTAATTCCTTGATTTGATTGTTTTAAACTTGCTTTATAGTTGTTTCATGCATAAAAACAAGTTTTAGAGGGATTTGAGTCACTTGCATGCATTAGGGGATTTAAATTGTTAATTTCAAAGGTTTTTTTGTGGCCATGGTGTCGTTTTAATGGCTACTGGATGACTTAGGGGTGACACATACCCTTAAGTTAGAAGCGAGTCATGGCCTTGACTCGACATGAATCGCCTTTGAATCGGCCAGCTCGCCTCGTGACTCATTTCCCTATCTATGACTCAATCTTCTTCTCTCCTTGCTGGCGAGTCACACCTTTTCCCCATCTGTGACTCGCCTGTTTCATCATCTTCCTGCATCTTCTCTTTTACTTGTTCTTTATTTATGTATGGTTATATATTTTACAGTATATAATTTGTAATTTTCTTTTTATTTATTTGTTATCATTATGGTTTTTACTCATATTTATTTCTTTGCCTAGTAGTTAATTGTCCGTTGTTTATTTA
This sequence comes from Excoecaria agallocha, assembly GCA_037975025.1. Lineage (NCBI taxonomy): Eukaryota > Viridiplantae > Streptophyta > Magnoliopsida > Malpighiales > Euphorbiaceae > Excoecaria > Excoecaria agallocha. The sequence goes on along the minus strand of CM075808.1, from coordinate 84,441,352 downwards.
TTTGCATGTTTGAGAATATATATAATCACTTTTATGTTTTATATTATTATTATTATTATTATTATTATTATTATTATTACTATTATTAAACTTTATTTTTTATTGTTATTATTATTATGTTTTATATCCTATTGTTGTCATTAATACACATATATATTATATCATTTATTATTGCATTTATTTTCATTCTTTAGCTTGTGCATGCTTATAAATGCTGCATGAATTTCATACTGCATCATGCATTTAATCCTTTATTATTTATCTAATTTTGCCTTATTTATTTTCTAGTAATTTTCTAATTTAAATGCCATTTAATTTTGGAATAATCTTAATTATTTATTGTTTGCTTAATTTAATTCATTAATTATTTTATTAACCAATATTGTTTTCTATCTCTTTTAATGCACATAAAACATATATATGTTGAATTGGGTTGGAAAATTGAGGAAACAAGGCAAAGCAGATTAGCCTATTAGGCATGTATTATTATTATTGCTTTTCATAATCGGTTGTAATAGCTTAGTAATAAATGATTTTGGTACAACAATTAGGAAATTCACATTAAATATTTTCTAACTAAACGTTCACTTTTTATCCCGAAAATCACATAAAAAAGTTTTATAAATATATATAAGGGAACCAACGTTCCCAATCCAATAAATAACCCAGGTTATACATGCCATTTTATTTGAATTGTTATTCTTTCACTTTTTTCATTGCGATGATAATGTAATAAATGATTTTTTTCAAGTGACGAGCTAAAAATTCGCTGAATAATTTTATACAAGTTTGAATGGGATTTTTTTGTAATAAAATGGACCAACTACCTTTTTACGTCCACAAAATAACATGCAAAATTATGATTTTTTTCTTTATAAATAAAAAAAGATTTTCTACTTAAAATTTGTTAAACACGATTCTTATTTAAGATCTTGAGGGATCAAATATCTCATCTTTTACTTTAAAAAACCCAAAACTTGGCTTTTTTATAGATATGCATGCAAGGACGAATGTCCTCATCCAAATGAACCCAATAAATTTCCTGATTTATGCATGATTCCTTTAGCAATAGATATTTATATTTTTATCGTTGTTTTAAATGTAATGTATATTATTGCTTTACCGCTTTTCGATGTGCTTCAATATGCCTTTTAATTCTTTGCCATGAAAATGCATGAGAAGAGAGTTAAAATAATTAATTATAAACACTTATTTATATAAGCATTAACCAAGTTATAAATAAAAGTGAGGTTCCAAACTATCTCTAGTTTTAACCTCATAAGGTTAGAACTCAATTTTCCAATATTTTATTGGATGGCGACTCCATGATACCTGCCTTATGATGCCTAGCAGATGCCCTCGTAGGTTGATCGTCCATAATAAATGGGAACAAAATCATGTCTATTACGAAGCGACCAACCTTCATGAGTTACATGAACCTTTGTCCGGTCTCAAGCCTTAAAATGGGTTTTCAAGAGCAAATCGGATGCTTGGGGGGTTCGATGCACGTCACACCTGATGGTGGAGTAAGCAATGTTAGAGCTACCGAGGTGGAGTGAGGAAGAAGGCGTCTATCGATGGAGAGCTATGCTACGAAAGAGCACCAATATGGAGTGAAAACACGTCTCAAAGGGTTTTGTGAAAGAAACTGAACATTTGTTAAATTTGGCTTAGGTTTTGTTAAATTTTATCTTTTATTTTTTTAGGTGTAATGCCAATTCATCCTGCCTAATGTATCTGTTTCAAGGACTGGAAATTATTAGTATTTAGGATGGGATTTTACTCCCTCACAAATAATATGCACTAAATTGGGAAATGATGACCATGTAAAAATTCAATCCATTTTAGAATATTTATAAGGACCAAAAAATTGACTAGTCCTTAAACTGTGGTCGTTAATGAGTCTTTTTCTTGTAATGCTGGTTAGTAAGGTGAAAAATAAATAAGAGAGAAAAGGGGCTATGAGATAAAAGAATAAAATTAAAGGCCCAATGGCGAGTGACTGCATAAGTAAGGAAAATAAATGGGATGTACAGGAGAGAACTTAGTGAGTGAAAAGAAATAAAAGAATGTGAAAAGTGAGTAAAAAGAAATTGAGAGGAGTGAAAAGGTTAAGACACAACCATGTTTTTATGCAAAAAGAGAGAGAGTTAAAGAGTGCATACTTAGGCAAGAGAGCTTTGATCTTAATTGGGTTTAAAGAAATGTTGTTTACTAATGCCAACCTTGACCCAAATTTGCTTAGTATGTTTGTGACTTTGTTACAGATTATGATGATGTTTTTCCTAAAGAGGTACCCCGCGAGTTACCACTTTTAAAGGGATTCAGCACAAGATTGACTTTGCACCAAGAGCTCAAATTCCTAATCATCTAGCTTACCGAAGCAATCTAGGAGATAAAGAATTTACAAAGGCAAGTGGATGAATTGCTTAAAAAGCGATATGTGAGGGACAACATGAACCTTTGTGGTGTGCCGGTTCTTTTAGTGCCAAAGAAAGATGAAACTTGGAAAATGTGTGTAGATTGTTGATTAATCAATAAAATTAATGTAAAGTATTGCCATCCTATTCCTAGATTAGATGATATGCTAGATGAGTTGCATGGTGCTTCCATATTCACCAAAATTGATTTAAAAAATGGATATTATCAAATTAGGATGAAAAAGGTGATGAATGGAAAATTGCATTTAAAACCAAATATGACTATATGAGTGGTTGGTTATGCCATTTGCCTTATCTAATGCACTTTATCATGCACTTAATTAATCATATTTTACGTAAGTTCCTTAGAAAATTTGTGGTTGTTTACTTTGATGACATATTGATTTACAATGAGAACTTAGATGAACATATTATGCATGTTAAGATTATTTTAGATGTGCTTAAGAAAGAAAAGTTATATGCAAACCTTAAAAAGTGTTCATTTTGCATGGATAAAGTTGCCTTCTTAGGTTTTGTGGTGAGTTCTAAGGGTGTTGAGGTTGACTCTAAAAAGTAAAAGTGATCCAAGAATGGCCAACACCTAAGTCAATTAGTGAGGTAAAGAGTTTCATGGTTTAGCAAGTTTTTATAGGCGGTTTGTTAGGGATTTCTCTACTAGTGTCACACCATTGAATGAAATTGTTAAAAAGAATGTTGGTTTTAGATAGGAGAAAGAATAGGAAAATGCATTTAACAATTTAAAGAAAAAATTATATACTGCACTTGTTTTGCATTTGCCTAATTTTTCTAAGACTTTTAAAATTAAATGTCATGCTTTTGGGATTTGTATAGGGGTTTTTTTAATACAGAAGAATTGTCCTATAGCATATTTTAGTGAGACGTTAAGCAGATCAGTTTTGAACTACTTTACTTATGATAAGGAGCTTTATGCTTTAGTGAGAGCTCTTGAAGTGTGAGAACATTACTTGCTTCCTAAAGAGTTTGTTAAACATAATGATCATCAATCTCTCAAATACTTAAAGGAACAAGGGAAACTGAGCAAAAGGCATACAGGTTAGGTGGAGTGTCTTGAAACATTTCCATATATGATCAAATAAAAGCAAGGTAAGGAAAATTTTGTGGCTGATGCACCATCAAGAAAGTATGCTTTGATTTCTATGCTTACTTCTAAGTTACTTGGATTTGAGCATCTGAAAAAGTTGTATGTTGATGATGCTAATTTTGTTAATGTATATCAAGCTTGTGAACATGTTGTATTTGATAAGTTCTATAAACATGAAAGATTTCTTTTGAGGGGCAAACAACTTTGCATTCTTGTATGTTCTATTAAGGAATTTCTTGTTAGAAAATCACACAGTTGAGGGTTAATGGGGCATTTTAGTGTACCAAAGACCTTAAATATGTTTAGTGAACATTTTTATTGGCCAAATATGAGAAGAGATATGTAAAGGGTTTGTGCCAAGTGCATTACATGTAAACAAGTTAAATCTAGGTCTATACCTTATGATTTGTATACACCTTTGCCCACACCTAGTGAACCTTGGATCGATAGATCTATGGATTTTGTATTGGATTTACCTAGGACTAGGGAGGGTAAAGAGAGCATATTTGTTGTTGTGGATAGATTAGTAAAATGGATCATTTCATTTCTTTGCCATAGAACATATGATGCAACAAACATTGCTGATCTTTTCTTTAAAGAAATGGTTCGACTTTATGGTGTTCCAAAAACCATTGTTTTTGTAACACCCTACTAACATAATGGCTTTTCTGTATGAGGTGTATATATATAATGGGATAATATTACAGGTTATTATTGTAATGGACCAATCAATATGAAAATTCACATATAAATTTTATACTTTAGGTTTCGACTTATGTTTGGTGTCGCTAAGTTACTATTCATTTAGTTAAAATTTCGGCAGTATAACGGCTTAAAAACCGTGCTATCCAAACCCATAAATTTGAAATCTAACACTCCCAATAATCAATCTCCATCTCCAATACTCCATTTACATACATGGCACTTCTATAATTGTCTAAAATCCAACAACATAGCACAACATACATACACAAGTTCCAAATCACACACACACACACACATATATATATTTATGTATGTATGTATGTTCCATAAACATTCATCCTTAATCAACATAATAAGTTATGTACTAATTCCTAGTTAGTCTAAAACAAAGTAAACCAAAATCGATCAAAAATTTTGTCACATGCACATGCCTTCAACTTTGACTTTTTCAAGTCCTTTCTTATACTTGTCCCTGTGCGTAATCACAAAATCACGGATTAAGCAACAATGTTGCCTAGTGGTGGATACAACTATACAAAATTTCATTTAATAATATTATTTTTATTCAACTACCGTATTTTCCTTTTATGTTACCTTTATTAATTTAATTCCCATTAACTTGTTTAATTCATAATTTAACACCCAAGCCTTATTATACTTAATTTTTTTGTTAATTGCTATAATATTCTTACCTGATTGTAAAATTATAATTAGGTCCCTAAACTTTTTTTACCCAATTTGACTTCGTTTGACTTCCATTTTAGCTCCTTTGACTTTCTTTTGACCCTTAATTTATTCTAAGTGAAAAATTACCTTTTTGGTCCTCATAGTGTCTTTAAAGTGAAAAATTACATATTAGTCCCTGAACTTTTCCTTTATTATAGATTTGCCCTTTTTTCTTTATTTAACCTTTTTAATTCTTTTAACCACCCTCTTTATGCTAAATTACTATTTTACCCCTAGTTTATCTTTACCCTTTTTGAACATATTAATCTCATTTTTTACATTATTTCCTATTTATTTACATTTGTGATTTCTTTTATGAAAAATTTACCATTTAGTCCTTATTTTCTTATATAATTACCATTTTGCCCCTATTAGTCACCAGTGAAAATTTTCAAATCGGATATGAGGGATGAGGATTATATGACTGTATGAGATTACTGTGTGACTGTATAAGTGAGGTGACCACTAAATCGTAGTCATTCCTCGATAATAAATTACTAGATTATTTTACTGCGGTATATGGGTCCCTATGGCTAGCTATTATATCCTAGGATCTTGGATCATCCACTGTATACTAAGGGCAACTACATTTTATACTTTATGTTTCATTTCCATTATGTTTATCAAAGTACACCCATTATGTAACATCCCATACATCATCATTTTTGTTGCAATCATGCATAATATACATGAAATCATAATGTATGTGAAGTAACAACTAAACATGATGAAATTATCTCATTATCACTAGGTACCCCATTCGGCCTCTCATAGTTATCCATCATACCATGTGTTTTCTTACTCCATTTCATGCCATTTATGTTTTTAAGGTTAAATCATACATGAACAAATTAGCTAGCATACATCTTACCTTAGTATCATTATGTTACCTATGTAAATACCATTATGTATACATTACAACTACTATGTGCATACATTAACTCAAGATTAAATCAATCCTAACATGTTTAGTCACCATTGAATTAGTCAAATTATGCTTAATACTTCAATTAGCATCAAAACAATTCATGGCATCTTTTAGGGTACCATTCAGCCACTAGTAGTTCTCCACACAAATGCTTGTTTTTTTTATAGTTTCTTAATTATTTTATGTTGATTCATCATTCTAATTTATTTTCCAGCATTTCTTAGCCTTCATTAGTTACATAATGTAAATTTTGTAAGAAATTCCATAATTAAATGAAATTAGGTATAGAGAATGTATCCACTAACCTTAATTAAGCTTGAATTCACCTAATCTTTCCTTCCTTTGCCTTCCGCCTCTTAGTTCCTCTCTTCTTCTTGATTTTTCCCTTTTGGACGAATTTGAGAGAGAGAATTTAGTAAGTTTATGTGATGAATTTTTACATCTAAATGCTACCACTACAAAAAAAAACTGTAAATTAGCGACGGAATAATTACCTGTTTTTCGTCGCTAATGTAAATTAGCGACACCACGACGAACAGTCGCTAAAAGCCCAATCACTAATATATTAGCGACGGAATCCAAATTCAATTGCTAAATTTAATTGATTTGATCCGTCGCTAATTTATGTTTCATAATTAATCAGGGTATTATAATAGTAATTTTTAGCGACTACAATTTCCGTCGCTAAATAAATTCTTAAATTAGTCGAGAAATATAATAATAATTTTTTAGCGACAAAATTGTCGTCACTAAACCATCGCTAATAAATATTCATAAAATGCATATAAAAATGAAAATTAACTACGGCAATTCATTTATAACATTTTATTATTATTATTATTATTATTATAACATTCAAAATTTAATTTATATAAATAAAATTTCTCAAATATTATTAATTTAAAAAATATAATATCATAAAAGTAAATTAAATTGTGCAATACTTTACAAATAATTAGAAAAAAATTCAAACTAAATAATACTACTAACAAATTTTTATACAATTTGCTAAAAAAAAAGAAAGAAAGAACTTCGCAGTCTTCACCATTCTTCACAAGCAGCAACTAAGCACTTGCCTTCTTGTTCTAATAGACCTGAATTATTATAAAAAAATTAGAGAGCCCTTCAGTCATATCTTTCCAATGTAACACCTGCAGGAACATAATTTTTTAGTCTATAACAGTACTGACAACCTAAACACCCATAAAAATAACACAATATCCATGGTCCCTCTCTAGATGACAGTTCTCCAAAAATAAGAAAAGCAAGATATCACTGACTGGACAGAAAATTCATATCAAATATACAATTTAAATGGTTGAATTCTTCAAAAAATTATGTGAAATAATACCAGGTGCAGTCATATTTATACTAACTAGCAACTCACAAAGGAAATTACCCAGGTCCCAAGTATAAACAAATCTATGTGGTTGAACTTAAAATGACACAACGTGATAATGAGATAGTATGAGGGAAACATAGATCTGTGTGTTAGTGTACAAGGAGAGAACTCATGATCCTTAAAGGAAAATAAACCCCAATAACATTAACATGGAAATTACCCGGAACCCCTTTCATTTGTTTAATCATCTTCATATGCTGATCTATGGAAGAATCCACAATTTCTAGAGGATCATCCACGTTCCAATGCCAGCTTTTTCCTACAGGATTTATATGGTGCCTCCAACAGAAAACACATTTGTTGGCACAAGCCAGACTAGGCGTTGCCTCCATGCATCTGTTTCATTCAATTTTGATAGAGCAAAACTGTTATGAGTTTAGATCAAAATAAACTCAAATAGCCAATAAAAACTAAACAAGGATACAAGCTAAAAAGAGCATGAATAACAGGGAGTTAATTAGGTTGGAGTCAACATCATGCTTAGTCGAATGAGCATTAAAAAAATGTAACAGAATATTGGATGCTGTCATCAAATATTTTTGGGTTTTCCTCCATTTTCAAATACCATTACAGTTCAAGTCTCATGTGAAAGAAACAACTAATACATTTAGAGAACTAGGAGAATATAACCCAGATAATACCAGATTTTCAATGCACCTATAACAAATAAACAATCAATGTTAAACCAAAAATTCTAAAATATACTATATAAAAAAGCATAGAATAAGAGCACGCCCTATAAAAAAATTCCTAAAGTCAAATCACCTATGACTTTCTATTCCATAAAATGAGTGCTTGTAGCAACCTCCTCGACCTCTCAGTTGTGATTTGGTCCATCAACAAATTTTAACACCACTATGTGAACCAACAATCTTGTATCCCTGCAAATACAATAGTGAACGCTTGTTGAAAGACATGAAGAGCAAAAAAAAAATGTTATGATATCCCCAAAAGAAGAAAAAGAAGAAGAAGTGAATAAGGGGAATGCCAAATAAAATTGATAATAAAAGCATACCTGTTTTTGTAAGTTGGCCCTGATTACTGGAGTCACCATTTCGTTTTTACCATTCAATTTCCCGTTGGCTTCAGCTACTTCCTCGTTAGTTTTAGCTACAACAGGAGACCTCCTTGAAGGCCCTTTACCATTCAATTTCCCGTTGGCTTTAGCTACTTCACCATTAAATCATGTTATAGTCAAGATAATTAGGCTGCAATCTTTCCTGTCTATCATTCAATTACTCTTTTGACTCCTCTTTTTCCCACACTTCACAAGCTAACAAACATTTCACTAACACCAGCCTACGATGTTTCTCGAATATTGTTTTCAAACAACAAGATTCTCAAGCTAAAATATGGGGATCAATAATTTGAAAGAGAAAGCTCACTAAGCCAATCCAAGACATAAGACCCAGCTGAAACAACGATCTCATTCTACAATCCATACGAACTAAGAAAAAACTACCTAGAAGAAACATGAGATTGGCACCATTTACGGAACAAAAAACATACAGTAGTAGATTTGTAATTAATAACTAAAATATAACCTCAAATCGATTTTCAAGAATACAAGTACAAGAAACAAAGATTAAATTCATGTCAATAACAGAAAAGATTGCATGTCCTAAAGTTATATTTAAAATATAAATAAATAAATTCAAGAAATACATAACCTAAACTAGTGCGGAAGATAGGCTTTACCACAAATTCTCAAGATAATTAAAAGAAAAAGAAAAGGTCTAACAACAAAATGGGACTGTAAGTTTATAACTTACCATGCAGGAGCAGTCGGTTTACCCCTGTTTCGATCTACCCGTTACCGGCGAGTGGGGAGGAATAGAAGACATCGGGATGATCGCCTCGCTTTTAGGGTCTCGTAGGTGCTGCTCGTGTCGTCGTCGGAAGCTGGAGGAGCCCAAAATTTCAAGCAAAAGTTTTTGGGTGAAAGAGAACCCGAAGCTCTCATCTCTCTGCCTCACTTTTCTCTTTTCTTTTATCATAAGAAGAAAGGGCCAAAAAGAAAAAGGGTAGTTAGGGTTTATTAAAAGACAAAAATACCCCCATTTTCATAAGTATAATATCTATTAAATAGGGGATAATTTTGTAAAATAATTTATATAAAGTTTTTATTTGTACCCATAAATAGAATATGTACACATAATAAATACATACTAACCATAAAAATTACTTTTATAATTAATATATATCCACTATTATTAAAAATGTAAAGATACAAAATTTTATTAAATTTTACATGGAATGATTTAGAAATCAAAAACAGCTCGGAGGTAGTCAATTGTTTAACAAACAAGATGGAGGACCATCACCATTTTTTTTAGGAAAAACATATTATGTGGTCCTGAATTTTAATGTTTTTGTATGTTATATATATATATATTAACAAATTGTATATATAACCTCAATTTTTTTAAATTACATTTTTCATAATATGACTTTATTATTATTATTAATATGACTATATAATACTTATAATAATTACTTTATTATTATTATTAAAATGCAATTGTCTTTATATTCAAGGATTGTTTGGTAAACATATAATTAAAATTTCTAATAATTAATATTTGATCAAAATTTTAACAAAATAAAAATAAATAATTAAATTTTTTAGAATTATTTTAAATGAGATAATAAATTTTATATTATTATTTTACAAATCTTTATTTTTATTAATCTGCATAATGTAATTATAAAATAAATATAACAATTAATTTATTATTATTATTAAAAATGTAAATTTTCTAAATAAATAAGTTTAGATTTTGGGATAATTGACAAAAAATTATTAAAAATGTTAATTTTCTAAATAAATAAGTTCAAAAAACCGATCAAGTATTCACATACTGAACTCACTTCAAATCTCTCTTGATTATGCTCTACTGAAAAATACATCACTAGTATAATAATCCATGTTTTAGATTAACAAAAATTATAGAAAACCAAAGCTTCTATAAAGTATAGTAATAGAAACGTCTTTACTTATACTACAAATAAATATAAAATTTATCCGAAAAGAATCAACAACCTCTTTTTTGCAACAAAAACTGAATTTACAGACCTTAAAAATTAATCTTCACTATTCAAAATTAACAACGAGAAGTTTTGAACATACTCACCAAATATCAGGCCAATCTAATGGCAAATGATTTTCCGATCGTCTTCGTATACAAAACTGGTCATTACTTTAAAAAATCCAAAAAATAACCTTTTTTTGCAACAAAAACCGAACTCACAGACCTTAAAAACTAATCTTCACCATTCAAAATTAACAACAAGGAATTTTGAACGTACTCACCAAAAATTAGGCCGATCTAACGGCAAATGATTTTTCGATCATCTTCACATACAAAATTGGTCATTATGTAAAAAATCCAAAAAATAGCCTCTTTCTTGCAATAAAAATTGAACTTACAGATCTTAGAAACTAATCTTCACCGTTCAAAATTAACAACAAAGAGTTTCAAATGTACTCACCAAAAATCATGCCAATCTAATGATAAATGATTTTTCGATTGTCTTTGTATACAAAACTGGTCATTAAGTAAAAAATTCAGAAAACAACCTTTTTTTGCAACAAAAACTGAACTTACAGACCTTAAAAACTAATCTTTACCAGTCAAAATTAATAAAAAGGAGTTTTGAACGTACTCACCAAAAATCAGGCCAATCTAACGGCAAATAATTTTCCAATCGTCTTCGTATACAAAATTGGTCATTCCGTAAAAAATCCAGAAAATAGCCTTTTTTGCAACAAAAACTGAACTTACAGACCTTAAAAACTAATCTTAACCGTTCAAAATTAATAACAACGAGTTTTGAACGTACTCACCAAAAATCAGGCCAATCTAAAGGCAAATGATTTTTCGATCGTTTCCGTATACAAAACTGGTTATTAAGTAAAAAATCCAGAAATAACCTCTTTTTTGCAACAAAAATCAAACTCACAGACCTTAAAAACTAATCTTCACCATTCAAAATTAACAACAAGGAGTTTTGGACGAACTCAACAAAAATTAGGCTGATCTAAAGGCAAATAATTTTTCGATCGCCTTCACATACAAAATTGGTCATTATGTAAAAAATCCAGAAAATAGCCTCTTTTTGCAACAAAAATTGAACTTACAGATCTTAAAAACTAATCTTCACCATCCAAAATTAACAACAAGGAGTTTTGAATGTATTCACCAAAAATCAGGCCAATCTAACGGTAAATGATTTTTCGATCGTCTTTGTATACAAAACTGGTCATTAAGTAAAAAATCCAAAAAACAGCCTTTTTTTGCAACAAAAACCAAACTTACAAACCTTAAAAACTAATCTTCACCGTTCAAAATTAACAACAAGGAGTTTTGAACGTACTCACCAAAAATCAGGACAATCTAACAGCAAATGATTTTTCGATCGTTTTCGTATACAAAACTGGTCATTACGTAAAAAATCCAAAAAACAACCTCTTTTTTGCAACAAAAATTAAACTTATAGACCTTAAAAACTAATATTTACCGTTTAAAATTAACAACAAGGAGTTTCGAACGTACTCACAAAAAATCAGGCCGATCTAACGGCAAATACTTAACCGTTGAATCTTTACTTACACTATTCCTTATAAAAGCTGTTCAATGTGTGTGTGTGTGTGTGTATATATATATATATTAGAAAATTTATTCATTTTGACTTGTATGAGTTTAAGTCTTGGATTGAACTCTATTGTCTTATTCAACTAAATAATAAATTAAGCTTAAAATCATAGATGCATTAAATTGAAACGGTTGAGAGATGTGAGGGAATAGAAAATATTATTTTTATATGTAGGGTAAATTTTTGAAATTACTAAAATGTCCCTACCAAATTTCATCATTTTATCCTTGTATTCAAGGATAATTTTATAAATATATATTTTAAATTTTTTAATAATTTAAAATTTTCTCAAAATTTTAACAAAATAAAAATAAATTATAAATTTTTTATAATCATTTTAAATGAAATAATAAACTTTATATTATTATTATTATATAAATATTTATATTTATTATTTTTCATAATATGACTATATAATACTTATAACAATTACTTTATTATTATTATTAAAATGTAATTTTTTTAAATAAATAAGTTTATATTTGGTGATAATTGATAAAAAATCAATAGAATTCCTAATAATTTAATATTTGATTTAAATTTTATAAAATAAAAATTAATTACAAATTTTTTTATTATTATTTTAAATGAGATAATAAATTTTATATTACTATTTTATAAATATTGACTTTTATTAATTTTCATAATATGATAATATAATAATTATAACAAGTATTTTATTATTACCAAAAATTTAAATTTACTAAATAAATAATTTAAATTTTGAAATAATTGATAAAAAATTATTACCAAATTATAATATAATTTAAAAATTTTTGTTTCAAAATAAAATATCAATTTCATATTATCTATATCAAAAATACATGAAATAGTAAAAAGTATTTTTTTATTTTATTTGCGACGGATTAGCGACCACATATTTTTCGTCGCTAATATTTTTAACTGAGATCTAATACAATTAGCGACAATATTCGTCGCTAAATCGTCGCAAAAAGTGGCGCGTTTTTTCCTTCAAAATTAGCTACTAAAATATTCGTCACTAAATTTTCTAGCACTAATATTCAAAATAAAAAATTAAAAAAATTAGAGACAGTAATTTCGTCGCTAAATCCGTCACAAAACATGGCACGTAATTTTCCCGCCAATAATTAGTGATTGTTTTTTAATTTCGTTGCAAAAAAATGAAAAATAACCTTCCCACTACGAATTGTAAAATAGTCGCTAATCCGTCCCTAAATTTGCGACAAAAATATCACCGTCGCTAATTTTAGTCGCTAATTGACAGTTTTTTTGTAGTGTACCTACTAATCATGCTTGAGATGCTTTACAATGCTATAACAAAATCTCTAATTAAAACTAACAATAACCATATACTTTACCTAATTTGTGCACTTTTCTCTCACTAGATTTTTCCCACTTCCAAGCTTTTCCTTGCTACAACTTGAATTCTAGGTTAAAGAGGATGGCTTGTACTGTACTTAGGTGAAATTAGAGCATGAAATAGGGAGGGAGGAGGGAGAATTGAAGAAAAAATGGAGAAAACCTAAAAATGAAGAGCTGGTCAAATTTTTATAGGGAAAGGAGAGAAAATTATAGAGTTTTAGGCAAAAATATAAAGGATTCTAGACCTCTCCATAAAGCCCAAAAGTCCACCAAATCAATGGTCCGAATTCCTCTATTTACTATGTCATCCAATGGCTTATTTTTAAGCCACTTGTCACCTCCCTACTCCTCTCTAAGCCATACTGCTGCATACAGCTGATTAGGGCTCTTTTCTAATGACCATTATGCCCTTAAATGAATTAATTATGGCCTTTAAGCCCTTCAATTAACTTAATTTTGATTTTTTGCCATTTTTCTGAAATAAATGTTTCGCTTGTTAGAATGCTATGAAATTTTGCCTCGTATGCACGACATGTGCAGGAACACATGGTTAAAACTTTAAGTCATTCTGACACTGTTTTGGTATACTATTCATACTTTAGAATATGTCATGCATGTCAGATGCAAATTTTGCGGTGTTACAGATTCAAATAGAGATGTTGATTTCTTAAGTCACATTTGGAGAGTTTTGTGGGAAAAGTTAGGTACTAAACTTTTATTCTCTACTAAATGTCACCCATAAAACTGATGAGCAAATTAAGGTAATTAATAGGACTTTAGGAACCATGTTGTGTGCAATTATTAGAAAGAACTTGAAAACTTAGGAAGATTTTAGACCGAATCAAACAAACCAAAAATTGAATTTTGTGGAAAAAAGAAACCAAACCAAAAATTGAAATATATAAAACCGAAATCAAATAGAACCAATTAATTTTGATTTGTTTATTCGGTTCTGGGTCAATATGAGCTTCTTTTTTATTGGAATTTTAACCTATATGGATCCATAAATTAAATTTAATTTATATTTACAAAAATAAAACCATTTAAAATAACTAAAATTAAAATAATATACGTAAATTTATTATATTATGTCTATAATAAATAATAATCAAAATTATATTAAAAAATATATTGTTAAATAATATTTAAAAATACATTAGATCCCTCCAATAAAAAAATTTCATATAAAATAAATATAATATAGCTTTCCAAATAGAGAAAAAAACACCATTTATCCTATTTTTACATTTCATTTTCAAAAATGCCATAAAATTTATTTTTATTTTTCATTTATGCATTTTTCATATCAAAACTACCCCTTCTTATTTTGATATATCAAAAAATTCTCATCACTTTGTTATCTACCAACTATCTCTCTCTTTCCATTTTCTTCTTTCCCTACCTCTTCGAGTCTCTCTATTACCCTTTCACAATTGCCTTACCCATCGCTACTGTCGTTCAAGTGTTGGACTGATAAGTTTAATTTGTTTTTGTTTGTCTAGGTTTAAAAAGGAAGAGGAGTGAAAAGTGGTGGCAACTAAAGGATAATGTTAAAAAAAGGAGAATGAAATTATGGAGCTGCAAATGAGGATAACAGAAATTGGACCCGATTTCATCAAGAGTGAGAGAATCAGAGTTGAGTTGATTTCAATATAAATTCCTTTTTTCAAGATGATTTAAATGAATGATTTCAAGTTATTCAACTTGATTTGTGCTCCTGTTGATGCTTTTAATAATGATATGTAAGAATATATATGGGTTGCTTGATGTATGCAATGTATTTGATAAAATTCCTCTTAAAGTTAAGCTTTAATTTCATTACAAAAATGTACAAATCTATTTCTTCTTTATGCATGCAATTTATTTGATAAAAATAACAAATATTGGCAAATTAATGAAATTTTGTAACCTTCATTTTAAATTCCATTTTTCATTTTATGTTGTAGAAAATTCCTAGTATATGTTTTTCAGAAATAAAGCATCATCAATTTTTGAATGCCTATTCTATCAATCTTTCATCTCATTGGATGGGATTTAAATAATTAGATACTTATTAATGGATAATTTACCATGAGTTGTCGTCTCTTTAAGCTACATCTTTGAATTGTGAGGAAGATTGTAGAATGCAAGGAAAAAAATAAAAAGAAAAAATATAAAAATTAAGAATCAAGTAAAATTGATTGGAACAAATGCATATTTTAAGTGAATTAATGCACTTGTTTTTCATTTAATGTTAGAACAAATGTATACATAATTTGCAATTTTCAACCAAATTAGGGTTGCAATTTTCTATTTGTTTTATTTCAAGCAATTCTTTTTCTTATTTTGTTTTTTTTTTGTTACTTATGAAAGCAGAAGGTGGTTATCAATAAGCTGAGTATACAGTCTTTGCAAATGCTGCTATCAGTCGAAAAAGTGCAATTGCCATCTGGTTAGTGAGTAGGAGTATAAAGTATTGCTTAAAGAATCGGCAAAGAGTAGTTATGTACCAGAATGGATGAATAATTCAGAGACAATTTCTTGCGTTTCACCTTCTAATGTTGGATCATAGCCTATAACATAATATGTCATGATCACCTATACACCCACTTCAGCAAAAGTGATTTAAATCTTGAGAATCTATGTAGGCAGTGCTTATGCCCATGAAGGGTAGAAGAGAAGGTCTATTTACTTGTAAAAGACAGGAAGTTTAGTGATAGTCATGGCTAGAGTTTCTTTCTTGCTCAAGGTAAATCACCTGAAATATAATTACTCAGCTGAATTTTCTTTTGCATATTCGATGTATTAACTTTTGCTCGGTTATAATTTTACGGATCAGAATGGCGAAATGAAAACTTTCATCTGAACAAAGTTTATTATTATGATCTTACCTCATACTCAAATAGTGATATCTCTTTACTCATTTAAATTTTGATTCACAAATTATTGAATTAAGTATCTACAAATGTACAAACATATAAACAGAAAGAATAGGAAGAGAAATCGATTGAGAGATGAACTGATAAATTTAAATCAGAGAGTACAGCCATAAAACACAAAGAAATAACACAGTATAGCAACCAAAGCCACAGACTCTTAACATTATAACCAAACTCTATACCACACCATTGACTAAGAAATCAAACCACCTTAAATTTTATAGACTCCATTCTATAGTGAAATACAAAAAATCAAACTCCGGGCACTTGAAGGTTGATGTCGGCAATAAAAAATAAAAATATACATGCATTGACATAAAAAATTCAAAATAGAGATGTGGGGCATTTTTGAAAGTTGAAGTTTAAAAAATAGCAATTATGAAAAAGAAAGTTTAGAAAAAGGTATATAAGAAAGTTGAAAAATATGAGAGTGTATATATATATATAAGGGTATTTATGAAGAAATCCCTTCCAAATACAACACAAGTCCAATTTAGCACAATATAAAAAAATAAAGAGATTTAGTGATTTAAATTTTTAAAGTAATATTTGTGATACAGAAACTCGAAGATTAAAGAAACAAACCTAGTAAATATTATAGAATCAAAGTCCATTTGTTTACATATTAGATTCATGGTAATTAACTATTTGATAATTTCATGGAATCTTCGACAAAAATGAGAATAAAAATATAATAAATTACTCCCTTTGTTTTTTTATCTATGTAATAACCCTTTTTTTATTTTATTTATATTCATTTTTTTAAATCTAAGAAATCTTAAATATATAATGATAACTTAAAATCCCTTTCCCCCACTTCCCTAATTTTTAGTCCCCTATTCTTATAAAACCCCTCCTCTAAAAACCCTCAGACAAAGCATTATCGACCCCAAAAAAAATATAATTTGTAGAATTCCATGGCTTCTTTCGATTTCATAACACTGCAATACTGAGGTTTTAAGGCTGCCATCTACAATATTTTAAAGGTAAATCAATTTAAACCATCCAGTCAATTCATTTATTTTATTATTACTATTGTTGTTTGGCATGCTATCTTCGACATGCCATGATGTTTTGCAACAAGATTTAGCATATTTTAATTTTATTTTATTACTATTTTTTTCTTTTTAACCATTCATTAAATTGGTTAAAGAATTTGGAATACGTCCATGACTCACGAAATGATAAATTGGCCTCGATATAATAGAGATAATATCGAAAAAGAAAATAATTTATATGAAATTAATTCCATATTGGTTTTTCCCTTAATTAGGGAATCTACCATTTATATGTGCATTAATATGGGCAGTTACATATTGATTTCATAACTACCATATTTATTATTTCTTTATTAATATTGTAACTGCCAATTTAATTCATCATTATTAAGAAAATTAAGTATTCTTTAATTAGAGCCCTATATAAGAGTTTAGTTTCTTCATTTGGGAGAGAAAAGAAAAGTTAGAGATACCAAAACTCTATCTGTTTGTCTTCTCTCATATTCTCTTTGTCTAAATGGGTTTTTAGTTCGTAGATCTATGCTTTCATCCCGTAGCGCGTGACACGTGGGTGATAGGCTTTGCGGGTACCGTGAAACAATCGATTTTCGCTTCCGCTTCAATGATCTGTACTTCGAGAGGTATTTATATCTACTTCTCACAATATATCATGATATATATTTCTTTCATTGGTATAAGAGCCCATATTTTTGCGTTCCGGCATGTCTATAATGTAGATATGATTTTTTATGAAAATTCAGATATGTTTATAGGCTGAATTGATATGCATATTAGATATGTTATATATGTAATTTTTTTTAATTTTGGTCTGGATTTTTTTTGTGATTTTTGGACATCGAAATTAAATAATTATTTAAAAAATCCATAATTAAAATTTTTAGTGGAAATTTTTTATTTTTGACCACACTATTGGACTCAGAAACCTCGAAAATCCCACCCTAGAAAAAATTTGGCAGCCTGAAACCATCAGAAAGGCGACGCATGGCCTGCACGTGCCACTAGTGTGCTGGGCGCGCCAAGCCACGCGCACTGAGTGAAACATCACACAGCCACGTGGCCCAATAGGGAAGCGACATGTGGCCTTATGGGGAAGCGCCATGTGTTAGCTGACATGTCAATAGGGGGTTCATATAATGCCATGTGCCACCATGTGGACCAACCATATGACAACACATGGCAGCCTGTGGGGCTCACACGTGGCCGGGGGTCCTACCACATGGCATAACGTGTTATGCCACCTGGCAGCCTGTTGTGCTAACACGTGGCTTGTTAGTGCTGACACGTGGCTTGTTGAGTCATGCCATGTGTCGAAATGTGGACCAATGATTGGCTGACACATGGCAGACCATGGTCATGCCACGTGTCAATTTTGTCAATCCAATTGGCGCCACGTGGACCAGTCAGTAATTGCCACATGGCATTAGAGGGGGTTATGCCAGTCAGTGCCATATGGCCCAGATAGATCGCACCACGTGATAAAGTGCCTCAGATGGCATGTGGTCCGTCTACTGCGTGTGGCTCGCGAGGCCCACCCTCACTGGCGCGTGCGGCTTCCTCAGACCTCCAAATCAGCTCAAATTTTTATTTAATCTGAATTTCTCAATTTTTCTATTTTTTGGTCATTTTTTGAAAATTTTTTAAGGACCAGAAAATATTTTTTGGATTTTATTCCTATAAAAATTAAGAAAATTATTTTTCTTGGCTTCTTAAATTTTCAAATTTGTTTGAAAATTATATTTTATGGATATCGCTTTATTTATTGATTGAAATGAGTTTTAATCATATGTGTGTTTGTACATGAGTATACTTACTATTTATATTCTATTATGAGTAACAGTTTGTCTTTATCTTTTGGATTGAAATGAGTTTCAATTATACATGTTTGCGCATGAGTGTACTTACTGTTTAATTTTTTGTTATGTGTGGCAGAAATGGTGAAGATAATGACTCCTAGATGTCCATAAATTTCTCAAGGAATTGTAAAAATCGAAGCAAAGGTGCAAATGGTTTGCAAAATGAGAATGCATAAGAAGGTTCGAGCTGATGACATTGATGCAATAGTGCATCATATTCTGTGCATGCATGAAAAGATGCAAGAGTGTATTTGGGCTGATGGCCTAGACCGAAAAGGTGTTGGCAGGACCTTGTTTAAGGTGATGAAAGACTCTTTTGATTGCCATCCAGATATCAGAAACTGATTGGTTGATGCCTGGATCAAGGAAAATGGAACTTATAAGAAAACCATTATCCAGTTTTTATATTTGGTAACCAAAAGAGGAGTGTTGAGAATCAACATTAAATCTGAGATGGTACTCGGAAGCGAACGTTGTGTGTATCATCCATGGCTTCATCATCGATTTTATGGCATACCTCTTAATTTGTTCGAAAGGGTCGAGAAATCATTTCCAGTGACGAGACTAGTTTTGTCACATTCTAAGTTTCCTGAGTTATTGACATGAGTGTCAAGTTATTATTGGTTAATGGATTTATGGTTAGGATTTATGTTTCCTATTGCTAGATTAAAGACAAGTGTGTTTTATCTTATTTTAAATGTTTCCTCTTTGAGATTGTTGGATATTTAATGATTAATTAAATAAATGAGTTTATTTATCTTTTGGATATTATATTGGCATTTAGCATTTATTATGAATGTGTTTATTTTATTGTTACTTGCTTGGCAATATTTTATGAGTAAAATGTTTATTTTATTGTTCCATATTGGTTTATCCTTTAATTAGGGAATATACCATTTATGTATGCATTAATATGGACAATTACATATTAATTTTGTAACTGTTATATTTATTATTTCCTTATTAATATTGTAACTGCCAATTTAATTCATCATTATTAAGTAAATTAAGTAATCCTTAATTAGAGCCCTATATAAGGGCTTAGTTTCTTCATTTTGGAGAGAAAAGAAAAGTTAGAGATACTGAAACTTTGTCGATTTTTTTTCTCGCATATTCTCTTTGTCTAAATGGGTTTTTAGTTCGTGGATCTATGCTTTCATCTTGTAGTTCCTAACACGTGGGTGATAGGCTTTGCCGGTGACGTGAAACAATCGATTTCCGCTTTCGCTTCAATGATCTATGTTTCGAGAGGTATTTATATCTACTTCTCGCAATATATCGTGATATATATTTCTTTTAATTGGTTTTAGTGATCTTACCTAAATTATACCTAAAACAAATTTTTGGAATGTTAATGCATATAACTAAGGAATGCTAGTGCTCTGTCAAATCCTTTGGCCATAATCTACCAGAAATAATAATAATAATAATAATTATTATTATTATTATTATTATTATTATTATTAATGGGAACACTATTTGATGTTTAAGTGATGATTGTTTGTTTGAATCAAAATTTACTGCCTTATTTTATTATAAAAGGAGAGTTGTTATACATAAATGCATACATACACACACACACACACATATATATAACTCATGCATTATACTGTACGCTTTCTTTAGCAATAATCCCGTTAACAAACCTTAATTCAACCTTTTGTTTTGTTATTAATATCAAGAATTTGAAATTAAATTATGTATTATTAATTTATTCCTATCATTTTAGATTTTCAATAGAACTTTACTATTATTAATATTATTTTTTAAAAAAAAATTAAATATTTCTCTTAATGTTTGATTCTTTCCCATTTTTAGTTAGTGGACTAGATGTTTGGATAATTAAGCTTTTTAGCTATTTTTAATCGTTAGGATTTTGATCTTTTTTTTATTTGGGATAGGAAATTCCAACACTTTTATAGTAGATTAAGAGGCTTCCTATGCATCCAATTCCTAGCTTCAATTGGAATTTCAGGTGAGTGGCAATTGTAGTACACAATCGTTTCGTAAAATTATCTTTTTAAATTTTGACTCAAAATATTTTAGTTTTATTAAATTCTACTTTGTTAAAATGTCTTATCCTTTTATCAAGCGAATTTATGCAATTGACCTTAACTTCCTATAAGTTTTTATGAATTTTTTATTGTATTATTTTTATGCAAATTTCAAATGTTATTTGTTTCGTTAATTTAACTGTTACTTTTATTCATTTAATTTTTCCTTAATTTAATATTTATTTGTGTTAGAGCCTTAAATTCTAAGAACGGGCTTTTGGATTCTTTCTATTTATTATTTGTTTTGTAAATGATTAGTTTATCTATATGAATTTATTTGATCTGTGTATCAAATTATCTAAACCTATTTATTTTGTGCTTTGAAATTATATATTTTTTCTCTATAAATCATTTATATGTTGTATTGGTGGAAATCTATTTTCAAAACGGTACACGTGATCAGTTATTATCAGTATCTATATTTGGCTTTGTTGAGCAATCTATTATCTGAATTTGCATCTGGACCCGCCATAGATATCACTTATTAGAAAAGCACATAACTTGCCATCATGCATCATATTCCATTAAAATCTGTATTAGAAGCATTGCATGATGTCTGTGGTGGGGACATCTTTTAGCTGGCCTTTGGTGGTGTAGAGTATCATCACCTTATTGAATTGTACCGTGATTTTAATATGTGATTTTGAATTGTTAATTAATTTATTTAAAATTATTTTACTTACTAAATAATTTATTTTGTGAATTATTATTTTTTTGGTTAATAAATATATTTTACTCAATTACTCTGAAACTTTGCCTGTTCTCAGTCCATTGTGTGTTGTAGTTATCATTCATTGAGTCATTATACTCAAATCACATCTGCTCTATCCTCTCTATTTTGCAGATCAGTAGTTCATTTGACCTAGTGTATCTTATTAGGGTGCTTTTATTTATTTGTGAAGGAGAAATATGGGTCCATGATGTTGTGTATTGAGTATAGGTAGTTGAATAAGGTCACAGTATGTAACAAATATTCTCTTTCTTGAATTGATGATTTGTTTGATCAGCTACAAGGTGCTAGATGTTTCTCTAAGATTGATCTTTGATCAGGATATCACCAATTGAGGGTAAAGAATGAGGACATTCCTAAAACTGCATTTTAAACTAGGTATAGGCATTATGAATTTTTAGTGATGCCATTTGGTCTCTGCATTTTAAACTAGATATAGGCATTATGAATTTTTAGTGATGCCATTTGGTCTCACAAATGCCCCTGCTGCTTTTATAGACCTAATGGATAGGATTTTCAAGCCATACTTGGCTAGGTTTGTGATAGTATTCATTGATGATATTCTTATGTACTAAAAAAATGAGGAATAACTTGTGTAACATTTGAGAATTATTCTTCAGACCTTAATGGATCACAGTTAATATGCTAAGTTTCATAATATGAGTTTTGGTTGGATAGTGTGACATTCTTGGATCATGTGATATCTAAAGATGGTCAGCATTGATAAAAAAAAAAGATTAAAGTTGTGCTTTATTAGCCAAGGCCAACTATAGTGTCAAAAATTCACAATTTTTTGGGATTAGCAGGGTACTACAGGCGGTTTGTGCAAGATTTTCTCGTGTTGTTGTTATTTTGACAAAGCTAACTTATAAGAATGTGAAGTTTCAATGGTTAGAAGCTTGTGATCAAAAGATCTTTCAAGAATTAAAAACCCGCTTAACCACAACACCTATTTTGACACTTTCATCAGGGTCAGGAAGTTATATAGTGCATTGTGATGCTTCTAAGGTTGGTTTAGGATGTGTTTTGATGTAACATGGCCGGCTGATTGCTTATACTTCTCGCCAATTGAAGAAATATGAACAAATTTATCCTACACATGATTTAGAATTGGCAGTCGTGATTTTTGCCTTAAAAATATGGAGGCATTACTTGTATAGTGAGATGTGTGGGATTTTCACTTATCACAAGAGCTTGAAATATATTTTTGATAATCTTAGATAGAGAAAATGGGTGAAATTGCTTAAAGATTGTGATTGTACCATACAATATCATTTTGGGAAAGCTAATGTTGTGGCGGATGCATTAAGCAAAAAACTTCAGGCAATTTAGCTCATTTATCTATAGTGAGGAGTGAAACACCATAATCTAATGCCTTTATCATGTATCATGTTATACCTTTCAATCACATTATAGTAGGTTATTAACCCAAAGTGGTATACATTTATCATATCAAATAGTCTATTTATGTAAGTATCCTATGCATCAATTAGGTGTTTCCCACAACTTCAATCTCTTAATTACGTATGCATAATGGCTTATTTTGTAACATACTCATCATTTTCATGTTAGTTCTAACTATCTTAACTTCGTATCTTATCATGCATAACATTTATCAATTGATCTAGCATATATATGACTAAGCATTTTAGCTACTATATGCATGCATGCTTTAGCATTCTTTTACTAAACTTAATTACATCACTTACTTCATATTATATATATATATATATATATATATATATATATATATATATATATATATATATATATATATATATATGATAGCCCTTTTTATACATATTAAACGTGCAAAAGAACTTGCACCAAAAATAACCAAAAAGAATCCTACATCAACTTCTACGACTTAGGTGTTGGCTTGTCCTGATGCAGAGATCGTTCCTGAGCAATAAGCAAAAGCTTTTACAGCAGTACCTATACGGATTAAATAACCCGTATTAAGCTATAAAGTTTAGTGAAAAAAACTAAACATGAAAGACCACTACACACAGTGGTCGACAGAAATATTTAATATACAAAAAAATAGAAACTAATACAGTTTACATAATAGAAATAAGTATAAAACAAAGCACAATATCTTAGCAACAATGTAACTCTTCATCAAAATTCAGCATATTTGAATCTAAACAGTTTATAGATGATATGTACATAATATAAATAAATATCCATACATGTACTTGAAACCACAGTTAAACATGATAATCCATATATCATATGCACAAATCATACTGTGATTTAACTGTGAAACATTTATATTTTTTATTTAGTTTGCTTAAGTTCTAAAGGTGGATAACGGGATTGGTGGATACCCGAGGGTATCAAAACGGTGGATATCTGAAGATATCAAAACTATACACCCAATCAGGGCCAACTGTACGGTGGACCGATCAAGGACCCAAATGGGGTCAAGGAACAACCCAAATGGATTGTGCAAGATCCAACAGGATCAACTATATTGTGGACCTATAAAGGTCGACTGTGGCAGCTGCAATTCCCTATAGGCGCCTATCTATCCACAATTGAACTCTAATTGCAGGCAAAACTCTATTTAATCTTTCTTTTCATATATCATGCTTTTACTTATATTACTCATTTTGCACATGTATAATCATATTATAGCTATATTGTTACTACGACATAACTGCATATGTAAGTTCATTTAATGATACAATTACTTTTTACATACCATCATTAGATATCTCATATTAGCATAATCACGATGTCAATCAAGTAATGCATCATACCTATTCAAGTGCTCATTCTTAAAACTTTACAATATAGCATATCATATATACGTGATCATGTATACAAATACATAAGCCCTAGTGAATATGAAAATATATATACACACACCCAATTATTCATAGTCATATAACGATACGAGCATCAAAAATTGAACATATAACATCATAATAATATACTTTATTATGTTATCATTCAGGCACCACATATGAACATAGTCATACATAGTATTTCTTATTTCACAGTATAAGTGCAGGTTCAAATATAATTCACTCTATCATTAGAGTATGAATATGTAAGATTAATTGCATAAAACAATCATGTACACAAGATTAATCATGTATAATTATTTTATATCATTAACATTACTCTTTACTTATGTATATATATATATAAGACTATTTATATAAACCTTTATCAAAAATCATATTATATGCCATATATAGTTCAGTATATTTTCATATAGTTACATATTTGGCATAGTCACATTTAAACCTTAATAGAAAAATACATTAAAAATTCTATCTACAAAATTCTGCACAAGTAGAATTCTTGATCCAACTTGCATGTCATTTTTTATTTAGAAAACATCATTTTTAAGCCAAATGGTATCTACACACTTATTCCCCTATGTGTCCAGTTTCCAAAACATCAAGATTCATCTCAATAGCACATCTTTTAACTCGAGATATCTGAGAAACATCATAGGCTGTTCAAACTACCAAAACCAGTTTTACTTTTCTTTTATCGCCAAATCATAAAATTCATAGAATAAAATGAAAACAGAATTTGGCCATAATTCCTTCATCAAAAACGTGCTCCTATGTATCTATTTTACCTAGAATTTTACAGCATAACATTTTGACTTCTCTACTAATACTTATGCCCAAAATACCAAAATCTGTACCTTAACAGTACAAACAGATTCAATGAATTTCATGCTAATATTTGACATGCTTGGAAATAAAATTAGGCATTACTTCCTTCATATGAAATGTATAATTAGAAGTCTATTTTTCAAAGAATCTAACCTCATAGCAATCCAACCACTGTACACGAAAATACACTATAATTTCTACAAACTGTTCCAGAATCACAAACAACAGCTCTTATACATTTTAATTAAATATTAGAATGGCTTAAAGGAAAATTTAGTGCTAGGTCCCTTCTACAAATTTGTAGACATATCTCTTATATGACCTTAAGAACTAGAATGGCCTCAATTAGAGTTTTCTAACTCAGTTTATGATAAAATTACAGCCATTACTCCATAAGGTTTTTCATGTCTTCACTTGTTGTAACACTTTCTAAAATTATTTCTCTTTTCAATTAATCATTACCCAACATTGAAATCATCATTTCAACTCTAATTTATCTACATGGAAGTATGAAAATCCTAATTCCCATACCTTGGCCGAATTTTCCTTAGCCAATTAATCATTTGCAAGACCCTTTCCTTTGTCTCTTCTTCCTTCTCCTTCTTTATCTACAATTTAATTAGTTCTCTAATCAAACATTTTCAGCATTTCTCTTTTTTTTCCCAACCGAAATCCAAATAGAGGAAGAAGAAGAAGAAGAAGAAGATAAAGATGATAACCAAAAATTAAAATCATACCTCAATAATTTACATCACTATTTTCTTGAACAACCCACATGCAAAGTGTCTCTTGAAAAATTTAAAGATTAAAGATGAAGGATTAACAAGAGAGAAGTGAGAGGTGAGAGAAGAAACAAAAATCTGTAATTTTCTCCTCCCTATGCCGTCCCACTCACTAATCCAACCAATTCTTGTATTTCTCTCTCTTACATGCAAGAGTTAAGCCTTTATAAATGGGTGAAAAGTTCTCTTTTGGTCCTCCTAAAAATTGCATGTCCCACAAATCTCTCTATAATTTTTGCATGTGATACATTGACCTCTCCATTTATTCCTTCCCTTAAATCAACCTCTCAAACATTCTTTTATTCACATTTGACCTTTAAAATGCCATATTTATAAATTGAACCCTAATTAAATACTCCATGCTTCAATTACACCCTTGACCATTATTAAACCAAAATAATAATTTAATTTCTTTCATGCGATTAATATAATAACAGAATTTATCACTTGACCCATACCTTATATAAAATTTTCATTTGAATTTGATCTTAGTCAAATAAAATCCTACTTAAAACATAAAATTCCAATTAGGGTCATGTTAGGGGCATCACAAAGAGACTCATGGTTAGAAAATTTCATGAGTTGTTAGATCAAGGCATGAAATTCGAGGTGATATCAGGATATCTTTTTGCTTGTATTTGTGTTAGGCTTGTCCTTGTGGATAGAATTAAAGTAGATCAACAAGTAGACCCTAAGTTGCAAAGGTTAATGGATGACGTTTATCAGGGTAAGGTTTAAGATTTTGTAATAGCAGATGATAAGCTTCTTCGTTATGGCATTCTAAATTCTTCTCATGTTTTGCAACCTCAGATTGTTAAGTTTAGCGAGTATTTATCTTATGATGAGAACCCAGTAGAGATTTTGGATCATCAGATTAGGAAGTTTCCATCAAAGGAAATTTCTTTGGTCAAAGTTCTATGGCAGCACCATAGGGATAATGAAATTACATGAGAGGTTGAGCCTAAAATGCAAGCTAAATATCCTCAGCTATTCATTAACTCAGGTTATTGTCTTTTGAACTTTCGAATAGAAATTTAAGGACGAATTTTCTATTGGGGGGAAGAATGTGATAACCCATTTTTTATTTTATTTATAATCATTTTTTTAAATCTAATAAATATTTTAATTTTTAATAAATATTAAATATATAATGATAACTGAAAATCCCTTTCCCCCACTTCCTTAATTTTTAGTCCCCTATTCTAATAAAACTCCTCCTCTAACAACCCAAAGACAGAGCATTATCGACCCAAAAGAAAAAAAAAAAAGAATTTGTAGAATTCTGTGGCTTCTTCTAATTTCATAACATTGCAGTACTGAGGTTTTAAGGCTACCATCTACAATATTTTAAAGGTAAATTAATTTAAACCATCCAATTAATTCATTTATTTTATTATTAATATTGTCGTTTGGTGTGCTGTTTTTGGTATGCCTTGATGTTTTGCAACAAGATTTGGCATATTTCAATTTTATTTTATTACTATTTTTTTCTTTTTAACCATTCATTAAATTTGTTTTATTGATCTTACCTAAATTATTCCCAAAACAAATTTTCGGAATGTTAATGCATATAACTAAGGAATGCTAGTGCTATGTCAAATCCTTTGGCCATAATCTACCGGAAATAATAATAATAATAATAATAATAATAATAATAATAATAATAATAATAATTATTATTATTATTATTATTATTATTATTATTATTATTATTATTATTATTATTATTATTATTATTATTATTATTTAACGGGAACACTATTTGATGTTTAAACGATGATTGTTTGTTTGAACCAAAATTTACTACCTTATTTTATTATAAAAGGAGAGTTGCAGTAAAGGTTCTTGCAAAATTAATTATATATATATATATATATATATATATATATACACACATACACTGTACGTTTTCTTTACCCATAACCCCATTAACAAACTTTAATTCAACCTTTTGTTTTGTTATTAATATCAAGAATTTGAAATTAAATTATGTATTATTAATTTATTCCCATCATTTTAGACTTTCAATAGAACTTTACTATTATTAATATTTTTTAAAAAAAATTTAAACATTTCTCTTAATGTTTGATTCTTCCCCATTTTTAGTTAGTGGACTAGATGTTTAGATAATTAAGCTTCTTAGCTATTTTTAGTCGTTAGGATTTTGATAATTTCTTATTTGGGATAGGAAATTTCGACACTCCTATAGTAGATTGAGACACTTCCTACGCATCCAATTCCTAGCTTCAATTGGAATTTCAAGTGAGCGGTAATTGCAGTATACAGTTATTTCGTAAAACTATCTTTTTAAATTTCAACTCAAAATATTTTAGTTTTATTAAATTCTATTTTGTTAAAATGTCTTATTCTTTTATCAAGCAAATTTATGCAATTGAAGAGTTAACTTCTTATAAGTTTTTATGAATTTTTTTATTGTATTAGTTTTATGCAAATTTCAGGTGTTATTATTTCATTAATTTAACTGATATTTTTATTTGTTTAATTTTCCTTAATTGAATATTTATTTGATTAGAGCCTTAAATTCTAAGAACAGGCTTATGGATTCTTTTTGTTTATTATTTGTTTTAGTAAATGATTAGTTTATCTATATGAATTTATTTGATTCGTGTATTAAATTATCTGAACCTATTTGTTTCATGCTTTGAAATTATATATATTTTCTGCTATAAATCATTTATATGTTGGATTCGTGGAAATTTGTTTTTAAATCGGTACATGTAATCAGTTATTATCTGTCTATATATGGCTCTATTGAGCAATTTGTTATCTGAATCTACATCTAAACCTGCCACGAATATCACATGTTAGGAAAGCACATAACTTGCCATCATGCATCATATTCCATTGACATCTGCATTAGAAGCATTGCATGATATATGTGGTGGGGACATCTGTTATCTGACCCTTAGTGGTGTGGAGTATTATCACCCTATTGAACTATACCGTGATTTTGATATGTGATTTTGAACTATTAATTAATTTATTTAAAATTATTTTGCTTACTAAATAATTTATTTTGTGGGTTATTATTTTTGTTTTTTGTTGATGAATATATTTTACTAAATTACTCTGAACTTTTGCTTGTTCTCAGTCCATTGTGTGTTTTAGTTATCATTCATTGAGTCATTGTACTCAAATCACATCTACTCTATCTTCTTTGTTTTGCATATCAATAGTTCTATTAAGTTAGTGCAACTTTTATTCTTCGGTTGGTAAGAATCTTGGTTCCTTTGCTATTGATTTCGAATTAGACAATATTATGTTTCATTTAGAATGTTAGTCGAACTTTAGAATTTCAAATAATTTCTTAATATTTTGTAGACACTACATAGTTTAATTTTTGGAATGTAATCAAAACTTTAAGTTTGGACTTTGAACTTCAGCTCTTTCATGCTTTGAGTGCGTTAATGGATTGAGTAAATTTTCTAGTTTGATTGTTCACTAAGGCTTGCATAAACTAGCATCTAGGTAGTTTATGCGCCGATCATGATCGAATTTTGCGTCGTGACAATCTGTCACTTTTATTGTTTTCACTAGAATTAAAAAATAATAAATAGATTTAAATTTAGTATTAAATTGCGTGATTAAAATTAAATTAGCAATTTTAATTGGTTATAACTTTATTAGAAAAGAAAAATAAATTGGAAAAGCAAATTAAATTACATTAAAAATCTAAAAGTGATAGATAAATATTAACTATTAAACAGTCCGTTACATTTGGTTAATCAGTTTATCAGTTTCGATTTTTCGATTTGATTAACCAATATTTTTCAGTTAATCATTAAAATTTATAACATAAAATTACAAAAAAATTTAGTCAAAGTTTTGTTTAATTTCAAATATGTAAAGTAATTCAAAATAAAAATCACAAAATAAATATAATTTAGTAGTCAAAATTCATGTTTAACAAATTAATAGCTAATATTATAAAATAGATTTGATATTTGTTGGAAATTAACATGTTTAATTTTAAGTCATATAAAAATTTGCTTAATATTAAATGTTAAAATATAAACTCTAAAATATAAGAAAATATAATTAAATGATATTAAGTAAAATATAAACATCAACATATGATAAAAAAATAACATATATAAAAGTTAATTGGTTATTTTATATAAACATTACTATATAATAAAATAAAATAAAATAAAATAAATTTAGTTTAAAATATTATACAAATTTTATAGAAAAATAAAAAAGAAATTAATGTATAAAAATTAAAATATAATTTATATGTATTTAAAAATATTACTTTATGTAAGTTTTAGAGAGAAATAAAAAAAAATTACAGGTATAAAAGTAAAAATATAATACACACACACAGAGTTAAACATGGACTAATAGTTAACTAGTACCCAAAAATTGAAATCGAAACCGAAAATAAAAAATTAAAAATTATAACAGAATCCATCAAAAAAATCGATTCGATTTCGGACCGATTTTATGATTAATCATATTTTCAATTTTTTGTTCACTCATAATTGTTCCTCCTTCGTTTGATGAAACACCTTCAAAGATAAAAAAAAAATAATTCAAAGTACTATCCATTTTTCAAGGTAATAAAATATTTTAAATCTTTTTTTTATATAATTACAGTTAATATTGCTTATTAATTACTACTTTTATAACAAAATTGTATTGAAGTTATAGATGGTACACACATTTCTGTATAGATTCCAGTTAGTCAACAAATTCCATATTGTAGAAAGAAAATAGTTCCTATAAAGAATATCATATGTGCTTGCTTATTTGATATACGATTTACATTCATCATGATTGGTTGAAAAGGAACACCAAATGATTCAAGAATTTTCTTAGAATCTATTTCTAATCTAGTAAATAAATTTCATATGCCTATACGAGATAAATATTGTCTGATTGATTCAGGATATGCTAATATACCTGAACTTTTTAGTCCTCACAGTGGAGAAAGTTATCATTTAGAGTGATCAAATTCACAAAGTTTAGAAAAATTATTTAATTATGTGCATTTTTTGTTACTCAAGGTCATAAAACGTTGTTTTGGAGTTTTGAAAGCACATTTTTCCATCCTTAAAGACATGCCCCCATATGACATAAAGCAAAAAAAATATATACCTCTTGCTGGTTGTGTGATTCATAATTTTATTAGAACGAATGAAAGTATAGACTCTTTATTTGTAGAATATACAAATGAAAATATTTTACTTGAAAATGATCAATAAAATAACAAAATTAGTACTTCAGAATTATAGGAAACTATCAACATAAATGTAAGTCAATTTGGTCAAATAAACAGTACTCGATATGAAATAGCGCATAAATTGTGGTTGGATCATAATAATTGACATTTATATTGTTTTTCTTAAAGAATTATTGAATTTTTTTTATGATAAATTTTTTAATGACAATAAATTTTAAATTTTGAATTTTATTAAATATTTATTTTTCAATATTACTCAAATGAATTTATGGATATTACAAATATTATAATTAAAAATTATGAGACCCTTTTTAAATCTACAAAAATGTTTCCGAAAAACAAAAAGTAAAAACAATTTTTGAATTTTAAAAAACAAAAAATCTTACTAAATGCACCCTAAACTGACCAATTTCTTCTTTCTTCCATCTCCCTCTCTCGTGCTTAGGTTCTCTCTGCCCTCAGCTCATCTCTGCGACTCTGCCATCTCGTGCCCTTATCTCCCTCTTCTCGTAAGTTCAGTTTGCAAAATTCACTAAATTCGACCATTTGTCCTTTCTTCGAGATTTCGACCATAAATCAAAAGTAAGTATTCCTATTTTTCCTCTTTCTCCTCTGGCAGTATGTTCTCTATTTGCTGTGTTCTTGTTCTTTTTTCTAATTTTTTCTTTTTGTTTCTCTTCCCCCATTTTCAGATTTTTGAGATGAGATATAATCTCATATGTGATATAGCAACTCAACTTCAATTTTTTTTGTTTAATCTTGTCTATAATTTCTAGGTCTGAGATTTTGAGTTTATGAAGCTCAATTTCTGTTTTCGTTTTGATTAATCCTGTGTTTGTAGGGCTTCTAATCTTGTCTGTATAGGGTTAATTTCTTTTTTCTGTTTGATTATTCTTACTGTTAGGTTGCATCTAATCTAACTATAGTCGTTATTGTTGTTATTATTATTATTAGACCATAATAGTTCAGTATTATTAGACCATAATAGTTCATCTCGAACTTGCACTGTGGTTTGTCCAAGTGATTTTTTTTCTCTCTCTTTCTTGCATTGTTAATTTGAGTTCCCACAGTGCCTAACATGTGTCAGTAGTTCATTTGAAGAAAATCTTGCTTCCTTCTTGAATACTTCTATGGATTACTAGATGTCAAATAGGTTAAAGCGTGCCTTTAACAAACAGAGCTTCATAAATTTAGTGTTGAAAACATAGTTTTGGCTTTGAACATCAGTTTAAAATTTGTTAAGTTTTTCATTTTTAATGGCAACCAATTGTAGTTGTTTGTCTATGGTTACTTCTTTTAATAAACTTGGTGGATAGATTTCATCTGTTTCACATCAAGCTATTTTAGTGGAATCTCTTGGAATTATGTGTAAGTGGAAGACTTTATTGATTTTTTTTCTTTTACTTTTAGTGTTATATGCAAAACTCCTTTATTTTTATCTGTAAACCTTCAAATCTGTATGTGTGTGGGTCTCTTGGAATTATGTGTAAGTGGAAGAATTTATTCATTTTTTTCTTTTACTTTTAGCGTTATATGCAAAACCCTTTTATTTTTTATTTGTAAACCTTCAAATCTGTGCGTGCTTGCATAAAGTGGTTCTGCATCTAAATTTCAGAGCCAGTAAGGGGGGATTGTTCAGTATGAGCTGCTAAAACGATAAATTGTATGCCTTCATTAGCAGCAGTAGCTCCACAACAGGTAAGAAGTAAATATTTCTCTAGAAGTATACATTGTTTGTTGCAATGCAATGATGTCTCATATTAATCTGATTGTATACATTAGGATTTTATTTGTAGTTTAATATCAGTTTAGGTACTCAGGGGAAAAACTTAGCTTTTCTAATATGTATTTCCTTTATTGTCTTACTTAGAATCGTTGTTTGCATTTGCTTGGTTGGGTTGGGTTGGGTTGTATTTTCAATATTATTAAAGATTCATCGGGCCAATTTGGCAAAATTTATGGAAATAACTTTTTCAATTGATAAAAGCTATATTCAAAAAAGTTATCTCAAAAAGCAGATAACTGTTTGGTAAATAAAAGTTAAAATAACTTATAAATTGAAAAACAGTTTACCAATTGTTTGATTAATAATGCGATTAGAAATAACTTTTCAGAATAAAAAAACGAAAAAGGACATATATAATTTTAATATATTATATTCAATATTTCACTAGAAAATAATAATTATTCCTACTTATTTGCATTTTTTATGGGACAATTTTATAAATAATATTTTTGAAGAAATTATTTGGATTTTTGGTGTGTTTTTCAAACTATTTGGATTTTTGGGGGTTTTCTCATTTTCGCTAGGAATGTCAGCGGAAATGGCAGGTGGGGCCCACGGTATGAATTTTGGTGTCTTTCTCATTTTCGCTGAAAATGTCAGCGAAAATGGTAGGCGGGGCCCACGACGAAATTTAATTAAATTAATTATCCTAAAAATAATAATAATAAATTAAAATATGTCTCAATTTTTATGATCTGATCTTAATCTTTTCCTGTCTAGAGAAAAGAATATGTAAAATTGGAACACAAACCGCAGATGCTGAGTTTGCCCAACTTAATCTTCATCAATATTTCTAATCAAATAAAATCTAACAAAATTAATATCACTAAAATTTAAAAAAAAAAGTGAATTAGATTAATTAATCTAATTAATCAATTTTTTTTTTTCAATTTATCAATTTGGCGGTTGCAATTGTTGAGTTTTTTTGTGTCTATTAATACAATTAGAACTTGATTTAAAAAAAATAGTCAACCTATATCTTGAATCAAAGAAATAATTGTCCTAATTTTATGAGATTACTGGCTAAGAAAAATAAGAGATTAAAAGAAAAATCAAATATACGAAGCAATCTTGACCGTTGACATATACGTAAAATATCAATAAAAATATTTTATTTACTTAAATAAAAAATTGATAAGTTGAAAAAAAAGTAATTTGTTAATCAGATTAATTAATTCAATTCACTTTTTTTTTTTAATTTTAGTGATATTAATTTTGTTATATTTTATTTTAATAGGAATATAGATGGAAATTAAGTTGGACAAGCTCAGCATCTGTGGTTTGTGTTTCAATTTTATGTATTTTTTTCTCTAGATGGGGAAAGATTAAGACCAGATCATAAAAATTGAGATATATTTTTATTTTTTTAATTATTTTTGGGATAATTAATTTAATTAAATTTTATCGTGGGCCCCACCTAACATTTCCGTTGACATTTTCAGCGAAAATGAGAAAGACACCAAAAACATTATTTATAAAAAAAAATCCCTACTTGTATATTATAAAAAATAAGAGATTAAAAGAAAAAGTAAATGTACGAAGCAAGTTTGACCGTTAACATATAGTTAAAATATCAATAAAAATATTTTATTTACTTAAATAAAAAATTGATAAGTTGAAAAAAAGTAATTGGTTAATCAGATTAATTAATCTAATTCACTGTTTTTTTTAATTTTAGTGATATTAATTTTGTTATATTTTATTTGATTAGAAATATGGATGGAGATTAAGTTGGACAAGCTCATCATCTGTGGTTTGTATTTCAATTTTACTATTCTTTTCTCTAGACGGGAAAAGATTAAGACCAGATAATAAAAATTAAGACATATTTTATTTTTTTATTATTTTTAGGATGATTAATTTAATTAAATTCCGCCATGGGCCCCACCTACCATTTTCGCTGACATTTTCAGCAAAAATGAGAAAGACACCAAAATCCGTGTTGTGGGCTCCACCTGCCATTTATGCTGACATTCTTAGCGAAAATGAGAAAAACCCCAAAAATTCAAATAGTTTGAAAACATACAAAATACCTAAATAATTTCTCCAAAAACATTATTTATAAAATTGTCCCTTTTTTTACTCCACTAAATTGTTAAAAAATATAGATAGGGAATTCATAAACTTAATTATTTGCAGTGTAAGATAAACATATTTGACCACTAGAAACCCCAAGTAAAGAGATGGTAAAGAGGTGGTGAAAAGCAAATTAACTTCGCCTACAACAGTGTATATCAGATCCCATGTATCATTTTTCGCCCTAAACGGTGTTGGAGGCGACAACATAAGGAAATGAAATGAGAAGAAGAGGAGAGAAAAGAGTCAGATTCACTTGCTGCATTTTGCCAGTCAATCCCTATCGGCGTTTCAAAGAATCCGATGCTATCCGCTGATTTCAGATAGTCGTTGGTGAGGAGAGGCAGCTTAGGGCTTAGGGTTCTCTTATAATTATGATATTGTGTAATTAATTTAGATTTTGAGAGTTGAACTTTAGTGTAGGTTGATAATTGCTTCAAAATGAATTAAGTCATTATGAAGATTGATATTTTCTCTAGAATTGCACATCTTTATTAGTTATCTTCAATTTTTAAGGTTATTAAGATAATTTTTTGACATTGAATTTTTTGAATTCATTAGAAAATGTAAAGTTAACAGTTAAATGTCGGTTTTCGTTAAAAAATATAATTTTAAATTATTAATTTGATTAACTTAAAATCAATTTTTTTCTCAATCCTAATTGTAATAACATGTAAGATCAATTTAAAGGAATTTATTCTTTTATTGTTATTATTTTGTTTGAACCGCAATTTTATGTAAGTGGAGACATGGTATGATGATGATATGATTTTGCAGCTGATATTACGGTTTGATGTTCCTTCAAGTTTGTGGTAGGTGATGATGCTGATTAAATCAATACTTTGTACGAGTATGATTGAGTTTGGCCCTGGCGTTGTCTTTGATGTGGATTACACTGTGATAGGGAATTCATAAAATAAGGGATATTTTTATCCAAAAAAATTTTTAAATTAGATTCCCTGAAAAGTTAAAATTTAGCTTCCCTAAAAAGCTTCAATTTATAGCTTTTTTAAATATGAGATTTTTTCACTTTTCACAAAATTAATTTTTCTAAAATTAATATTTACCAAACACCTATTTTGATCTAATAATCAGCTTTTTCTTCAATAATTAGGTTTTTTCTTTTCAGAAGCAATGCCAAACACACCCATCATGTTTAATACTTGTTTCATTACGGATTTATCATAGATAAAAGTAACCCAACATCATTGATGGAGGTTGAAAATGAAGATTATGGGAGTAAAAATATTTCTTGTTCTCCTCGCCCCATTACTAGAAAAAAAAGTAGTAGGTTGCATTCTAGAAAAACTTATGTTATATGGGATCATTTTAGGTTGATAGAGCATAGAGATAAAACTGGGACAATTTGTGTATACTATGAGAAATCGTGTGCTTTTCAATCCAAGATCCATGAAACTTGTATTCTATGGACTCATTTAAACAACCAATGTAAGGAATATTTTTATAGAGTATTTAAGGTATCAGAAAAGGGTTCTAGTTCTAGTTCTGGGTGTAGGAGTGAAGGGTTTTGACGTGGAGGAATTAAGAAAAGACCTTGCTAGGTATGTCATATTGGATGAGGTTCCTTTTAGAGCTGTTGAAAAGAAGGGATTTAGGAATTATTATTATGCTTATTGCTCTATTTATGAGGCTGCATGTTTGAATCTAACCTTTATAGTTCTTTCAATTTTCAGGTTCAATGTGATGTTTTTTGGTTGCAGATAAATTTCAGTATTTATTAATTTTAAATTAAGTGTATACAGTTTTAGATTTAGAAAATTGAGACTGTATACAGTTTTTTTAATATGGTTTGTAGTTTGTATTTAATTTGTGAATATATTAAAAAAAAAGGAAATTTGCAGTTTTTTCAAAATAAAATGCAATTTATAATTTAATTTAATTATTATCTTGTTTATTATTTTATTTTATAACAAATTTAAAGAGTTAAGAGTTTTAAAAGAAAATAAGACACATAATATTTTATTTACTTTAAATCGTATTTAAATCATTTTAAAACCATCTCAAACCGTTATAAGTTATAATTAAAAACTGTCCCAAATCACTTTAGATAGTACATATCCATATTGGGTTGGGGTAACCTTTGAACTGCCCTACCTATAACTCCATCAAACCCAAATAGCATACGGATCTAACCCGTCAATAAAAAAGAAATTTAATATATTATTTTTGATGGAGGAAGTAACCTGCTTTTTCCGTAAATCTCAATATTTTAATAGACGGGTAGGATTAAAACCACTTAAATCTGATGGTGCACATACAGCGCAGGGAGTACATATGTGCGCTCGTTTACTACTACAAAGGAAAATGAATTTTATTTATTTATTTGTTTTCAACTATTTATTTTCTCTCTTCATGGTAAGAAACCGGTAAAAAGCCAAGAGAAAGCTAATAATCACGGTAGTGGATAAACCCCAATCTCAAATGATCTGATAACTCCCCAGAGATCTACAATAGGCACCAATTCCTTTATAATTGTTTTCATTGCGGAATTTAGAAAGGTAAAAATGAGCATTCCTCTGCAGATCTATGATTCTTTACTACTGAGTTTCTCTTTTACATGAAATTCAGCTGCCAAATTTGTTGATAATAGATCTTTGATTTGATTTTCACTGTTTTTCTTTGATTTATAAGCTTGATTACTCATTTTCTGCCTATTGGTTTGTTAAACTAGATTGAATCGATTTCTAAGTCCACACCTAGCCTCAGCAGACCCCACCATTCAGAGTAAGTGCATTGAATTTTTGGTTGTTTTTCTTCTAAACCGTATAATTTAACCAAATCAATCCAATATGTACTGGTACGTAGTTACAAATAACCGACCAACCCAAGTCATTAAACCTGGAAAATGTTTGGTCAGTTTAAGTATATTCATGAACAGCCCTAGGTTCCAAGTTGGATAAAAGATGATTAAGAACAAGGAATTTGTTTGACTTCAATGTTGTGTGTTTATATTGACTCCTATGTACATTATTTAGATTGGGAGACCTGCAAAAATTTTTGAATGTCTA
This sequence comes from Excoecaria agallocha, assembly GCA_037975025.1. Lineage (NCBI taxonomy): Eukaryota > Viridiplantae > Streptophyta > Magnoliopsida > Malpighiales > Euphorbiaceae > Excoecaria > Excoecaria agallocha. The sequence continues at coordinate 84,402,954 of CM075808.1, read as the reverse complement.
TTATGCTAGAACCATGTGTACTTTTCTGTTGTGTTTGCAATCTATTTCTGCTGTTACTGATCTTCTACATCTATCTGGCCTCCAGTTATGAGTACGCTTTTCTAATTTTTATTTGTTATATATTTCTTCCTGTTGGCTAGTTCGGAGTTAACCTGATTCTTTTGCTGGTTTAAACCTTGAACAAAACCAGAGTTGCACCCATGGATCTTCTCTGCAATGCCTATTCTAATTCATCTGATGAAGAACCTGAACCGAAAATAATATTTGGATTTGAATCAAGAACAGGATATGGACCCAGGATTCTTCCTTCTTCAAAGCGACTCAAAAACAACAACCCTCATGAAGCTCTGCTTCCTGGGAGATACATTTCCAAGCAGGAGTGAGCTCGGCTTGGTCAAGCAGCTCCTTCCCACATTGAAGTGCCAGACCAGAAGTCTAATCACACTCTTGCCACTTCAGAGGGTAACTTTATGATGTTATTATTGTTATTATTGTTATTCTATTAATTCAGTTGATGTATTGTTCATTTTAACTTTGCTTATTCTTTCTATTTCTCTCTTTTTAAGGAAGTGTTCCATTCTAGATTGTTATTTAGGTGTAAGAAATTGCATTTTTGCATAAACTTGCTGGGAATTGACAAGCCTAGTAGATGTTACCAATATATAAATAGAAATTCAGGAATTTGAAAATGTTAAAAGTTCACTAATTTATATTTGTTGTTTGTCAAGCAAGTGACAAAAAAAAAAAAAAAACAAAAGCTCGTAGTGAATTGAGTTTGACTACCATAAAACAAGGAGGCAAAAATTATGTGAAAATAATTGCAAATTCCTATAGGGTTAAATGCATAACAACCTTTACATCCCAATGCAAGAGTTACATTTATGTAACGACCATTACATACTTTTTGGTTAGTCTTAGGCAGTTAGGTAATGGGGCAACAGTAATGGCATCTAAATTTCCTTCCTATGACAACCGCTTGACATCATAGTGGCCACCGTTTAAAGCATTAAGATAGTAGTGAAAGATGTGTTTGCTTGTGATATTTCATGCTAATTATCTTGCTCAACACCGTGAAAATGGGAACAGTCAAATCAATGTTTTTCTGGGCTGATCTTTCATAATGTAAGAATTATAGAATTTATTCTTTCTTGTCTTCCTCAACTGATGAATAAAATGCTTTGCCTGCAACAACATTTCTAGTATGGTTGCGCTTCAATATAACCTGCTTCAAATTTTATTTATTATTATATTTGTGAGGCTAAGTGGATTTCATGCTTCAGTGACTGATACTGAACTCTTCATGCCCTCGGTTTTGGGAAGCATCACAGATTCAGGTTTGCACTGTAATATTTTGTCATCTTTGAAGCAAGAAAAGGGGAGTGCACAGGCAAGCAAAATATCTGAAAGGCTGTTTACATCTCTCCATGGCCACAGAAAGGCAGTCAACTCTCTCAGTTGGTCACAGAGTCATGGTATGTCTGTTATTCACATCGTATATTCCTTCAATTTCCTTTAAGTTATTCTTTTTCTTGCTTTTGTTGCCTCTATAATTGTTGGATTATGAACTTGTGTGATGAGTATGTGTTACATGATGCTTTTGTAATTTTCAATTTTAAATTATTTTCATGCCATCTTAGTTTCAGGGAAGCTCTGCATCTATAATTTAAAATTTTTGATTCTCAAAACAATACTTTGTTTTGCTTATTTTTGGCCTTGCTGATCTGTTAATTATCTTAGTCTGCAGCTCATCTTCTTACCTCTGCTGGGATGGATCGCACTATCTTTATTTGGAATGTGTGGGCCAGAGATCAGAAAATATCATGGACATTTGGATTGCACAATGCTGCTGTGAATGATGTGAAATGGTCGCAGCATAGATTATCTGTGCTTTCTTGTGGATATGATTATGTATCAAGGCTGATTGATGTTGAAAAGGGAATAGAGACACAAAGTTTCAAGGAAGATCAGTTTATTAGGGTTATCAAGTTCCATCCCCAGAACTGCAACCTCTTCCTTTCTGGGGGATTGAAGGGCCGCATCAGATTATGGGACATTAGAACCAGGAAGGTGGCCCATGAATACGTCTGAGGTCTAGGTCCAGTACTTGATGTTGAGTTTGCCTTTAATGGCAAGAATTTTATCTCATCTAGTGATGTCAATGGAGGCAATGTTAGTGAAAATTCTATTATTGTCTGGGATGTTTCACGACAGGTTCCACTGTCCAACCAGGTAAGTGACTTATTTTCCCATGTACGCCCATTACATTTCTAGAGGTTTCTTAACTATGCTGTTTTATTGTCTCCATTTTGGCTATCTAAATAGATAATATATCCTTGGGTAGAACTCCATTTTCCTATGTACGCCCATTCCATTTCTAGAGGTTTCTTAGCTTTGCTGTTTTATTGTCTCCATTTTGGCTATCTAAATAGATAATATATCCTTGGGTAGAACTCTATTTAGTGAGATTCATAATCTTTTTCTTTGTCATTTGTCATAAATAGTGTCTGATTAGAAAGCAGTAACCAGTCAAAGTTCAAAAGATAAGTCATATTACAAGGTTTCTAGTCAGAATTGCTTCTTCTTCTTCTTCTTCTTCTTCTTCTTTTTGTTTTAATTGTACTCCATTTGCTATACCTGAATTATGTTCCTCCTTCCCCCTTTTGTGTTGGACATTAGAGCTTATACATAGTATCCCAGGATTGTAGATAAAAATGATTAGCTTTCTGGTGAACCTGTTATTGAAATTCACATTCTTGAAGATTTTAAGTATTTATATAATAAATGGATGTGGTTAGACTGACACAGAATCTATAACAAATGAACATGTCCTTTTACTTTATAATATGAGCGTAAATGAAATATCTTAAAATTGATAAACAAACAATTCAGTGTCAAAGTTATATTTTTCAGTTGGATTTCATTTTTTAGATCCGGTTATGGGTGTTGGGAATGAGTCTACATCTAAGGCATTTCTGTACCATTTGCTCCTCATATTCCAAAAATTACCTAATCTTTCAACTGTTTTAGGTGTCCTGTGTGTCCAGCAAGAGTATGTGTGAATTGAAGAATTAAGAGTAATGAATTAGGGTTTTGTAAGTTAAATGGAGTATGAGCTGAAAAAATGAGGTCTGGAACATGTCATCTGAACAAGAAACATCTTTTGAAAGAAAATATTGCAGAGTTGAGATCATTAGTAGGAAAAAAAGGACCTCCAACACTAGATATTACTTTTGACTCGCAGTTACAACTTCATTATGTACTATTACCATGAAATTTTAATCATTGAGTCATAAATATGTACCAATAAATAGGCATAACACTAGAGGAGCCAAAGGCATTCTACAAGCTAATGGAACTCCAACGAATAATATATTACCTCCTTTTTTAACTCTCAATGTTCATTCTTGTGGTATAAAATATTCCAATGAAGAGCCTGTATTGAGGTTGCATTTTGCTTGATGTATCCTATAATGGTAATTATATATAGAAAAACTTGTGGAGTATATGGGATTGCAATTTGGACAATGTTTTTTGACGTACAGAACTAGGTTTTCACACCTAAAGCATTCTAATTCAACCAAAAACCAAATATGCTTGCCATGGGTAAATGCTTATGTTGATAATGCTTGATTACCAATAAAAGTAAATAAAGCTTTGCTTTGATATTTCTAGATTTTAGCTAAATCTCTGTTGTCTCCAATTAATTTATGAACTTTCCAAATTCTACATATTAGGCCTCCAGTCTTTTTATCGTGAAGTACTGCCATAATTTGAGAAAAATTACTGCCATAATTTGAGAAAAATTTTATTTAGTTATTTGTCGAGAGGCCTGGCTGTCTCAAGCATAACAGAAGAATCCATCTGTGTGCCTGCCTATAAAAAATGGGAAACAAGAAAGAACTTTCTGGGGTTTCTGTGTCTTGGTAATTGTCTCTTCTTACCTCCATTATGTAATCTCACAAATATGTATTGTTTCGTCAATTTATTGTAACAGAAAATCCACCTATATCAGAGCTGTCACTTGTCCCCTAAGTATTACCTTTAGGAATTGGAATTGCTTTGAAGCTGAAAATGAGAAGGACAAAAGAGAATTAAATCATCTAATGGAATAGAAGTTATAATATAATGTTCTCCCAAATTGGTAAATAGATCACTAACCAACTTGGAACTTGAACCTCTGAAAGCAAACTGTTATTAACCTCCAAATAGTAGTACTAAAAAGGAGGTGCTAATTGATCCATATGTTATCCATACATTAATTACATATTTGCATCCCGAATTGCTCTCGAATTCTATTGAACACTTGAAGAAGTGATTTTACTAACATAGTTGCCAGTGATCTTCACATGGACAGAAAAAGTAACGCCATTGTCATCTTCACAAAGATCCTTCTCTTTCTGAACCCAAAATTCCAAATATTCCAATAAAGAATATGAAAAGGCTAGATTTGTCAATCAGGGAAAAAGAAAATTAGCCATTCTTTAAATATTTTTCTTAACTCTCAACCTTTTTCTAACTCTGCTGGTCCACATGTGGCGATTCTCCCTCTAATTCAACTTTTCAACCTTCATATGAGCCAAAATCAGCAGAGAAAAAATTGAAAATTCTCATCGTAGGGGATTGAGTAAGTTTAGACAGAAAACTAACTTTACTATTAAGCTCCAGCGGTAGCATCATTAAATAATCCCTGTTGGCTAATGTGTACAATTTTGAAGGTCATATAAACAATTATTTAAAGGAAAAGTTGTCAAAAATTTAATAAAGTAGTCAAGTGCAGGAATTGTTTTTGGTAACTGGGCCTGCACATAATATAACAATTCCTTTGAAAGATGTCCTTGACTCGTGTCTTATACTGTGCCTATGCTTGTGGTAAGAATGAATATTACATCATTTTGCTGTATTGACAATTGTTATATGAAATTTTCAGTTGACCTACAATATCCATTTTAGATGTTTTCAGTTGAACTTTTAAATGTTTTCTTTCCTCAACTTTTGACTAATATCCTTATTTTCCTTTATAATGAGTTTTTCAAGAGGAACTTTAATTTACAACAACTTTGTCTTGAATTTCTAAAAATAAGAATTACTTATTTGCGAGTTATGATTAAAACCATTCAACCTTAGATTTAGTTCTTATTGGAAATATTTTTTTTTTAGAATTACCATATAATCCATGTCATATTCAAAATTAAATTTATATTATCGATGAATAAAATCCTTTGCTAGTATTTTCAAACAAAAAAGAGGTGAGAATAATACTCTACAGTTCAAATTTAGATTGATATATTGGTCATGGTAAGGTTCCTATGTTTTAAAGATAGAGCTGAAGTTGTAATTGGTACAATATTAACTCAAAATATTTGTTCTGACTCCAAGTGACATGCCCTTGTTCATTTATCCACAAATTTAAGTAGCATAACTCCCAGGGCTATCCAAAAAAACCAAAATACTGGAAAACTGAACTGTATCCAAATCAAACATATAATAATTGAAACTGATGGTTAAGGTTAGGGTTTTTAATCTTTTATTTTTTTCCTTCTTTTGTTAAGGTTTCATTTTAACTAATTAGGTTAATATGTGATTTTTAATTAACCTATATATATACACAAACATACAGTGTATAATGGTCTAGAGATGAAAATTTGCTTATGGACTAGTTAATCGGTCCATGGACAGCACTTGTACTCTTAAACAATATTTCACGTCACTCCAAGGACTAAGGGCATTGAGAAATGATAGGTGGCAGCATTGGGTTTCTAATGGCTTGATCGTGGTAACTGAGCTAAGATGTTTTAGAATGATATCTGGCAGAAGAGCACCGGAAAACACCAAAGTGTATTTCGATCAGACTGTCGGGCAACAGTCTTGGACTGTCGGGCGGAGGCCCACTGCTAATTATGCAGACTTTCTTTGTTAATTATGCAGATAAACAATCAACTTGACAGGGTATCAGGCTATTAGCAGAGCCTGGAGAAGATTAAAAAAAGTAATAATAATAAAAATAAGTCACAAAATATCAAATTTTAGCTATAAATCAGACTCTTCACTTGACAAAAAAGAACAACAAAGCAATTAATTCAAAGCTGAATTTTGAACCCAGATCTGAAAAAGAATAATAAAATAAACATGAAATCTAAATTAGAAAGGGAAAGAGAATCCAAATCTAAAAAAGAACAACAAAATAGACATGAAATCCTACAATTCAAAGCTTTCATTAAAGAATTAAAAGTTGCATTAGAGACTTAATAGAAAAGAAAAAATCAATTAGTGATTGAAGAACGAACAAATGAAACATGACTAAGAAAAAAAAAAAATAGAAAGAAGAACGGCAGTCCCCCAAGGAGAACGGCAGGTGCACGGTGGAACTGGAAGGTGGAGGGTAGTGGCGATAGGTGGAGGGTGATGGCAAACTCAAGTTTGGCCAAAGGAGTGCAATTAAGGATTTGGTTAGAAAGAGAAACAAACAGAGTTGGGAATGGGGGCATAATGTTGAGTGAAATAAAAATTAACAATCAATTGATGAAGGTTTTGGTGGAACCAAGATTGTGTGCATGCATCAATGGAGTTTGATTAGAGAAAGAGGAGAGGAGGGGATAATTAATGTTGGGTTACAACGGTGAGAAAAAGGGAAGCTTCTCGAATGGATAAAAAAGGGAATAAAAAGAAGGGAAAAAAATGAAATAAAAAGGAAAATGTGAGTATTGAGAAAAATGGAACCTTTGGAATCAAACAAAGGACCTAAAGGATGTAAGAGTTCCAACCATCAGACTATCACAATAACAATGTAGATTTATTATAATTATATATATGATCATTGTCGGTCGGGTGTTTAGCAAGGTTTTAACCTGACCAACTTCGAAAATCACATAATTTTACTATCCAATCCGACCCAAATAACCCTAACTGAATTCAAATTTTGGGTTGGTTTGGATTTTGCACAGCTCTAGTTGTAGGAGTATTGCTTGGTAAATACTCTTATCATTTCAATCAAAATTTTGAGTGCTAGACTTTTCTAATATTCGATACTATCCCATTGGATCCCCTACTTAGCGCAGATAACTTGGTAATTTGTGGCTAAGATTAGTTGTTCCCATTATTATGGCATACTATTGTATGTGCATCTCATGATCATCATTTGCCAATTGAATTTATTGGGCAGCTACCCTTCATCTATGAGTGTCAGTGGTCCTAGGCCCTCTAGGTTTGAAGCTTTTTGTCCTTTAACATGTTTCTTCATTTCTTCTAGTTTCTTCTTGACTTGGTTATCAAATTCACCTTTACCCTCTTTGATTTCTTCCTTTTTGGAGGCTACGCATTTTCCCATATCATCAAAGTTTTTCAGAACATTTTGACAGTTGATCTGCCCTTTTTTCGCCTTTTTTGTTGGATTACTCATCTAGATTTTGTGGAGTTTCGACCTTGGCTGAAGTTCCTGACTCTCCCTTCTTTAGCTATTAGTTGCCCTACTAGCTTGTTGAATTCTTCCATTAATATTCTTGCATGAGTCTCAAGCATTTCAGTGAGATTGTTTAAACCATCATTGAGAGCCATTGTTGAATTTTAGCTTCACTATAGCTAGAACCGTCTTTTTCTTTGGGAATTTTGGCTAGTTGTGTAACTTTATCTCATGTCTAATGGGGTAGAAATGTGATGGTAGTTAAGATTCACAATGTTATATTCTAAATGTGATGGACAGGTATGAATGATATGCAAGAACAAAATCTCCATCCTTATCACTTCCACTTAAAGTGGCCACTAGGCTAGTTTTTAACTCGAATATCATTAGAGGATGAACTCAAAGTGTTATGCTTATTTTGAAACAAATTATAATATCCATTTCATTTATCGGAAAGAAATAAATGTTTGTGATAAATCTTGAGGTATTATGGTTTAACTCAATTAGAGTCAACTTAAAGAATCAAACACAAGATTGACTCAAAAAGTTACACATATATGAATGGTTAATTACGTCTGTGGTCATCGAACTTTTGGACTTATAATCAAATGGTAATAATAAAATAATTTGTAACACAAAAATCATCAAAATTCTATTTTGTTTCAATTAAGGCAAAAATAATCTGAAAATTAATTTTTTATATCACCAAAGTGACAATTAAGCAAATCATATATGATTGTCATGTCATTTTAACACTAATTAACTTTATAAATAGATTATGATTAGTTACTTGGATTTTTTTTTGTTTTCTGTACACGTCATTATTTTTATATTTACATGATGACGTGGAACTTTTTTATCTGATGGTTCAATATATAAAGGTTATTGCTTCTAAAATGTTGTGATAATCATACGTGGCATGTTTAACTATTACTTCAGTAATATAAAAAATTAATTTTCAGATTATTTTTTCTTCAATTAAAACAAAATAAATTTTTGATGATTTTTATGTTACAAATTATTTTATTATGACTATTTGGTTATAAGTCCATAAATTCGATGATCACGGATGTAATTAATCCCATGTATGAAACAAATTATAACATCCTCACCACTTATCAAGAAAGAGAAGTTTTCATGATGAGTTTTGAGGTATTATAGATTGATTCAAATTGGTTGTAACTGTGGGGTTCCACATCACAAACAATATGGATCTAGTGGAATGGTCTATGGTCTAACCAGTAGTATAGACTGGTTCAGATAGTGTGTAACTGCAGTTGGGTTCAAACTAATGGGGGGGGGGGGGGGTCCGTAACCACTTGTCACTAAGCCAAGCCATGGAGGTGAATGCATTGATCTATGGCGTCCTCAGGGTTACTTTTCTCGTGGTTTTCATGTACAACATAAACTCCACAAATAGACTAACATGTATGCTTTTAGTGCCATAGAAAGTTTAATACTTCTCAATGGAGTCATCACTGTGAGTAGGATGCTTGCAAATTGGAATTGCCACTTGTTGTAATCTAGAATTAAGTGAAGTGGCATAAATATTTTAACCTTGAATAGGAACTAGATTCATTGATTTCGGATCATCATGCGGACATAAGCTTCCTGGTCCATTTCCAGCTGCCACATAGCAGTTTGGGGTTGCTGCCTAGCACTCCGTGGACTTCCGCTTCGCAGTCTAGGACTGTTGGTTGACAATCTAGCCCAGACACCCTATTTTGGCCCTTTTTGCGCTCCAATCTTCTCCGTTTTAAGCCCATTTGAACCCAATTGGCCATTTTTAATTTTTCTAATAATTTTCTTTATCAAAGATCATTTTTTGTCATTTTTGTCTAAATTTCCATTTTGCTCCTAATTGTTCTATTTCAAATTATCATTTTTCCCTCTGAATCCATTTTGGTGCTTTTTTGTTATTGTCTCTTGCTAGAGGTCATTCTTAAGACCTCTTGATAGAGAGATTGATACACAAGATGGGCTGCTGGACCAGAGGCCATCTGGGCCAAGAAAACTGCTAGTTTACACTTGCAAGAAGTTGCAATGTAGGGGTACTCCAGGGAATTAGTTGGGCCTGTCATTGTGGTTAGAATATTTTTGTCAAGAGAAAGAGAGAGAGTTAGTTATGCTTAGCGTCTAGCTGGATAGTAGGGGCAACGGTTTTTGTTTTTGGATTTGTTAGTTTTAGCAGAGCTTGAGAGACGGGGGCATCTTTTGGTTATTTTGTTTTTGCTGCTATAGAGCAAGGCTCCATTCTCTGGAGAGGGAAGTTCTCTGCCTATGCGGATTGTAATATTGACAGTCCTGATATTATAAATAAAAGAAGCCTTTCTCCTCAATTTTCTTTCTATTTTGATTTGATCTTTGAGAATACAATATTTTTTTTTGTGTTTGTTCTTTATCATTTGGCGCCGTTTGTGGGAAACAAAGGAAATAGTAGATCCACCACAAACTTGACTACAATCTAAGATCAACTTACAGAACCGAGTAGATTCTCATGAAGAAACACTAGCACCAATACGGTGGTCAATCGCTGCATTCCAAAAACTTGTAGAAGAAAAATTTGAGAACATGGATGCCGAACTCAGTTAAACTATTGAAAAAGAACCCATAACAGATGAAGCAACAGACCAACGTGATACTAGTGAAACAGAAGCCTCCGATAATACATCGGCAAGAGTTTGCATTACATCCAATACAAAGTTTGGCCAGCTCAACTCTTCCCCATTAGATTCTTGTGTAAAACCCAATCATTTTGGGGTCAGAACGTTGGCCCTGCCCAAGGTAAAGGTACTGGAGTTTAGTGGGCCAGAATCACGCAGTTGGATTGCCAAGGCTGAGCTGTATTTCTGTGTAAACCAAATGTTGGAGAGAGTGAAACTCATGATAGCCCAAATGTGCATGACTGGAGTTGCTATTACGTGGTTCTCCTAGGCGTTGCGCGACAATCTGCATATGTCATAGGAGCAATTTAAACTCAGATTAAATGGACGCTTTGGCAAATGAACTCAAAATCCCTATGAGGAGCTATGGACCCTGTTCCAAACCGGGAGCATTGATGAATACATTGAGGAATTTGAATCGATCATTGGTTACATTCCAAAAACGTCTAGAGCTCAATTACTGGGTTACTTTATGGGAGGGTTAAGAGAAGAAGTGGGGAGATGGTTGTGGTGTTTGAAACCCCAAATTGTGAAGAGGCGATGGAATTGGCTTGAGATGCGAAACTGACGTTTAGTCCCCTAGGGAGCAAATCGGCGGCGAAGGAGAGGCGTGGAGTAGTGTGGAGTCGCGTGGAGATTACTCACGCAATCACCCATATCTCGCGTCCTAATAATCCCAAAGAGACTAGTCAACCCGATCCAAAAGGAAAAAAAATACAAACTCTAGGCCATTAGTCCCACATGAAACGACTGCCCATCATGTGTTTCATCCACCACCTAGAGTTTAGCAGCAAATCCGCAACAACAGGTCTAGCCATCTCTCTTTGAAGGAGTTGGAGGAACGATGAAGGCTAGGATTGTGCTTCAAGTGTGCCCAACATTACAGCCTGCAACACCGGTGCAATCTAGGGGAATTGAGGGTTTCTGTTCTTGAGAATGACTTGTATTTCGACATTGAAAAACAAACGGAAGAAGTGGCAGATGCTGAGAAAGGAGAAGGAGAAGGAATTGTAGAAGGAGAATGCAGTTCTATTGAAGTCCATTTTGGGGCAGGGATCAGTGCACATGGTTTGAGAACTTTGAAGCTCTAGGGAGCCATACAAGGCATATCCATTGTCCTGCTCGTAGATTCAAGGGCCACACATAACTTCATCTCGCGGAAATTGGTAAGATTCTTGAACTTCATCGTTGATTCTATTCTTTCTGTGAACATTATGCTGGGAGATGGGTACCGAGTCCTTGTTTGTGAAAGATGTAGGGATGTCGAATTGCAGTTGGGGACTATTTCTTTCCAACTAAATGGGTTGGTATTTGATTTTGGACCTTTGGATGTTGTGCTGGGAATTGAATGGTTAAAGACTTTGGGTATTGTTATGCATAACTGGGATCAGAGATGGATGCAATTTGAATTCGAAGGCAAACATGTTGAGTTAGCAGGCATTGAGGGCACACTCTTAGATATGGATGCTTTGCAAATTTGGTTGGGAGGGGGAAGTCTGAAGCAAATATGCAAAGATCTCTATCTATCGCAATTGTTGCCAAACTTGGTGCAAGGACTTGCTACAAAACAGAGGGGAGACATTGCGGCCCTCATGGGTAAATTCTCCATAGTATTTGAGCCATTATCCAGGTTACCACCAAGGCGATTGCATGATCATGCCATTTGCCTCGTTCAAGGCCATGCTGCAGTTAGTGTCTGCCCATATCGGTACCCATATGTTCAGAAAACGGAGATATAGAAGTAGGTGGCAGAGATGATGCAATAGGGTATTATTCGCTCAAGGGTATTATTGGCAGTTGTGCATTGACTATAGGGCTTTGAATAAAGCAACCGTGGCTGACAAGTAGTCGATGAGCTGTTGGATGAGTTGAATGGGGCTGAAATTTTTTTGAACTTAGACTTATAAAGTTTGGCTTTTATTAGATCAGAATGCGGCAATAAAATAGCTTTTAGAACTCACGACAGACACTATGAATTTCTGGCAATGCCTTTTGGACTTACTAATGCCCCCTCTACGTTCCAACCTGTCATGAATGATGTTTTCCGACCGTGGTTGAGGCGTATGGTCTTGGTTTTTTTTTTGATGATATTCTAATTTATAGCAAGAATTGGGAAGAACACATGCATCATCTAGCTATTGTTTTGTAGGTTTTGATGGACAACCACTTCAAGGTCAATCCCAAGAAGTGTTCAATTGATAAAACTTCGATTGATTATCTTGGCCACTGCATCTCTAAAGGAAGGAGTAATTGTCGACCCATCCAGGATCATTGCGGTCCAACATTAGCCGGTTCCGAAGACTGTCAAGGGCGTTCGGGGGTTTTTGGGGCTGATCGGGTACTATAGAAAATTCGTGAAAGATTATGGGAAGATTGCAAAGCCATTGATTGAGTTAACAAAGAATGATGGGTTTTAATGGAATGAGCAGACACAATCTGCCTTTGACATTTTGAAGGAGAAACTTATAGCCACCCCTTTGTTGGCATTGCCTGACTTCAACAAACCATTTTGTGTTGATTGTGATGTGTCAGGATTTGGGCTAGGGGCTGTTTTGATGTAGGAAGGCAGGCCCATCACATATTTTAGCAAGGCCTTAGCTGATTGCAACCTTGCGAAGTCAGCATATGAGAAGGAATTGATGGTCTTGGCACAAGCAATTTAGCATTGGAGGCCATATCTGCTTTGTAGGAAATTTACCATGTTTACTAATAAAAAAAACTTGTGACGCTGCAACAGCGAGTCACCACTACGGACCAGCAAAATTGGCTCGCCAAATTGATGGGGTATGTTTTTGATGTCCAATATAAGTTGAAAAAATTGAATAACGCTTCTGATGCTTTATCAAGGCAGCAAGAGTTTGTTGAATATGCTTCGTTTGTTTTCTTCCCTTCATGGATTGATGGTAGTCGCTTAATACACATTTGTTAGCCATTAAAAATGCTCTCCAAGCTGATCACACATCCAAGCCAAAGTATGTGTTGAAGTAGGGAATATTGTACCGTAATGGGAAATTGGTCATCCCATCCACATCTAAATGGATTCCTACTATGGTGGCCGAATTCCATAATATAGTTACTGGAGGTGATTTGGGTTACTACCGTACTTACCGCAGAATAGCAACTAATTTTTACTGGAAGGGAATGGTGCAACAGATTAAAGACTGTCAAGAGTTGTTCAGTTTGTCAACGATTTAAAGCCTCTTCTCTAGCACCAGTGGGCTTTTTACAGCCTCTTCCCAATTGATTTTCGACCGACTATCGAAGTACACCCATTTTGTGGCTCTAAAACATCCATACACGGCTCGTATAATTGCTAAATTATTTGTTAAAGACATAGTGCGACTCCATGGATTTCCGAAATTGATTATTAGTGATCGTGACCCGATTTTTATGAGTTATTTTTGACAAGAATTGTTAAATTGCAGTGAACAAAGCTCAAGTTTAGCTCCTCTTACCATTCCGAAATAGATGGACAAACCGAACTGATAAGTAGATGCCTTGAAACTTATCTCTGTTGTTTTGCAATTGGTCAGCCCCGCTATTGGAGTCACTGGCTACCGTGGGCAGAATTTTGGTACAACTCTTCTTTCCATGTGAGTACAGGAACAACTTCTTTTGAAGTAATGTATGGCAGAAGAACCCCAGCCATTCTCCAATATGTACCTGGTGAGATCCAAGTAGAGGTAGTAGCTAGAGATCTCCAAGACTGCAATGAAGCCTTGCGACAACTCAAGCAGCATTTACTATGGTCACAGCAACAGATAAAGGCGCAAGCTGACCGGCATCGGCGGGATGTCCAATATGAGGTAGGTGATTGAGTTTACTTAAAGCTTAAGTCTCATAAACAGCAGTCCGTTACTCGGAGGGTCTATTCGAAGCTATCAGCTCGTTATTATGAGCCTTATCAAATTGAGGCTAAGGTAGGCATAGTAGCTTATTGGTTACACCTCCCCGATTCTTCTAAGACTCATCCTGTTTTTCATGTTTCCTTGCTTAAAAAAGCCATAGGGGCTCAATTTAGCTCTCACAACCTACCACCCGAGTTAGAGTTGGAACCAGCTATAGGTCCTGACCTTGAGAAAGTGTTAGCTACACAAGTGATCCAAAGGGATGGTGAATGCATCTCCCAATGGCTGGTGAAATGGTAGTCCAAGGGACTTGAAGAGGCCACCTAAGAAGATGAGTATATTCTGAAGAGTGAGTATCCACAACTAAGTCTTGAGGACAAGTCTTTATTTCAAGAGGGTGGCAATAATAGAGATTGATACACAAGATGGGCTGCTGGACCAGAGGCCACCTGGGCCAAGAAGACTGCTAGTCTACACCCGCAAGAAGAAACAGCAGTGCAAGGGTACTCTAGGGAATTAGCTGGGCATGTCACTGTGGTTAGAATATCTTTGTCAAGGAAAAGAGAGAGAAAATTAGTTATGTCTAGTGCCTAGCTGCATACTAGGGGGCAACGGATTTTGTTTTTGGATTTGTTATTTTTAGCAGAGCTTGAGAGACGGGGGCATCTTTTGGTTATTCTGTTTTTGCTGCTATAGAGCAGGGCTCCATTCTCTGGAGAGGGTTGTTCTCTTCCTATGCGGATTGTAATATTGACAGTCCTGGTATTATAAATAAAACAAGCCTTTCTCCTCAATTTTCTTTCTATTTTGATTTGCTCTTTGAGAATACAGTATTGTTTGTGTCTGCTCTTTATCACCTCTTAGCTAAGGTTATCATCATTAGCGATCAAGCCATCAAAATCCATTGCTAACAATAGAACCTTGAAAGTAGTAGATTGTGTTGGACTGCATTCATGGGGAATTGGAAAATTTTCTAACTTGAGGAAGCTAAGAGTTAAGAACATCATTTAGCAAAGTTGGTATGCTGATGACATCTTACTTGACTTCCGTTATGGTAATTTTCATTTTAGTTCAGTAACTGTTCTCTTATGCACACCCAGCAACTATGGTTTGGTTCTGTTTAATTCATTTTTAAATGGTGGGCCAATTGGAGTTTTGCTTCATAGTTTTCAGTGCTGCATCATGTGACTTCTGTTTCACTTTACAGTTTCATTGATAATAATCTAGAGTTGTATTTTCTTTAGACAAAGTCTATTAACCCCAGGCTAGGTCCCCTGCACTATGGGTAATATTTACATTCAATAAATATAGTTAGTGTATGAAGAAAAAGGATTAATGTACATGGGGTTGACTTTGCTTATTAATTGAGAGGTTATATTGTGAAAAGCAGTTTCTTTTATTTGATGGGAGTTTTTGTTGTGCGATAAATAACTAACCTTGTTCTGTTAAACGAGGCTTAGATTTCATAAATCAATCATGTTATAACATTAAATGTAAGGCATACGGAATCTTTTTATTTTTTTTTTCTGTGCTGTTGTTCAGCTGGATGATAATCGCATATTTTTCTCTTAGCTTATTTTTCTGGAGTTTAGGAACTCTGTTTTTCTTGAAAAAATAAAAAAATAAAAAGCTATATATTTTAGTTTTAGTTTATTCCTTTCCTTCTCTCCTTTTTCATTTTTATTTTTTCTTTATTCTAATCTGCATTTTTGGGTGTGTCTCTTGCATTTTGGTGGCAGCCACAGCAAAAAGAAAAGGAGGGGTTTGCAGTTGCCCATACTTGATATTGCATTTTACCAACATGCCTAGGGTGCGTTTCACAAATTCCACCGATCTATATAAAATGAACAAAATGCGGGGAATTTTGCTATGTGAGTGTTTTAGTTTGAGTTTGCTAATGCAAGACTTGTTTTCATATGATCAATATGGTTTCAATTAGGTGTTCAAAATTTTCTTCGTTAACCTTTTTTCAGATTGTGATTTTGTTTAAACTCATGGTTTGCTGCTCAAAGTTCCTTGCATTCTTGGAGTATGATGATAACATTGTCAAGGTGTGAGAATGTTGGCATGAGCGCCGGAATATATCTTGTCTACTTAATTTCTACGAAACATCTACTTGATAAAAATATAATAATATAATTAAAAATATAAATCAAGGAGGCATGTAAAAAGCACCTGAAACATGGAAAAAAATTTTTCTCCACATAGCACATAATTAAGAAATTTAAGAGTAAGACCACATTAAATAATGGCTTTTGTTATAAAGTATTATTGTGCTCAGGCATTCAGTTGGAGATGTGTTTTTTTTTTTCTTTTGTTTTTTTTTTTGGTAGTTTGGTGTAATAATAATCCCATGACTAGAGCTAATATTCCTGTACTGAACTATCTCTCAACTTGTAAATCTCTTAATCGTGCTTTTGGTAAAATAAGTGAAGTTGCATGCTTCCTCTGTCCAATCATGTGAAATAAAATGCCTTGTGGACCATTTAATAATGTGACAGTACCTACAAAATTACGTAAGCAAAACTGAGACAGTGAAAATAGTGATTCCAGGTCTTGTCGATGGTGATAATACTGATGTTTTCTGTTAGCATTTTGATTGGGGTGGTTTTAAGTTTCTACATGGTATGGCTGGACCATTGAGAGATCTGATTCGGTTAAGCAGATTGATGAGGCTTAAGCAAAGCCCAAATTTAAGTACTTGAAAGCTAAATATCTTAATATTTGTAGGGTTCGGGTAACTTTTGCAATGTGTTACTGAGGTCATTAGATATGGATGGTCCTCTTCTCATTTCTGAGTACCTATTGTGATAATGAATCTTGATCTTGAAAGTAGTCTAAGCTTTAACTATGGTGGTAATTTCCATGAACTTGACAGGGAAAAAAGAAGGGTGTAGCTGTGGGTGGGTAAAGAGTAACATCTTTTGTCTTATTTTCATGTTATCCATACTACAAATCTGCTGCAGCTAGAACTACAAAGCAGGCAGTGTCAATCTAATTTTTATTGACCGGACCTATAAATTGTATTATTATGGGATTTGTGCAACTGGTCAAATGAAACGCATTCATACTGTTGATAACTGCAGATTATCAGTATAGAAGAGAGTGCTGTTTTGTTTGTGGATTAATTCGATACATGGTGATTGGATATGTGTATCAGTAATGGCTTCGTTAAAAAAACGTTCTTAGATACAAAAAGAAAAAAAAAATGTTCCACGAATATAGTTGAAATTTTTGAAAATAATAGAAGTAACTTTAGTTGGAATATCACTTGTTCATATAAGTTGTGTCAACTTGGAATATTTTAAGAAAATGCTATGTGGATATCTTAAAATGCTATATTGATATTTCAAGCTGATATGATTTGTCACGGTAGTGTTTTGATGTTTGACGTTAAAATGTAGTGTTTTGATGTTTGACGTTAAAATAAACGACTAAAGTGGTCTTGGGTTTTAGTTGTAATATTTTAAAAGTTATTCTTATAAGATTTTTTTGTACAAGTTCATAAATGAATTTAACTTTGGTTTTTATTCATATTTTTTGTTATTACTAGCGAATGAGTATCAAATGTGAAAAATAATAGGAGTGATACAAAAATAATATATTTGTAGTTGGTAAAAAAATTTATTATATATTTCAACTATGTGAATAATTTTTTACACGTGAGGTTGGTAAAAATAATTTATTGTCCATCTTAATTTGACAATGTATATATATTACGTCTTGATGTTAATAAAAGTCTACCAATTATCTTTTGAATTTATTTTACGTGAATTTTCTTTACTAATTATACTTATGAGTTATTAAGTAAACATTTTTATCAAGATCATGTGAATTTTTAATATGGAGGGAGTATCTACATTGTCAAGTTTAGATAGACAATAAGTTATTTTTGTCAACTTTTTTAGATGTGTAAAATGTCATTTGTTAAGTTTGAGATATGCAATTAAAATTTTTTTTGGTCAAATATGGATATGTTTTTATGTAGTATTTCAAATAATATGACAGTGTACAAGTAGCCGGGTTTGAACAAATGGACTTGAAATGGGTTCGAATATTGATTTTGCCACTTGTGTTGGATTGGGTTTATGTATGCTGGTATCCATACTCTTGTATGAAATTAATAATTATTTAATTAAACAATAATAAATTTATACTCCTATATTATATGTAAAATTTAATTTTTTATTTATTTTATTATATTAGAGTACAATTTATATTTTAAAAGTTGTGTAATCCACCTTATTAACTAAAATTATTATCACTAATAGTAAATATATTCAATTAAATATATCAATAATTTAATTGAATTTTATATATTAGTCAAATTTCGAGTTTCTAGTCGGTTTTGAATATTATTGGATAATAGTAAATGCATTTGAAATGAGTACAAAATTGTAAAAGAATTGGATTCGGATACTTGTATATTTATTCAAGTTCGAATTTGGATAGCGTGTTTTTCACGAGTGCTTATGTGGTCCATACTCCAACGTAATGAGATGTTCAGAATTAAGCTTTTTTAAGCATAGCATATAATTTTATCCCGCTTTCGATTAAAATTTGTTTTGGCTCAAAACATAACATTGCGCTAGCCTCAGTTTTGATGGGGTTTTTCGTTTCCATTGTTGGTGTGCAGGATCAAGATTCAAATACCGAAGTATTATTATTATTATTCATTTTTTTAATGGAAACCCCTCTTTACATATGTAACGAAGCCTATCGACTCTAACGCTGAAGAAGTTTATCTTTGAACCATCTAAATTAAGGGTGCGCAAAAATCGAATCGATCCGATCAATTCTAACCGAACCAATCAATTCGGATGGAATTAATCGGATTAATGGAGTCGGTTCGGTTTTTGATATTATGTATACTTCGGGTTCGGTTAGAGTGAAATCCGACTAACCCGAATCCGACTGAATAATCCGATTTTTTAAATATATAAATAAAAAAATTAATTTTTCTACAATATTAATTAATATATAATATATATTTAATGTAATTTTGAAATTGTTAGGTTGTTGTATTTTTAAAATATTTTTATGACATTTAATATTATTTATTTGTATTAATTTAGGAGTTTAATTTAAATATATAAATTAAAAAAATAAAATTCGGATTAATCTGGTTATTCGGATTGGGGCCCGAAAAAAAGGGGTTAATCGGGTAGGAGTCCGATATTTATATAGGATAGGATCGAGTAAGGAAAATATAAGAATTTTGGGTTTCGAATTAATCGAATTCGGGTCGGGTTCACCCCAAACCTGACCGATGCACACCCTTAAGTATAATGATCTTGCTGCACTTAATATATTTATATATTTGGCTTCAAAAATTTCTAAAAAGATATTTGGATTAATGTACAATTAGTCAATTACCCATTTTAATGCAATTGGTAATTTATCCATTATGGAAAATATTATGTCAAAATCTTTACCGTATAAAATTTCTCTCACAAACGTAAAAATAGATTGCCAATCTGCAACACGTCCACGTGTTCAAATGGAAAGCATCTTTAAAACTTGCTGTTATAAAATACACATTATAAGGTTATTGGATTTTAACATTTTGCACGTGAAATTCAAATTCTTGTAATTTTAAAAGTTGATATTGGATTTTTCATTTTTTAGATTTGTCATGTTAGATTTATTTTAAATGAGATTGGTGGAATTGAAGTTCATATTTTGTTAATTTCATGTGAGATCAATTTAAAATAATTGTAAGATACACTAAAATATAAAACAATAAAAAAAAAACCAATTCATCATTTTTTTTATGTTGAAATGATTTTATAATTATTTATTTTTTTAAATGTTTTGAGGGATGCACTATCATTTTAAGTTGATATCGTGAAAGATTATTACAGCGTATATTCCAGTTTTGTTTAATTTAAATTAAATGTAATGTGAATGATTTTAAAAGTATATAAATAAAATGTCAATTTTCATAAGAAAAAAGGATTTAATAAAAAACCAGTAAAATTGAGGGATCCAAAAATGCATTTAAAAGAAAAAAATTACAAATGATCATTATAAAAAGAAAAAAAGAAAAGAAAAGAAAAGGGAAGTAGCTAGGTAGCTAGAGGTGTAATTTAGTCTAGATACCCCTGACCCATACCTACCATTATGGAACATTGAAGAGAGAGTGGTGTGGGGGCATACTAAAAGCTGTGCCTGTATTAATCCACCAAATTTTCATTAAAAAGAATGAAAGACGAGAAGAGAAAAAGGGTCAGCGGGGGGGTGCAAAATTTTAAAAACAAAATAAACAAACTTAAACAAAGACATAATTATGGACTTCACATTCCATTATTCATGAGGGTCAATCGTAGGGGAGACAACAACACTCCCACCGCCCTTTTTAGATGCATTTGCTTATGGGACCAACAAATCCAAGCCCCTATCTTCCAACACCACCTAGCTCATAGAAATTAAACATAGGTCAAAAAACATATAGATACCAACTCTCTCTGTACATAAATTTTCTTTAGAAAATAGACTTTTGATAAATGGACTTAACTCTATTTATATTAGTTGGACATAATCAAGTATAATGATCATACTGTTTTTATTGTATTTAGCTCCACAGATTATTTTGAAAAGATATTTTAATTACTACACATCTAACCATTATACAAAATTTACAATTATGCCTATTTTATGGACAAAAAAATTACCGAGAACAAAAAATTAATGCAAGACATGTTTATATCCAGCTATTCTTCGATATCATTTAGCACTATCTAGACAAACCAGCATTCTTCAAAACATTTATGGTCCACAACACCTCCCAAAACTGTGTATATTGGAAAATATGCTAATCTCTAATAAGCTAATCCAATTTTAATTGTGGAACACATTTATGCAATTTATTTTGTCCATTTATACTTGTGTATCTAATATCTATAAATGTATACATAAAGATGATTAATAAACATATATAATTTCAACATCCATATGAATATGTTCCCCACCTTACTCGGTCTGAATTCTTTTTTCTTTAACATTAGTTTATTAATTACCTATAACAAGTAAAAAAATATATGGTAACAAATATCAAATTACTTTTTGACTCTTTAAAAGAGATTTAAGAATGATAATACATCACTATGATATCTTAAGTGTTTATATATCATAAAAGATCATTTTCAAGTCCAAATTTTCTCTAAAAAAATAGATCAATAATAGATAACTTTCTTAACAGTCTCTCAATTATAAATATCAGTTATTTTATTTTTGAGCCAATTTCACCCATGATTATCGAATTTATGCCTAATCGCACAAAAGTAACCGACTTATTTTTTATGACTTAAATGTCATTGAACTTATCATATTTTCACAGAAAAGTTATCTTAACCGATTTTCGGCGATAATCCTTACTGAAATGCTGACATAGCACGTAACGTCATATGCCTGAACACACGTGACATGACATGCCAACAACTGCATTACCGAAAGATGTCATATTACACGATATGTCAGCATGACATGTCATATTTCTGAACATACGTAGCCTCTTTTGGTGACGTGGATAATAACGTGTCGTACTACGTGTGTCCAAACATATGATGTGACGTGTCATGTCAGCATTTCGGCAAAAATAATTGCCAAAAATCGGTCAAGATAACTTTTCTACAAAAAAGTGATAAGTTCAGTGACATTTAAGTCATGAAAAATAAGTTAATTATTTTTTAGCGATTAGATGTAAGTCTAGTGACCATAAATGAAATTGACCCTTTTATTTTTTAAACTTTTAAAGTACAATTTAACTCTAAATTTTAATTTTATATACAAAAACTCCTTAAATGCTGATGTTAAATTTTTCTTCGGGCGAAAACGATATGAGTTTAAATTTTTTCCGTAGATATAAAGACTGATCATTTTTTTTTCATCGTGAAAAAAATTTTTACATTAACATTTAGCGACTTATTCTTCAACAAAAATTGAAGATTTATAATCTATAGAAAAATTAAAGGAACAAATTGACTGAAATTGTTAAAATTCAGGGAATTGACTATGTATTAAGCCTATATAAATATATGTTGTGTAATTGGAGAAACAAATATTATGTTCTGCGCGCACAGGACATAATATTATATTATGGTTATATGATTAAATGTGATATTACGATTATGAGACGAGAGTTCATATAGTGACACAACAATTGGAGATTTGGCTTTGTTAGTCACTGCTGCATACACTACTCACTAATTCTAGATCCTTCCAATGACTTATGGAGAAAGAGACATGAAGGGTAACCTTAAATTTTGCGGCACTTAACCGACAATAGTGGATGACTAGTAATAAAGTGGATAGAAGGGAAAAAATGGTCAAAAACCGCATGACGATGAAGTAAGCACCTCTCCTGTGCATATAGCCTCAAAAGGGTAAAATCACTATCCATAAATGTGATAGAAACAAGCACAGAAAGAGATAAAAGGGAAAAGAAGCACTTTCGAAAGGCCAAAGTTACCGGAAACATATTTTTATACTGCTGCAAAAGGTAGTCATCCTTTGATAAGGAAGTCACTTATTCTATAGCTAATAATTAATGGTACACTTCATTTTATTTCTCCTTTCATTTTGAACTTTTGAGAAAAATAATTTAGAAAATTTTCTTTGCCTAATGGAAAAATATATCTGTTCTTCTTTCTATATTATTTTATAGTTATGGTGTATTAATACGGACCGGGATGGCAAAACTGATTAACATGCGAGATATGTGATATATTTGGCCAATCGGTTTCAAAAACCTGAACAGATGAGTATTTTGGTTCGGATTTAGAACAAATAGAATCAAAATCTTATTCCGGACCATCTAAACGATTCTAATGATCAAGTCAGATACTTAGGATTTATTTCGGAATTTTTAGTAAATAATGAAAGTTAGATTATAATACCTCTGTATTTTGAGCCTTGAATCCCTTTTTATAAGACAGAGTCATATCTAAATTGTGATTCAGATAACTTCATTAAGAAATCTTCTTCATAGTTTTTTTTTCCTTCCTTTTTGGGATAGGATTTGTTTGTTTAAGCGAGTTATCATTTGTCCCCCAAAAGTTCGAGTAAGCCATTTGGTTGTCTAGATTTTTGATGTGAGACTATGTCCATCTGTGAATGGGATTTAAATGAAAAGTAATTAACCGTTTTTAACAAATAATATGTGCTTGGTGCTGATTGGCTGCAAAGAAAAACTTAATTTAAATTTACTATTTTAAAGTGGCGCTCAATTACACCTCTTGTGCCACGTTCGCAATCCTACGTTGTTGTGACTTGGTATTTCCCATTCCGATCGGCCAAGCCTTCGTCTTGCTAATTTATACATTATTAAATATCAAATTACAATGATCTTTAACCATGCTTATGGATCTTTCCCATTTTTTTTATTTTTTATTTTTATTTTTTCATTGAAACGTGCTTTATACTTAAATGAGGCAACCAATTAACTTTTATAAAGGTCGTTTTTACCAAAAGGTTTATATCACTTGCTGTTGTAATTTTGACTTACGTTTTCCTCTTTCTTGCCATGACTATTATGTCGATCAGTTGTTCTTTTAGCCGGGTTATTTTGAAATTGGGGTTAATTTTAAAAAAATTTAGAAAAATGAGACAACAATAAACATATTTGAATTTTTGGAGTGCTGAAAACCGGTACATAGTCAGTGTGAGGCCCACACGTTTGACCATTGGATCTGCCAGAAACTGGCATAAAAGGGTGCCAATTTTTGTTAGAGTTTTGACAAAAACCGGCATTCCTTCATGCCGGTTTTTGGCAGGTTGTCAGTCCTCAGAAGTTTGCGCACCTGTAAACTTGAAGATACTTTCTTGTATCTTAAACAATTTATAGCTGTAATCAAAATGCAAACAATTTGATGCTAATGTAAACTTAAACAAGTTGAAATTCCTACATAATAAATCCACACAAAAAAAAGAAAAGATTGTAGTTGAGTTGGTAATGTTGCTCTAAAGAGAGAGCTGATATGAATCATAAGAAAAAGATGATGATATGTGGTGATGGTTAGAAAGAGAGAAACTCTATGGAGAATAAAATGAAAATGAAAAGAGAAACTTTGTGTAATAGTTTGGGAAAAAATGTTCTTCTTTTTGTATCTATCTATCTGAAGATAATATTATTATAGATGAAACAGAACAAAATCACAATTTGAACAACCAAAAAAAAAAATTAAGTGTCGAAATATGAAATGGAACCCAAATAAGCAAGCAACACATTTAGGTAGAAGTTTCCAGATTATGGATAGAAACATAAATACTCCAAAATCAGTAAAAATTGCTTGCAAAAAAAAAAACCATCGGTTGTCAATCATTCAAACTATTAGAGATACTTTCTTGTATGCAGTCAAAAGATATTCAATGAGTGGTCATATTCAAAGCCATTGGTTCTTCCTATATATAAGAAGTTGATTGCAACAGGACTTAGAATATGGGTTTACAGATCTTATTCCATGCCTAATATAAACTTTTAGCAAATATTGATGAAAATTCTGTCACCGGACATTCATCTTTTTGTAGAAATAGTGTTTAAATTGCTGATATATAATCTAATGATATAGTTTTTTGGTGGCTCAATAGAGATACAGATGGAAGAGTTCTTGTATTGTCCACATAATACAACTTATGTGCTCTGCATCTGACCATTAACAAATCATAAAGTCATAGACGCACAAACTTCGAGGATTGACAACCTGCCAGAAATCGGCATGAAGGACTGTCGATTTTTGGCTGGTACAACAATCAAACCAATGGGCCCCATATTGACTCAAACCGATATATGTTTGTGCCAGTTTTCAACACCCCAAAAAGCTAAATATTTTTACTATACCCCTATTTTTCTATTTTTTTAAATTAACCCCAATTTCAAAAAAACCCCCTTTTATCCTAGTTTTGAATCTAGCTTGGTTCCTTTTTCTTATTTAACCAATTAATCACACATATTTATGAGCTTTTAGCTTGGTTCTTGATCTTTTGTAGTTTTCTACAAGCTTACAAATTTTTTATAGCTTTTCTTTTGTTTTCCCTTTCTTTCATGCCCTTTAAGGAGATAGTTGAAAGGTTTTCAAACCTAGCTCAGATAAAGAACTAGTAAATGCAAGGATTAAGGGTCAAGGATTCGTCCAAGGTCAAACTAGGGTTGAACCAAGATATACAAATTTAAATTAAATAAAATATATAAATTTGTCAATATAATGTAAAATATAAAAAATGATGCCTATAATATTATTATCACTATTAACATTCATATTTAATAAAAATTTCATCTTCAACTAATTAAACTCAAGTATAATATGTTCAAAATAATAGTGTTCAGTTGGGTGATAGGTGAAGATGGTCAAATCACTAGAAAAGAGAGTCTAATCATTGAATAATCATTAGTTATGTCAAAAAACAAGTAGACTAGAGAAAGGATTGTCCAAGAGGTGGATGCAAGGTTAGATCAAAGGTTTAAAGAATTTGAGAAGAGGCAGATGGAAAAGCTTTTGAATATAAGGACCACATTGCAGATTGATTAATTGCAATTGAGATAATAATTGCAATTAATCAATAATTATAATTAATAGATAATCATCTTATTTCATAGTCGTTGTTATTATTATTGTTGCAATTTTAGTGGCATGCAACATTACAATTTGGTGTTTTTACATATAATTTAGAGTCATATAATTGGCATATTAACATAAAATTAAAAATGGCATTTTAATTAGTGTTTAATCTTTAATAATTAGTAAAATATTGCTAATAAATATAATATGAAATTAGGAATTCTTAACTTAGTGTTTAATCTTTAACTTAGCGTTTAATTAGGAATAATTAGTGTTTAATCATTAATTAGGAAGTTTAGGCATAAATGGCATATTTAACTTAAATTTGTATTTTAATAGAATGTGAAATTAATAAAATTGGTAATGGTAATATTGCTAGAAAGGGGACTTTCAACTTAATATGACCTAGAATAGGAATTCTTGTAGTTTTGTATGTAAATGGAAAATTAAATCAAGTATAATTAGATTAAATATGAACTTAATTTAATTTAGGAATTCATCTTAAGTAGAAATGCATTTTATTTTTCTTGTTTAATTAATTTCCACATAAAAAGAATACTAACTTTTTATTTATTTATTTATTTTCCTTTTTGAGTATTTTCTTTTATTGTAAATATTTATTATTTACATATTAAACTTATAATTATATGCGCTTTAATTTTAGCTATTGCATTACATTAGAAAGCATTTTAGGATTTTATGTATAATACCAAAAATTACATTTGGATTGCTAGGCATAAAACCATTAAATTCTATCTATGAACTTAGTTCTCAGATGACTAATGGTTCCAAAGGAGTTAAAACAATTATGTTGTCTCGTTTGGTCCTTAGTTGAATCGAGTAGCTAGAGATCTACTTTATTTGAGATCCACCATCTCATAAGGAGGAGGCAAGTGATGTGGAGAAACAAGTGAATATGACCGACTTATAGGACATTGAAAGTGAAAGTGATTCGGGGAAGAGTATGGGGAAGGAAAAAGTCAATGATTTGTGGACCAATTTGATGCTAAATTTGAGAAGGGGACCTATAGACACTAGAGTTTGAGTCACTTTTTATTTGAAGAAATCCTATAATGATGCATTACTGGATGCTAAGTAGTAAGAAAGTTACACCTAAGAAATCCCAATTCAAGTTAGGAACTAAAATATGTTTTAGACTTGTTTTAGATTGTCTTGTCATAGGGGCAATTATGTCTCAATAGACCAATAGATTCGGGCTGATTAGATGGAGGTTTTGGCTGATTAGAAAAAATTCTTTATTTTGTTTGATCAGACTTAAGTTGCTTAATTTGATCAGATAAAATTCTATATTAGATAAGACTTTTAGTTATTCTTTTCTGTGCCTTAATCTTATTCAACAATTGGAGGGTTGAATAGTCATTCCACCTTACCAAAAGCCTATAAAAGGCTAATTTTCTAATGAAAGAGGTGTAAAACCCCCTATATACAGTCTATATTATAGCTACATTTACCATATAAAGAGTATGCATATTCATAAGTACTTGTTTTATATTATAATTAGCTACAGGTTTAGGCGAAGTAGCATTTCTACATTTTCATATTTATGTTACAATGTTTGTAAGGTAATCATGCTATAAAATTTATGTTTCATACACAACTATCCATATTATAAAGCATAATTACATTCTTATAAAGTTTAGGTTTATATAAGAGTTACATTGTAACCACTTTATCAAAACATTATATTACATAAACATTACAAAATCATATTTATGTTGAGACTTTGCCCTAAGCCTTGTGTCGAGCTTCCTTCTGTAGACTTTGTCATTGTGGAAGAGTCCTATCTTGAGATCCTACATGGATTAACACCCGTTCTAAGCTACAAAGCTTAGTGGGGAAATTTTAATTTTAGATGACTTAAACACGCATAACAAATGTAATATAGAGGGAAATACTCATAAATTCAATAAGATATGTACAAACAATCAAGTTAATATAATTATGCTACACCATTTATTCAAGTATAATAACTGAGCATGTATTTATGAATTTTTCATTAATTATCACAAGTTATTCATCCATGTCCTGTGTCATATGCTTTTTAAATAGCTATACTTGTGGCCATTTTTTGTATTTTCCTACATATGCTCTATGGGTCTAGATAATGGGTGCATATGGATACTCGAAGGTAAAGGACTATAGATGCCTGTAGGTATCGATCATGTGGATACTCAAAGGTATCGGTCATATGACCTAAATGGGGTTAGTCACATGGATCTAAATGGAGTTAGACATATGGATCCAAATGGGTTGATCATAGGGCAGCTACATGTATCTATATCTTAGACCTAGACATAAGCATTTGTGGTCGTTTCCTATTTTACCATATTGTCAACATGTAAAATTTTAACATAGGCACACACACACACAATTATAATATAGTGTCATTATGTATGTTCATGTATATATATCATATATGTATAAATGCATAGTACATTTGCTACATCATATTTACATAAAAATTACATATATGTATGTAAATTACTATTTATGTGAGAATTTTCTTATGCTCATATAGTTCATTTATATATTCATGTGTTTATGAAGATTATATATATATGTATTTATCTAAACATAACACATCTACATGCAATTTATCATAAGTATATTTCATGCATTTTTGTATCTAACTGCATTTCTATATATTTTAATGTTAAGTTTATGTAAACACATTCATTTAAATATAATCACATAGTCTTGTTAGTGTTAGATATGCATTTTTAAATATTCATGCATATATGTATATACTCATAATTAAGCTCATATTATCCATTTAACATACTCATGTAGAGATGGAATAGGCTTATAAGCTTAGTAGTGGCATAAAATGTAGTATTACACGTAAATTCATTTGTTCATATTTAGCACATCTTCATATTTCAATGCAAATTCATTTATTTTAAGTATATTTAGTCATATTATAACCTTAAACATGTGTTTGTAAAGTTTTATAATCATCCAAGAAAGTTTGAAAGAGATTTGGTGACATTTCGGAAAGAAAAACTCACTTATGGGCTAAAATAAGGTGATGCATAGCTATATTCTATTGTTCACACCTATGAAATTTGTCCCAAAATGGAATTTTTAGGGAAAAATGTAAAGTACACGGCTGTAACCCAAATGTTCATAGCCGTGCTATGCAAATTTTCCTAGGTTTCTTCAAGACTGCTACCCTAACTCATTTTGTAATGCATTTTTGAGTGAGTAAATGACATTTTTAGTAATAGTGGTCTCCTAGAAAATTTATTCTCCTATTCTCTAGTTTCCATAACATCAAATATCAAGTCATTTGGACTTCTGCATCGAGAGATATCCATAAAATAATATAAGCTACACCAAATGACAAGGCAGCAGCTATCACTCAATTTCAAGCCAAAATTTGATGATCTTAGAGGCAAAATCACATTTTAATCCCTTCATACGAGTTTTATTTATATTTCTTTATTTTAATATCCAATTGAAATCATCCAATTTAGAGGTCCATAACTCAACTTATACTCGAAACAATCCCGTCAGGTCCAATGAATTTTGTAACAGAGTTTTGTTAAAATTATTTATCTTCCTATATCTCATCATTTATGAATAATTGAGCATCACATGAATACTACCATATCAATTACACAATCATTAATCATTCTCAGGAAAACTCATGTAAATAAAATTGAATGCTCTTATACCATTAAAAGTGGCCACTAACTTCTTCAAAACCCTTTTATCTCTTTCCTTTTCATCTTGCTTGATTATTCCTCTAGAACATAATTGATTCCATATATGAATCTCTATTTCATCACATATATTCAACTTTCCGTAAGTAGAATAAGAAAGGATGGAGAACTAGACAAAATCTAACCTTAGTTATTTAGAAACTAACTTTTCTTGTATCAACTAGCACATAAATTAGTATGTGAAATGATAGAGATTTCATGCAGGAAAGAGAATGGAAAAACAAATCTAGAATTTTTGGTTCCTTATGTTAGCCAGCCACTAGCTCTTCATTTTACAGGTGTTTACTTCTAGAGTGTTAAGTGTGGCATTCCAATTAGTCCTTTTGTTGGAACCAGGAAAATCACAACTTGCTCCCTCCTCTCTTTTAGTTTCTTAATTATAAACAATTCCACCTTTATCTACATTTTATTCCATGCCTCATGTCTTTCTATTTATGCATGTGCTTGTTATCTAATCGAATTATCGTTATGCCTTTGTCTTTTAGGTCAATTCCCTTTATGACCCTCTCTATACTTTATTTGCCTAACTCTTTGTGTTATCATTCTAATACACCCTAGACATGTTCAGATACTATTAGGGTGTATGTTGGGGCCTCACAAGAGGGGTTCCTTTCCCTTGCTCTCTTGTTTCTTCTCTTTTAAGTTTTCTTGCCTCCTAAAAACCCAAAAACTCTATTTTTTTTAAGCTTGAGCCAAAGCTTCCATTGGGTTTTTGATAGTTTAAACTTTAACCATACAACAAAAACATCTAAATGTGAATCTTAATTGAGGATTAATTTATGGAGAAGAGCTTGAGCAGTGTTTTTTATGTATATATTATTTGACCACGTATGTTTGTATATTATGTGTTACATCCTTGTGTTTTATTAGCATAAAAAGCTTTCATTTATTGTGTTTCCTCTCATATTTAACCACATAACCTAAGTGTGAGTAAATTTGATGAGGTTCTTAAAATAAAAACCCTATTTTGAAAAACCTTCTTTTCATGTTCTTTTTTATATCTTGGATAATTCATAAAAAATATAGTATTAAGGTGTTTTTCACACTTCCTTTGGCCTACTAATGACCTAGAATGAAATTGGTTTCTTTACAAATCTATTTAAGAATCAACAAAAATCTAGACATTCCAAGAAAGAGACCTAATTTTGTCTAATCAAACGAAGCTGCTTTGTCTGATCATATTAAGTTCTTTGACTTACTAGTTTAATTAGACATGTTTTAATAAGAAAACTCAGATCTTGATGAATATTTTTTGATAAGACAACACAATTTTTTTATCAAACATAGTTCATCTTGTAATGTTTTGTTTGATCAGACTAAATGTTTCGTCTAATCATATCAAACCTCCAAAATGTAAAATTGAACAAAAATGGACATTTGTATACTTTTCTTTCTTTCTTTCTTTCTTATATATATATATATATATATATATATATATATATATATATATATATATATATATATATATAGTGATATGTTAGCATTATTTATAATATATTCATACCATGATGAATGTTAATAATGTTTATAAGCTTTAAGTCATGATTATATGTACATATGTTGACATTGTTTATAAGTTTTATACATATGCATGATGTTAAGTTTGAATTAGAGAATTAGGATTCAAATTTTGTATATCATGTCTTTTAATTTATGCAATAAGATGCTTTCAGTTCAAAAAATAAATACCCTTATATAAAATATTTATATGTTAATGTCAATAAAAATGAAGATTTTACCTAAAACCATCTCTACCACATAAAAAGTTTCACAAATTAATTACCAATTACTTTTGCGATTTCTATATAAAATGAATAAAATTGTTTTGGTGACCATTGTCACTTTTGCAAAAAGTATTGTCATTCATAGTGTTGCTCTCAAATATAAGGTTTATTGGGCTTAAAAATAAATAAGTCTTTATCACATATCTTTATAAAGACATCACAAATTTGGAATTTCTACCTTAAATTAAATAAAAGATTTTTTTAGTAATCAAAATGATTTCCTTAAAACCATTTGTCACCATAAAAGGGGCCAAGTCTTAATTTAATTACACAAAATAAAAGAATTTCTTAAAATATTATGAGCTTTTATAGCATGTTTCCATCAAATTTCCACTTAAAATAAAATGGGACTGTATGAAACACCCTACATATAAAGCCTTTAATATATATTATATTATATATTTAAGTCCTGTTATATTAGGTTATTAATCCAATTAACTCTACATACATTCATATCAACTAATTCATCTAATCAAATAACCTGTATATTAATTAGGTGCTTCACACAACTTTCATGTACTTTGATTGCATATGCATAATGACTCATTATGCAACCCTTTAATCATAATCATGGTAGATTTAACTATCTTAGTATATTCATTAACATGCTTAGCATTCAGCATCCAACACACATATATATTATCATTCTAGCTCCTAGATGCATGCATATAATATCATTCTCATTATGAGCTTATTACAACATTATCTTCCATATGACATACATATATTATATAACCTTTTTATACTTATTAAACATGTTAAGAAACTTGTGCAAAATTAACCAAAATATCCCTACATCAACTACTATATATTGGTGTTGGCCTGTCCTGATGCAGAGATCATTCCTGTGTAAAAGCCATTACTACGGAACCTATACGGATAAAATAACCTGTGCTAAGCTATAAATCTTATTGGGGATACTAAAAATAAAAGACAACCACTCACAGTAATTGTCAGAATCATTAAATCATACATAAATTGAAATCATTTAAAGTAACATATAAAAGATAAGTATATAATAACAATATAATGTTTAATCAACAATGTATTCCTGCATTCAATTTAGCATCCATAAATTCCAACATTTCATAAAATGATTTGCACATATATAAATATATGCAAAATATATAATACATGCATTAGAAAGCACAGTTAAACATGATATTCCATACATCACATGTCATGTTAATTTGTAATTGACTATGATGTAGTTATACTATAACTTAGCCTGCTTAGGTTCTAAAGGTGGATAACAGGAACGGTGGATACCTAAGGGTATCAAAATGGTGGATATCCGAGGGTATCAAAATGGTGGATATCCGAGGATATCAAAATTATAATCCCAAATGGGGTCGACTGTATGGTGGACCGATCAAATGGACCCAAATGGGGTCAACTAACAACCCAAACGAGCTGTTCGTGATCCAATAGGATCAACTATACTTTAGACCTAAACAGGTCATCAGTGGCAGCTGTAATATCCCTATAGGCGCCTATCTATCCACAATTGAACTCTAATTGCAGGTAATACTTTATTTAATTCTCTTTTCATATGTCATGCTTACACTTAACAAATCAATTTACACATGTATATCCATAGGATAGATATATTATTGCCATGGCATAATTATGTATGCAAAAATTCATATAATACTTCACATACATTTTAATCATGCTATCATCAAATATCACATATTAGCATGATCATACTATGATAATCGCATAATGTATCATACCTATTCAAGTGCACATCATAAACAAGGACAATTATAGAAAAAGGGTTGAATGACTTGATGTATTTTTCATATAACTTAGGGTAAAAAACTCTAACTGAGTTCATTCCAATTGAAAATTTTACATAAGACTTGTACCTACATTTTTGTAGAAGAAACCTAAGGTTGGTTTTGCCTCTTTGTAGCCGCCAACCCATGATAGTCCTTGTAGGAATTAAATCATTATTATCATTATGAATTACAGTCAAACCACCCTTTTTAGGGA
Source organism: Excoecaria agallocha (assembly GCA_037975025.1). NCBI lineage: Eukaryota > Viridiplantae > Streptophyta > Magnoliopsida > Malpighiales > Euphorbiaceae > Excoecaria > Excoecaria agallocha. The sequence continues at coordinate 84,369,964 of CM075808.1, read as the reverse complement.
TAACTTGAATTGGCCTCACCCACTTGCTATCACTTATGGAATAAATTATACCATTATCAAGCAATTTAATTATTTCCTTCCTCACAACCTCTTTAAGAGTTAGATTAAGCCTTCTTTGACCTTCAATAGACGGCTTAGAATCCTCCTCCAACAAAATTCTATGCATGTAAACCTTAGGTGCAATTCCTTTTAAATCACTAATAGAATATCCCATAGCATTTCGATGAGCAAGTAAAATACCACGTAAAGCATCCACATTATGTTTAGCAATTGATGAATTAACAATGAATGGCAATTGAGAATTTACATCTAGAAATTTGTACCTTAAGCTTGTTGGTAGTGGCTTGAGTTCAAGCTTGATTTCCTCCTTAGATATCTTTGATGACATATCCTCATCCTTTCTCAAAGACTCAATTTTTGAGAATCTTCCATAGGAGGGATATGAGGCAACTTGCACAATCATGACAAATTTCATTCAAACAATAAGGTGCAATAGGGTTTTGATTCACACAATCATGCACAAAACTATCAATACACTCATCAAGAATATCATAAGAATCAATTCTATTGACTGCCTCTAGTGGTGAAGATTTAATCATGCCAAAAACATTAAACTCAATTTTTTCACCATTAACTTCAAGAGATATTTTACAATTTTCATATCAAAAACAGCCCCAGCAGTAATTAAGAAAGGCCTACCAAACAAAATGGAAATTTCAGGATCCTCATCCATTTCTAACACAACAAAATCACCAAGAATCACAAATTCACCCACTTTGGTAGGAATATTTTCTAATATACCTATAGGGTGTGAAATAGATTTATTCACCATTGATAAGCACATATTGGTAGGCTTTAATTCACCTAAATCAAGCTTTTTATAAATGGAATAAGGCATAAGGCTAACACTAACACCCATATCACATAGAGCCTTATCAAAATATATACCACCTATAACACAAGGAACCGTGAAACAACCAGGATCCTTTAGCTTAGGTGGATATTTAGAATACATAGCTTTAGATTCTTCTACCAAAGAAACATACCCATATTCTTCAAGTTTACCCTTGTGACTCACAATTTCTTTTAAAAATTTTGCCCATGAAGGTATATCCTTAATTGCATCCACAAAGCGTATAGTTATAGTAAGTTCCTTTAAATAATTCAAAAACTTTCCAAATTGCTTATCAAGATTTCTTCTAATGAGTCTTTGAGGGAATGAAAAAACATTCAAATTAACTGTAGGGTCATCTTCCCTAGATAAGGTTATCTTTTCCTTAGGCTCATTAGGCTTATGCATTACATCATCATTTTTACTTGCATCCAAAACATGATCATCATGCACAACAAGACTCTCATTACCTTTTTGATTACTCTCAATCTTTTTACCACTCCTTAACATAATAGATTGAACCGATTCATGAGGCAAAAACTCAGGTTGACATGGTAGCTTGCCTAAAGGTTTAACACTAGAAGTAGCTTGTTGAGCCAATTGCGTTGGATTTTAACGGTTATATGCATCACATACATGAGCGGAATTTTAAATTTTTTTAACCATTAGATCTGATCTTGCCATGAATACACAATATAACTATATGAGAATAAGAAAAATCACCTTTGATTTTTGTTGAACAGTTGATTTTACTTCGCACCAGGTTGTCGCAAACCACAGTGTCCAAAATTGAACACCTCCAATGAGTAATCCACACTAGAGAGGGGTAAATTGAACCAACAAATTGGTGTTCAACTAGGACTGGCCGAAATTCCTAAGAGCTAGCTTAGGAGTTGGCATAAAAAGGGAGAGAGATTAAGAGAAAAGACTTTCCTTTTATTTTAATCACTTAACCCTAATTCTCATTAGTTGGCCTTTTATAGTTAGGTTAAAATTCCAACTCCTTAATGAGATTGGGCTCTTTAAAATTGCTGGAGAATTATTAATTGGGCCTCTGGAATTAATTATAATCATTCGGGCTTAATTAAATCCAAATTAAATCTTTTCATAAAAGATCATACACAAAATCCACAAACTAGGCCCTTTGTGCATCTAATTGGATTTAAATACCCAAATGGATTCCAAATCCAACCAAATTAAATATGTGAGTTCCATAACACTTATGTAATATATATAAATTAATTTGGTCCAAGAAAAATCCCTCCAAGCCCTTCTGTATGGAGTTGCCGTGTAGCCCTCTTCTGAAGGGCTTCCTCCAACTTCTTCATTCCTTTGGCCCTTTATAATTTCTCCAATGGTCCTATTAATTATTATATCAGTCCTATAACACTTATAGTAGTCTTATAACACTTATAAGACAATAATAATTAATCATGAAATACATTATTTCATTTAGGTCCAATTTACAGAATATTTCTCAAAAGTTCCGCGGACAATTTTATTTGATCATAATTAATTAAACTCTTTAATTAATTATTATCATATTCTCCTCTCTACCTTTATAATAATATCAAATATTATTATCCTTGTAATTTTACCATTTTACCCATTTCTCTATATGTGTGTGACCTATTGGGTTCTGTACATGTTGGCAGTATAATATGTAATTGTGAGTTCTATTCAAAACTCACATGATTTAAACTCCTTTAAATCATTTTATCAATCTCTATTGATATTTTGATACATCATTATACAAGTCATGATTGGCCTCTAGCTAGGCATCATGACTATCCAAATGTCAGGAAAGTCATGTCGTTTGACTGTACCCTTTCATAGAAACAGTTACAGTGCAATTACTCCTTTCACCACTCTTATCTCAATTAGATTCTGAGGATGGATTTCTGTCAACTCATATAAATGTAATTATGTATGTTCTATTAATTTAACCATTGTTCCTAAAATACCCTTCATGGATCTCCATCCATCTCGACATATTACTCTGGCCAGAGATTCTCTGAACAAGGCAATTATAGAATCATGCGAGATAACTTCCCTTGTTAAATCTGGGATGGTGAATCCTTTGTCAATCACTCAACTATCTTCAAGTAGGTCATGATATACCCAATCTCCTAACTATGTTCACTCCCAGTTGGAAGTAATCAGTTATGGAGTCAAAGTATACCACTTGCTACTTAAGATAACTTTGGTGATCTCAAGTCTAAGGATACTTGCACAACCGCTATGAAGAGATTCCTTACTGACATAGATTTAATATCCATATGAGGATTCTCTTTGCAGGTCTCCAATGAACTTGTTCCTCTAACAAGCATCCACATGTTAGCTTTGATTATCATTCATAATCACAGTTACGAGAACCACTGCTTGAACCATTCAAGAAGCATAACATGTGCTAGTCTGTCCGAATTAACAATGTCCTATCTTGTTAATTCTATGACTAGGGATATTTAGATATTAACACATTTGCATGCGATAGACATCTCACATCATGAACACCTTCATGATTGCCTTTGCACTGTGTTTATAATATCTAGGACTTCATTTATTAATTTAAGATTTACAAACTCATGTATTCAAACATAGCATTAATAAATGAATGATGCCTTTTATTAAGAATATAAATTTCTTACATATGAAAAACATCCCTATTACATGGGCTCTAGGGCATACTCTCTAACAATCTCCCACTTGCACTAGAGCCAATCACTCATATGTCTCAGACCCATGCTATTTATATGGTGATCATGCTTTATCTGGGAAAGTGCTTTAGTGAGGGGATCCGCCACATTGTCATCTGTGGGAACCCTTTCTATTTTCACATCATTTCTAGCTACTATTTCCCTTATGAGATGGTAGCGTCTGAGAACATGTTTGGATCGCTGATGAGACCGTGGTTCCTTTGCTTGTGCAATGGCTCCATTATTGTCACAATATAAAGGAATCGGATCAACAATGCTAGGCACCACTCCTAGTTCGGTTATGAACTTTTTGATCCAGACTGCTTCTTTGGCTGCTTCTGAAGCAGCAATGTACTCAGCTTCCGTCGTGGAATCAACAGTTTTTTCTTGTTTGGAACTTTTCCAACTAACTGCTCCTCCTCCCATTATGAACACATAACTAGATTGTGATTTAATATCATCTTTGTCAGATTGGAAGCTAGCATCTGTATACCCATTTACTTCCAAACTGCCCTCTCCATATACCAAGAATATATCCTTAGTCCTTCTCAAGTACTTAAGAATATTCTTGACAGCTGCCCAAAGTTCCTCTCCAAAATTGGATTGGAATCTGCTTGTGACACTCAAAGCAAATGTTACATCTGGACGTGTACATAACATAGCATACATGATAGAACCAATTGCAGATGCATATGGTATTTTGTTCATGCTCTCTCTATCCTCTAGTGTTTGCAGACACATAGACTTAGAAAGGTGTTTCCCATGCACCATGGGTATAAACCCTTTCTTAGAGAGATCCATATTGAACCTCTTCAATACTTTATCTATATATGTACTCTGAGAAAGACCTAGCAACCTATTGGATCTATCTCTATAGATCCTTATTCCCACAATATAGGATGCTTCTCCAAGGTCTTTCATGGAGAATTGCTTGGATAACCATATTTTAACAGATTGGAGAAGAGAAATGTCATTTCCCATGATCAATATGTCATCTACATATAGAACTAGGAAGACAATTGTACTCCCACTGACCCTTTTATACACACAAGGTTCATCTTCAATCTGTGAGAAACCAAACTCTTTGATTGTCTCATTGAGTCGTATGTTCCAGCTCCTAGAGACTTGCTTCAATCCATAAATGGATCTTTGAAGCTTGCATACCTTTTCGCCATTTCCTGATGTGAATCCTTCTGGTTGTGTCATATACACATCCTCAGAAAGATTTCCATTAAGGAAAGCTGTCTTCACATCCATTTGCCAAATCTCATAATCATAATGAGATGCAATGGCTAAAAGTATTCTTATAGACTTAAGCATCGCTACAGGAGAAAAAGTTTCATCATAGTCAATGCCTTCTTTTTGACGATAACCTTTTGCTACTAAGCGAGCTTTATAGGTAACTATATTACCTTCCATGTCAGTCTTCTTTTTGAAGACCCATTTGCACCCTATGGGTTTTATCCCTTCAGGTGGTTGAGTTAAAGTCCATACTTTATTCTCATACATGGAGTCCATTTCGGACTGCATAGCCTTAAGCCATAAATCACGTTCTGAACTGTTCAAAACTTCTTGATAGCTTGTAGGCTCATTGTCCTCTACTACAGTTATGCCTTTATCCGAATCAACGTGAAATCCATATCTCACAGGGATAGAATGCATCCTAGTAGATCTTCTAGGATTTTGTGTATAATAAGGTTCAACTGTAATCTCATCATTATGAAATTCAATTTCGAGTTCAATCGGTTGATCATCTTCTATTTGTGGGTCTTGAACTTCACCAAGCTCAATTTACTCCCACTGTCCTCTCGTAGGAGAAATTCTCTTTCCAAGAAGACAACATGCCTTGAAACAAACACCTTTTGTTCTAAGGGATGATAGAAATAATATCCAAACGTTTCTTTTGGATATCCCACAAATAAACATTTGTCAGACTTAACATCCAGTTTGTCTGACATTGTCCTCTTCACATAAGCAGGACAGCCCCAAACTTTCATATGAGAAAGCGTGGGTTTCTTGTTATTCCACATCTCATATGGAGTAACATCAACCGATTTACTACGAACTCTGTTTAACACATAAACAGCAGTTTCTAGTGTATATCCCCAAAAAGACTTAGGCAAGTCCGCTCGGCTTATCATTGATCGAACCATATCTAATAGTGTTCGATTTCTCCTTTCAGATACACCATTGTGTTGTGGTGTATATGGAGGAGTCCATTGAGATAAAATCCCATTATCTCTAAGATAATCCTGAAATTCTTGACTTAAGTATTCTCCACCTCGATCTGATCTAAGTGTTTTAATACTTTTGCCAAGTTGTTTCTCTACTTCATTTCTGAACTCTTTGAACTTTTCAAATGCTTCAGACTTATATTTCATTAGATAGATGTATCCAAACCTGGAATAATCATCTATGAAAGTAATGAAGTAGGAGTAACCTCCTCTGGCATGTGTAGTCATTGGATCACATACATCTGAATGTATTAAGTCCAAAACCATTATAGCTCGTTCTCCTTTACCAATAAAGGGAGCTTTTGTCATTTTTCCCAATAAACAAGATTCACATGTATCAAATGATTCATAATCAAATGATCCCAAATCACCTGACTTGTGTAACTTGGTCATGCGTTTTTCATTTATATGGCCTAAACGACAATGCCATAAGTATGAGGTATTCAGATTATCATGTTTCATTCTCTTGGTATTCACATTATGTACTTCTTTAATTAAATCAAGAACAAATATACCATTCTCAATGATAGCTTTTGCATAAAACATATTGTTCTTAAAAATGTAACAACATTTGTCCTTTAAAGAAATATCATAATCGTTCATCAAACGACTGAAAGAAATAATACTTTTGGATAAGGCTGGAACATAATAAAAATTATTTAATTCCAGTACTAATCCACTAGGAAGAGGCAAATAGTAAGTCCCCAGAACTTTTGTAGAGATGTTCTGTCCAGTAGCTGACTGTAAACATATCTCTGCCTTTCCAACTCTTCTCAAGCTTCTAAGCCCATGTAGATCATTACACAAATGTGATCCACATCCGGTATCTAATACCCAAGATTGTTTTGAAGCAATAGAATAAGTATTAATTTCAATCATATGAATACCTAAGCTAGAAGCATCAGCATGATTCTTCTCCTTGAGAGAATATAGATAGGCCTTACAGTTATGCTTCCAATGACCATCCTTTCCACAATGGAAGCAATTTCCTTTGGGATTCTCTTTCTTGGCAACCTTCTTCTTGGAGATCCCACCATTCTTTGGCTGCACCTTGGTTATCTTCTTCTTCTTCTGCTTCTTGCCTTTAGCAGAAGTGACAACCATGACACTTTTTGGATCCTTCTTAAATGATCCATCAGCTGTCTTGAGCATGTTGATTAACTCAGGAATGGATACTTGGATCTTGTTCATGTTGAAGTTAAGCACGAAAGGTGCATAACTTTGAGCCAACGAGTACAAGATTAAATCTATGTATAGATCATTATCCATAACATAGCCAAGTCTACTCAAATGCTCAATATACCCATACATCTTCAATGCATGAGTAGCAGCTGAAGTGCCTTCCACCATTTTGCAACTAAATAGAGCTCGAGCAATCTCATATTGCTCAGTTCTAGCCTGAGAAGAATAAAGCTCCTCTAGATGCAAAACGATGGTTCTAGCATCCATCATTTCATGTTGCTTCTGAAGCTCCGAGGACATAGCACCCAGCATCAGACATGCTGCTGCTTCACTATCCTCCATGTATTTTCGATAAATGCCTTTGATCTCATCAGTGGCATCATCTGATGGAAGTGGTGGTGGATCTTTATCCAAGACATAATGGATCTTTTCAGCTCTGAGAACAATTCTCACTTGTTTGATCCAGTCAAAATAGTTGCTGCCAACCAGTTTGTTATCCAAGATTGATTGTATATTTGATGTGCTCATGATGATGACATAGATGTGAAAAAGAAAAGATATGAGAGTATGTTCATATATATGTATGCATTGATAAGGTCTTTAATTAATCCATTTACTCTCACTATTTTATTGAGAATTAATAGCCCTCACTATATAATCCGAGAAAACCCGATGGTTTTCTTAGTGGGCCAATATCCAATCCTTGATATGTAATTTGACCTTGACTGTGGTCAACAAGCCAAATTTCATACCCTTGAAAGGTAGGTATCTCTATACCAATTGTGTCTCTACACAACTATTGGATCATTAGGTTATCAACTCTTGATGCATGCATATCATATATGCATTCCCTAATCTTGCCTCTAGAACCATTAGCCTTGACTGTGGTCAACAAACTAATGGGCTAGCTAAGATGACCCATTTAATTAGATTTGAACATATTTGATATAATGTGAGCTTGACTGTGGTCAACAACCCACACTATAAAGAACTCTGGTTCTCCTCAAATTAATGGAAGGCTTATATACCTTAGTATTTATTTAAGGGTTTTAGTTAATTAAGTCTCATCATACACGGTTGGCATACATTGGTATGCATCCTATATCTATCACATAAATATAAGCATACAAATATGGTATAGTTATGGACTTCACTACATTGATTTCCCCGAGCCAAGAGGGAAATCAAAAGGTCACACCTAGGTAGTATGCATGATTCAAACAAGAAAAATAATTACATTATCTTCAACCTTGTTGGATCTCCATCCGGCCCATCTTACTCCTTGAAAATGGTCTCCATCTCTATTTCTAATTCTAATCTAAGTAATCTAATTACATATTACAATTTGAAATGAAATACAAACCAAAAACAAGTAGCCGGGACATGAAAGTCCTCATTGGGCCAAAACATGCATAATGCTCAATCACATTGGGCTTTGTCCATAACTATCCATCATGCCAATCATACACCCTTATATGCCTTTCTAATGCATAAAGAAATGGATTACTAACTTTGTTTCAACCTTTGAAACAATATTTTGAGTTATTTTAATGATGTGATCAAATTAGAAAACTTTTTCCATTTTGGAAACTTTCATTTTAGGAAACCTTTTAGCATGAATGTGTTCTTGCCTTAATAATCAATCAAATTGATTATTAATTAATTATAAATTGATTATTTAATTAATTAATCATATTAAATAATTAAAAGAATCAATTTTGGGCTTAAAACAAGTGTAGGCCAAAACCCACAGAAGAAAAACCCTAAGTGTATTCACACACAAACTAGTTTTGTGTCATTTGGACCATTTGGGCCTTTTGGAATGAGCCAAGCCCACTCTAGCCCTTAAAACCCATTAATAAACTTAATTAATGTTTATAATAGTTAATTTAAATCAGCTCCTTGGGCCCACCAAGTCATTCACTAATTTAAACCAAGTCCGTAAACATAATTAAGCCCATTAAGTGGTTTTAATGAATTAAAATTAATCAAATTAATTTAAGGCCCAATTTAATTAATCCAATTAATTAAAAATACTTTAATATATAATATATATCAAATTTAGAAGATCAAAAGTCGTTCTAACCATGAACACATCAAGAACACAAGAAGAACACCAATTTATCGAACTTTTCGACAAAACTAGTTTTCATGCAAAACTTCTTCGATTTTAATTCCGTTCGATCCTACGGCTTAATATCACATATTAAACACATAAAATATCATCTAAATGATTTTTAAATGGATCCATAAGAAATTAAATTAGAACAGCCCCTACATTACCTAGGGTTTCATGCCAAACCCTAATGAGTTTCACGCCAAACCCTAATCTTAATCATTCAAAAATTTCGTTTTTGTTTCCACCAAATTTATTTGATCACACATACAACCAGAAATCAAATTTTCTCATTCATGAAAAATCAAATCTAATATTTTAAAGTTCGTGAAATAAATAACTCAAAACAAAACAAAACTTATTCCGCAGAAAAATATAGAATTGTATATCCATGGCAAAACCGTGGCTCTGATACCATGTTGGATTTTAACGGTTACATGCATCACATACATGAGCGGAATTTTAAATTTTTTTAACCATTAGATCTGATCTTGCCATGAAAAAACAATATAACTATATGAGAATAAGAAAAATCACCTTTGATTTTTGTTGAACAGTTGATTTTACTTCGCACCGGGTTGTCGCAAATCACAGTGTCCAAAATCGAACACCTCCAATGAGTAATCCACACTAGAGAGGGGTAAATTGAACCAAAAAATTGGTGTTCAACTAGGGCTGGCCGAAATTCCCAAGAGCTAGCTTAGGAGTTGGCGCAAAAAGGGAGAGAGATTAAGAGAAAAGACTTTCCTTTTGTTTTAATCACTTAACCCTAATTCTCATTAGTTGGCCTTTTATAGTTAGGTTAAAATTCCAACTCCTTAATGAGATTGGGCTCTTTAAAATTACTGGAGAATTATTAATTGGGCCTCTGGAATTAATTATAATCATTTGGGCTTAATTAAATCCAAATTAAATCTTTTCATAAAAGACCATGCACAAAATCCACAAACTAGGCCCTTTGTGCATCTAATTGGATTTAAATACCCAAATGGATTCCAAATCAAACCAAATTAAATATGTGAGTTCCATAAAACTTATGTAACATATATAAATGAATTTGGTCCAAGAAAAAGCCCTCCAAGCCCTTCTGTATGGAGTTGGCGTGTAGCCCTCTTCTGGAGGGCTTCCTCCAACTTCTTCATTCCTTTGGCCCTTTATCATTTCTCCAATGGTCCTATTAATTATTATATCAGTCCTATAACACTTATAGTAGTTTATAACACTTATAAGACAATAATAATTAATCATGAAATATATTATTTCATTTAGGTCTAATTTACAGAACATTTCTCAAAAGTTCCGCGGACAATTTTATTTGATCATAATTAATTAAACTCTTTAATTAATTATTATCATATTCTCCTCTCTACCTTCATAATAATATCAAATATTATTATCCTTGTCATTTTACCATTTTACCCTTTTCTCTATATGTGTGTGACCTATTGGGTTCCTGTACATATTGGCAGTATAATATGTAATTATGAGTTCTATTCAAAACTCACATGATTTAAACTCCTTTAAATCATTTTATTAATCTCTATTGATATTTTGATACATCATTATACAAGTCATGATTGGCCTCTAGCTAGGCATCATGACTACCCAAATGTCAGGAAAGTCATGTGGTTTGACTGTACCCTTCCAAAGAAACAATTACCGTGCAATTACTCCTTTCACCACTCTTATCTCAATTAGATTCTGAGTATGAATTTCTGTCAACTCATATAAATCTAATTATGTATGTTCTATTAATTTAACCATTGTTCCTAAAATGTCCTTCATGGATCTCCATCCATCTCGGCATATTACTCTGGCCAGAGATTCTCTGAACAAGGCAATTATAGAATCATGCGAGATAACTTCCCTTGTTAAATCTGGGATGGTGAATCCTTTGTCAATCACTCAACTATCTTCAAGTAGGTCATGATATACCCAATCTCCTAACTATGTTCACTCCCAGTTGGAAGTAATCAGTTATGGAGTCAAAGTATACCACTTGCTACTTAAGATAACTTTGGTGATCTCAAGTCTAAGGATACTTGCACAACCGCTATGAAGAGATTCCTCACTGACGTAGATTTAATATCCATATGAGGATTCTCTTTGCAGGTCTCTAATGAACTTGTTCCTCTAACAAGCATCCATATATTAGCTTTGATTATCATCCATAATCACAGTTATGAGAACCACTGCTTGAACCATTCAAGAAGCATAACATGTGCTAGTCTGTCCGAATTAACAATGTCCTATCTTGTTAATTCTATGACTAGGGATATTTAGATATTAACACATTTGCATGCGATAGACATCTCACATCATGAACACCTTCATGATTGCCTTTGCACTGTGTTTATAATATCTAGGACTTCATTTATTAATTTAAGATTTACAAGCTCATGTATTCAAACATAGCATTAATAAATGAATGATGCCTTTTATTAAGAATATAAATTTCATACATATGAAAAACATCCCTATTACATGGGCTCTAGGGCATACTCTCTAACAAATTAGGTTTCACGCATCTTATTATGAGTGACAAGTTGATCAATTTTAGTGTTAATTTGCCTAAATTGTTCCTCATTTTGCTTGTTAGTAGTCATTTGATGATTAACAAATTACTCCATCAAATTCTCTAAATGGGATTTAGGTTGTTGGGGGTTAAAAGGTGGTTTATTTGGAAAAGGTGAAGGGTTAGGTAATTTGCTCATATGATTGTTATTATTAGGAGGGTTCAATTGGGCATTTTGGTTTGACCAAGAAAAATCGGAATGGTTTCTCCATTGTGGGTTGTAATAATTAGAATTTTGACCCATCCTTTGGTTATAGTTCCCTTGAACAAAACTGACATCCTCACTAGACCCCTCACTACAATTAGCATACATATGAGATCCACCACATTTCTCACATACTTGACTAACATTTTCAACATTGGAATGAGAATTACTTACCATTTTTGTCAAAGCTTCTACCTTAGCCGTCAAAAGATTAATGGAATCCAATTCCAAAAATCCCCTTAGCCTTCGCCATAGTGGGTTCTTCTCCTATATAGCCTTATGAGGCTAATTCTTCCAACAAAGTTTTAGCTTCCTTAGCAGTTTTCTCTAACCATTTACCACCTGAAGCAGCATTAACAATATTTCTATTTTCCTCCATTAACCCATTGTAAAAGATTTGAGGAATCATCCAATCCGGCAAGCCATGATGAGGAAATTGCCTTTGAAGTTCCTTAAACCTTTCCCAAGAGGTATAAATGGTTTCATTAGGCAATTGTTTAAATGTAGATATTTGATTTCTAAATTTTTCCGTTTTATGAGGTGGAAAATACTTATGAAGAAAAGATTGTTTTAATTGGTCCCAAGTAGTAATTGTCTCACTAGGTATACTAGCAAGCCAAATTTGAGCCTTTTCTTTCAAAGAAAATGGAAATAACCTAAGTCTAATTGCATCATTACTCACTCCATTAATTTTAAACATAGCACACACATTAAGAAAAGCAAGGATATGAGCATAAGGGTCTTCCCCTTGCAAACCTCCAAATTGGTTATTTTACACCATTTGAATGACAGCCGGCTTGATCTCGAAATTGTTATTAGCAATAGTCGATGCCACTATTCATCCAAAACTTTCCGAAATATTGGGCATTACAAAATCACCAAGCGTTCTCCTTTCTTCGCCCGCCATAATAGAAATATTATGACCTTCCTCCAATTTAACACTTTGTTCTCCTTCTACTTGCAATCTAAGTTCCTTTTGTTGCTTCCTTCTAAATTCCCTACAAGAATTAAGAATACTTTTAGTCTAATATCATTACAAAAACTCTAATTCCAAAACAAACAAACACAATATAAGAATTCATACATCTAATAACTAATATATATCATAGAATCCTAAAACATCTACTCTTTTGTATCAATCAATAAAAATTCATTTAAGCCGTTCTCCGACAACGGCGTCAAAATCTGATGGGGATTTAATTGAACCCTTAGTCTCACTAGACTGCGTATAGTATGAGTAGGGTATCGTTCCAAAAGGAACGGGATAAATTTTATATTGACGTAACAACAAGTAAATGGATAAGTAACAATTTCAATTAAAATCATGCAATTAATGTAAATACTAAACTACTTAAAATATATTAAGTTAATTTTGGATAATAGATTACTTAAAAGATGGGATGGACATACATTATAACCAAATAAAACAAGTTCATCTTTGAATTAATTAACAATTGTATGAATGATATGAATGGAGAATTTGGCCAAGATTCTTTAAAGCAATTCTCATTGTCAATAAAGAATGTTCTTACTTAGAGTCTATAAGCATTCTCATGTCATTATAGAGATAAATAAAAACCATGAAGTTCTATGCCAATTCTTTAACCCCTTAAAGTGAATTCCTTATCTCTAAGTGAATTCAATGCTTCAAGTAAATTCATTTAACTTTCCATCAAAGAATTCCAACTTTCATTGTGAATTAAATGACTAACATACTTAATATGGTGATCAAGCATACTAAGCAAATCAAAGCACTTAAACAAACTTAAATCATACTTCATACATAAATAAAATAAACATTCAATAGACAAAGATAAGTAGATGAATAACAACTTAAATTAAATAGTTATAATGTATCAAAAGAACTTAGCCATAAACAAAATTACAATAAAGATGAAATAAGAGACAAGAAAACATCACTCCCCAGGGTTTACTTTCTATTTTGACCTTCTGATAAATCTCTTATTCCTTAGGCTTTGCTCTTTTGTCATCCTTTGAAAACTAAGCAAAAAGAAAAATCCAAAACAACTAAAAATGTAGGAATTCTTTAATTTTTTTCATCTCCTTTTTCCTCTAGAGTTTTTCTCCCCTCTATATAGGGTTTGACTCTACAGATATGTCCCTTGATAAGTCACGAAAGGTTGCTCTGAAAGGACATAATGTTTGGCTAAAAATTTGGGTGCAACAGTCATGACGTTTAAGAAACAGTTTTCTTGTCCGACTCGTGAACACCCTCACGAGTTATGATCTTTAGCTATTCTTCTAGACTCGTGATTTCTTGCTTTAGTCGTGATTTGTGCTGCTCTTCTTACTGAGTCGTGACTACCTTCACAACTCGTGAACTACTGCTGGGACTCGTGAATGGCTTGCTCTTTCTTCTTCACTCCTTCTCCACTCGTGAGGCTCTTCACTGGTCACACAAAACTATCCGAGTCGTGAACCACTTCACTACTCGTGATCTTTTTCTTTAAAATTTCACCATCTTCTTCCTTTTCTTCACACTTCACCAATTTTAACCTAAAAATAAACATAAACACATAAATTGGACATAAACACATAAAAATACATATAATATTACATACTTAACTACATAAATAAGAGAAAACACACATAAAAAGATAGAAATTTTACATGACATCACCACCATGATCGCAACATACATGCTGGATTTTGGCAAGCCTTCAATGAAGTCCATAGTGATGTCCTCCCACACTTGATCAGGAAGGGTAAGGCCTGAAGGAGACCTGCTGGTGCCATAGCTTCATATTTGCTATGTTGATAGATGTCACAGGCTGCCACAAAGTCCTGAACATGCTGCTTCATACCTTGCTAGTAGAATTCAGTGGCCAAACGTTGGTAGGTGCAGCGCATGCCTGTATGACCACTAATGGGGCTGCAATGGAATTCCTATAACAGTAAAGGAATGTAAAAAGAATTAGAAGGAAATGTAAGCCGTCCCTTGTGTCGAAGGAGGTCCCCAACCACTTGGAAATTTGGATGGGCAGCAGGGTGAAGTTGAATAGTTTCAAATATGTTGGAAAGGAAATGGTCTGCAGCCACTTGGGCTGGCACATCCTAGAAGTCCAGCAAGATAGGGGCGGTGAGTGAGGAGAGAGTGGCATCAGCAGGTAGGCGTGACAAAGCATTAGTAGCTAAATTGGTGTGGCCAGGTTTGTATTGAATCTCAAAGTTTAGTCCCATTAGTTTCCTTAACCACTTAGCATAGTCACCAGTCACAATGCGTTGGTCGATAAGGAATTCAAGGCTTTTCTGGTATGTTCGGACGATAAAATGTTGGCCCAATAGGTAAGGATGCCACTTCTTGATGGCAAAAACAATGGCCACAAGTTCTCGCTCGTAGATAGATGTGGCTTGAGCTAAGGGACTTAACTTCTGGCTATAAAAAGCAATGGGTTGACCTTGCTGCATTAGCACTGCCCCGAGGCCAAACCCAAAAGCATTGGTCTCCACAACAAAAGGCTAAGAAAAATCAGGGAGAGGCAGGACTGGAAGTTGGGTCATGGCATCTTTGAGTCGCTGGAATGCTTGTTGGGTAGGAACATCCTAATTGAAAGTGTCCTTCCGGAGCTGTTGTGTCAAAGGCCAAGCGATCCTGCTATAATTCTAGACAAAATGTCGGTAATACCCAGTAAGCCCTAAAAATCCTCTTAGGGAACGTAAAGAAGTGGGAATGGGCCAGTCCACCATAGCCTGCACCTTGGTTAGGTCAGCAGAGACACCTGTCGAGTTAATAATATGCCCCAAGTATTCAACTCTAGTTTGGAAGAACACACATTTCTTTCGGTTGGCAAAGAGCTGGTGGGATTGCAGGGTGGTAATTACCATCCTCAAGTGTTCTTCATGCTCTGCAAAGTTCTTGCTATACACAAGTATGTCATAAAAAAAAACTAGCACAAACTTGTGGAGATAGGGCTGGAATACCTCATTCATTAGGGACTGAAATGTGGAGGGAGCATTGGTCAGCCCAAAAAGCATCATCTTAAATTAATAATGTCCCCGGTGAGTACGAAATGCGGTCTTGGGAATGTCTTGTGGCTGAATGTGGATCTGGAAGTAACCAGTTTTGAGGTCAATTTTAGAGAAGATCACTGCCTCATGGAGCTCATCCAGGAGTTCTTCGATAACTGGAATGGGAAATTTGTTAGGGATGGTTTCCCGATTTAGTGCCCTATAATCCACAAAAAAACGTCAGCTGCCATCTTTTTTCTTGACCAATAGCACAGGACTGGAAAAGGGGCTGATGCTAGGTTGTATGACTCTTGCAGCTAACATCTCTGCTACTAGCTTTTCAATCTCAGTTTTCTAGAAATGAGGATAGCGGTATGGCCTGACCAAAATGTGAGAGGTACCAAGTTTCAGGTTGATGGCATGGTCAGGTCTTCGTCTTGGTTTGAAGTCCTGGTGGCAATTGGAATACCTCTTGGAATTCACATAATAATGGGGTCTGGTGGAAGTCGTGTTCTGCAGTAGGTGCACTGTCCATAGCAATTTGGTTCATATCAACACTACACCCTTCCAGCAAGATGCAATTTCCTTCTTTTCGGGCTGTCCTCTCCATCGCATGCAGTGAAATCCTGGTCCTACAGAGGTCGGGGTCCCCTTTTAGAGTCACTCTCCTTGTACCTACCTCAAATTCCATTGACATCTCTGCCCAGTTTATATATGATGCCCCTATGGATAATAGCCACTAGTACCCAAGTATCAAATCAGTATTAGCCAGCTGAAGTGGAAAGAAATCAGTGATGACTTCGACTCCGGGTAGTTGGATAGAAACCTGCCGACACAACCTAGTGGAGCTGATGTGCTTTCTCGTACCCAAAGTGACCCCAAATTGCTTAGTTGGACAAATTAGTAGATTGATTTCAGAGACTAACTTGGAAGAGATGAAGTTGTGCGATGCCCTTGAGTTAATGAGGACCACCACTTCCCGATTTTGAACTATACCTAGTAGCTTCAGGGTGTGGGGAGCTATAAATTCGACAAAGGAAGATAAGGACAATTCTAAATTGTCAAAATCACCCATCTCAACTAGTTCTACTGCATCGTCCCCCACTGGTACCTCATTTTCTCCAAGCTCGGAATCATCCACCCATAATACTTGCAGTTTCTTATTTGGGCATCGATGCGTTGGGCCAAACTTTCCATCATTGCGAAAGCAGAGCCCTCTCTCCCTTTTCGATTTCATCTCCGCCTCAGTTAGCTGCCAGAATTTTTGTGGGGGCTGGAAGGCCGATGTTGGTGTGGGGGCGAAAACAACCGTAAAATAAGAAGAAGAAGAAGAGGACATTGGCGACAAGGCCTTGGGAGAAGTAAAATCGGACTTAGAAGAAAAACCAGGTAGCAGAGTTCTGGTGACCAGAGGCGTACCTAAGAATGACCAGAATCGATTGCTGGATCCACTGTGGTTGGAAAAGGCCCGCGATCTGGCAGCCTTATTCTTGTCTTCTAACATTTTGGCCACTTTTATGATACGACCCAACCCTTGGGGCTCCCAATGCCTCAGTTCATATTTTATCTCCTCTTGTAGCCCATTTATAAAAGTATTCTCCATCACCACATCGGAGAGATCGGGAAAAAGTGTAGAGATCATTTCAAATTGTTTTCAGTATTCGCTCACCGTGGTTATCTATCGTAGAGAGAAGAGTTTCTCCATCAGATTACCGACCTGGGTACTTCTAAATCGTTCTAGCAAGAGCTTCTTGAATCCGTTCCATCCATGGAAACTCCATCTACTACTTTTAAAGTAGTACCAGGCCAAAGCTTTCCCTTAAAGGCAAACCACTGCTGACCTGAGTCTGTCTTTCGGAGATAGACCGTTGAGATCAAAATATTGTTCAGCCCTCAAGATCCATCCATTTAGGTTCTCTCCATTGAACACAGGGAGCATTAACGTCCTGGGTAGTCCTTCCGATTTGGGCCAAACAGTCACCGAATTGGATTTTTCACCCATCTTCACCTTCTTCGCCTGTTCTATCTAGTTTTCACCAGCTCTAGGGGTGGCAGAATCCAGCTATGTGATCTCCTAGGTTGTGTCCTATGAGACCTGAGTCTTGTCCGATTGGGTCATGTTAAGTTTAAGGAGAATGGACTTGACCCTTCCTTCGATCATTGATAAGCATTCCATTGATTGGTTAAGCACGTCCACATCCAGGCATTCCAGATGGTCTAAGCAAGATAACACCTACTGCAAATCGGCTTCTACTACTTCTACCCTTTTCTCCATCTATTGATTCCTAGTTTTCATGCAAAGATCGGTGCTCTGATACCACTGTTGAGTCCCTGCAATTATCAATCCACTAGCAAGAGCACAAATAGCAAAGGAAAATAGACAGGGATGATATAATCAGGAAAAATGTGTTGTATTGATAGTGAAGAAAATAGAATTACAAAAAAAAATAGGAGAGGATTTTGAAAGCCTCTTTTCCCTTTAATATCACACTAAAATGATGTCTGCCCTCCCACGCACTAAGCACCCTTATTTGTAGCCAAAGGAACAAATTCCCAAAGCATAACTAACTCCCTAACTATCTACCAAATTCCCTAATTGCCCTTTACGCCTAGTGTAAGTTTTTGTAATGGGGGGCCTAACATTTTTTTTTGTATATATTGATGGTATGTAGAAAAATAGTAACATCAGCAGGGGATGCATTATTTCCCTTGCTAAAAATTATGAACCTTACCCTGGTATTTATTTTTGCCATCGATATGAGAACTATTACAGTCTAAATTTACTTGAATTTGAAATACATGCTTAATTTTTTGCTGCTATGAGAACTATTACGGTCTAAATTTATTACTGGATATTTGTGACTTCTTTCTAATGAATGCCAGGAGATGCTGATCAATTTTCACTTTGTACTTTCTTTAGGTGTTATGAATTTATTGTCAATTATTAGTCACCAACATCACAGTAAAAATTTTGTTTTTTATTTACAGGTCATGGCCCTAATCCTCAGCTGTCATGTTTATGTCTTGCCACTCATCTGCATACTTACAAGATGTTGATAAGCATCCTTCTAAAGCATTGATAGTTTCGAGTTCCACACCAAATGACAAAATTCTTAAAATTGGCAAGCCATCATACCTGCTCTTTTCAGCTCAAAAGAGAAATCCAATTAGGCAAACAAATTATGCAGCCTCATCAGAAGCATACCCATATAGCGAAACTTTTGTTAACTCTCAGTCACATGCTATAGATGAAAAAGTTGGTGCTTTGCTTTTAAATCTTAGAGGGCCATAAACACTTAATGATTTTCAACCATTTTTATTCAATTTATTTGTTGACCTTATATGCCTTTCTACTATTTCTCTTTATTTTTTTAGTTTTACTTTTATTTTGGAATTAAAGTGGGAAATCATTCAAATGATCTGTATGTTATAATACAGGATATCATAAGACTTCCCATTTTGTTTCAGTTTCTTCAGAAACCTTTACTCAACTAATTTTTGTGCTTCATGCCCCTAAAAGTAAAGAGAGTTATGCTTCTATAGGAGGAGGCTCACCTTTACGTAAAATAATGGATGAATATGCAGATTCCAAGATCTTCTTAAATACTTGATTTTCTTCTGTTTTGATTATATATATTTTTTTATTTTTTTTGTGTGTTTGTTTTTGAAATTGGTTTAACTTTCCTTTTTTCTTTGTTTTTTTTTTGGTAAACACTGCCAGTTTTAGGTTCTGCATTAGTTTCTTTCTTTTTTTGTTGGCTTGTCTATTGACTATGGCTTCCTGGTTTTAACATACATAAGCATATTTTCTATTACTTTTAGGCACAAGCAATCAAGATGGCTTCCTTGTTTTAACATACACAAGTATATTTTATACATTAAGATGCGATATTGGTATCCCTTCACTAAAGAGGTTGTTCCCTAGGTGATACTTTGTTTTGTGCATTAAATTTAAGGTAGTTCTAAAGTTTATTGCAAACTACATAATGATTGCTTCTTTGGCTTAAAAATCTTTGAATATTTCTTTTTCTGGTAGATCAAAAGGGACAAGGTAACCAGGCTTGTGGTACTTCCACTTTATCCACAATTCTCCATCTCCATAACTAGGTCAAGCCTCCGTGTTCTCTATAAAATATTCAGGTATATATATGTAATTTTTATTTTTTTATTCTTTAATTTTTAGGCATATCAAAAGGTACTTTTTCTCTCAATCTTTAACATTAATGATATTTTAGGGAAGATGCATATCCATCAAAAGGCTTTGCAAAGTGATGAAGGATTTGGTGGTTCTGCTGTTTAAGACTGCTCTGCTGACTTCTGGGTTTAGCCTGGATGATCCTTTGTACCTTAATGCTGAGAAACATGTATGTCATATCTATCTTCATTTTTTATTTTAGCTTTTATATGCTAATGTTATTACCAACATAATTTTGGTGTGTTAATTTTTTTCAAATGTAATTGTACATCTGAGTTAACCTGAGCACAATGTGATGTGTGCACAATTACACATTTGCTTTCTTTTTAATTTTGTACGTTTTGTTGTATATTTGTGATTTTCTTGACCTGGCATTAACCTCATTTTCTGGATCCAGATTACATTGGAACTTCAAAGCATTTTTTAGTATTTGCTGGATAAGACCTGTCTTCTATAAATGGCATTAAAGTTTATGTTAATTTTTGGTTTACATTATATTGCCTTGCAATCATATGTTTCTGGTAGTTAATGGCTCTTCCACTCTTAAGGCATGCAATGTCCCAAACTTTCTTTTCTGCCATTCATGGTTTCTAAAATTAAAAAATTGTAATAATTTTTAGTGATGAATAGCACCGTCATGAATTTTTTTTATTGGTGGTTGAATTTAGCAATGGAAAATGGTTTCCGTTGCTAAAAATAGCAACGAAAATCAATATTCATTGGTAATTGACTAGTCTATAGAATCATACATTTGGTGGATTTTGCAACGAATTTTGAAATTCTGTTGCTAAATTTAGCAACGAAAATTAATTCCATTGCTAAAAAATAGCAACTATCAAATTTGCAACCAATATTTTCGTTGCTAATTTTGATTAGCAATGGAAAATCAACAATTTTCAATGCTAATTTTCGTTCTATTTGATGATTTTCTTGTAGTAAATCTCAAGCTAGAGTAAAGGGTCAAAATAGGGTTCTCCTAAGTTTTTGGGTCATCCAACAATTTGTGCAGTTTAGCCATGGCCAGGTCGATATGGTGAAAACATTTAGGTAGTTTAAGTGCCAAAATAATAAAAATAATAATCAAAATGACTACTAAATGAAATGGAAATGAAAGAGAAAGGAAAAGAATAAGAGAGAGAAATATAGAAAAAGAAAAAGAGAGAAATACCTAGAGGAGAAGTTTCTTGGAAGAGGAAGGGTCATGGCATAAAAACCAACGAAAATCAAGCTATTTCTAGAAAAGCCTTGATAGATGGCCGTCCTTCAAGTAGCGACTCACGGCCTAGGCATCTATTATCCTGGACTGCCTTAATGAGTCTTTTTACATGTCCTATGCATTGAATGTACTTTTTTGCATACATTTTTGCCTTTATTTTTGCAAAAAAATGTAAAAAACACACTGACACTAAGAGAGGTTTCCAGAAATTTAAAAATTCAGGGGGTATTTCATAATCATAAAAAAAGAAGAGAAAAAGAAAATAATAATAATAATATATATAACAATGATAATATGTATAATAATGATGATGTGTAAATTAGATAATTTGAGTATAATATATGTAAATAATGTAAATTGGTGTGAAATAAAATGAATAAAGAGAACAAAAATAAGGGAAAAATGGAGATTAAACATAAATTAAATAAAAAGATAATAAAAAATAAGAAAACTAGGAAAATGAGTGACAGATAGGATGTAAGGGTTGCTCGTCGCTCGCTCGTGACTGATGGCCTGCCCATTTGTCACTTGAAATTTTGAAAAATAACTCATTTTCTTCTTCTTCTTCTTCTTCTTCTTCTTCTTCTTCCTCTCTCCCCTACAATTCCTTTCCATTTCTTCCCAGTTTTTTTAGGTTTTTCTCCTTTATTTTTGCTTCGTTTCTCAAGCTGCTTGTGCCAAAATTATATCGGGCTCAAAACGCTTCTCGAGGTTGTGTTTATTTCGAGCTTCATTATCTTGCTTTTTATTTCAATTTTGGCATAAAAGGTTGGTAATCTCCTCCCTCATTTCTTTTTTTTTTATGTTTTTATTCTTTGGAATTGGTAATTACAATAGGTTTCCCTTTTGTTTCTTGTTAAAAGAAAAAGAGTAATGTAGAATTAATTATATTCCTTTCACTGGCAGTAGCAGTACAAAAAAGGAAAAGAAAAAAAAGAGATAAAAAGAAATAATGGATTGCTTATTTAATTTGATGTTTAGTTAATTTTTTTTTGCTATTTTGCTTTGTTGTTTCGTTACTTATGCTTCTACTTAAATATCTTGTTGTTGACAAAATACATGGAACGCGTTTGAATATGTTGAATACAAAGTTGTATATTTAATTATTTTTTTAAGTCAATTTGACACAATTGCCTGGTTGTCAATTTCGGGCCACTGATGAATGGTAGCTTAGTTATTTAACTTGGGTAGTTATGAATTATTTTTCTTATGTACAATTGGAGTACTAAATTAATTATAGGCTTAGTTTAGCCTTTTAAGACAGTTGTAGTAGAAATGAGCAAATTTAAAATCATATCGAAGTAAATTTTCTTGAACGAACTGTTGGTGGTGATTGGGCTTATGTTGTTGCTTTTAAATGCTTTTTGTGTAGGGGACAGACATATTCTAGCTGAAATACTGTCGAAATTTCATTAAAAATTTTATAAATAGTCCTAATTTTAATTTCTCGCTTGTCATGCATGCTCGCTAGAATATCCATTGATGGGTCTAGGACTTTATAATATATTTTCGAGCACTTAACA
This sequence comes from Excoecaria agallocha, assembly GCA_037975025.1. NCBI lineage: Eukaryota > Viridiplantae > Streptophyta > Magnoliopsida > Malpighiales > Euphorbiaceae > Excoecaria > Excoecaria agallocha. Next base: position 84,347,161 of record CM075808.1, on the reverse strand, counting down.
AGCATTTTGATGCAGGATGGCTAACATCGATTTAAGCCTGCATGCTGTCGAAATTTGGATAGAACTCAGGCAAATTTAATTTATGTTGTTACTTATGGCTTAATTTACTTCCAAGAGACTAACTATTAACCTTTTGCAGATGCCTCGTCGTGATGTACAAGCTACACTTGTAATGTTATGGTCATTATACTAAATTTGTAACAAAAAAAAAATAATTCAACTTTTATTTTGTAAATTAGAAAAGTCACAAAAACCGAAAAATTAAAAATCCGGCCATCGAAAAAAATAATTCAGCTTTTATTTTAAGTTTCTAAAAATTAAAATATATTATTTATTCTAAAATTTATTAAATTCAAGCTCTGCAATTACATTGTATACATTATATTATGAAATATTTCTATCCTACATGCCTACATCTTTTTCTAATTAGACTAAATTTATTACTTCTATATCTAACTACACTAAATTTATTAATATTATATTTCTATTCAAAAACCAAAATAAAAGCTAGTTTATTTTTTTCGGTGGCCGAATTTTTGATTTTTTGGATTATGATTTTTCTGTTACAAAATAAAAGTTGAATTATTTTTTCGTCACAAGTTATAGTATAGTGACCATAATAACCAAATTTTAGTGACTACGAATGAAATTAAATAATTTTTTAATTGCCACATAGGCATTCAGTCATATGATGACATGTCAAAAATAGTTACGTATACTGATGGACTTGCATAGATTACATGCGCTGATGGCCGAATTTTCGATTTTCCGGTCATTGTGATTTTTTTGTTACAAAATAAAAGTTAAGTTATTTTTTTTTTTGTTACAAATTGAAGCAAAGTGACCACAACGTTACAATTACTGAACTTTGATGACAATGGATGTAATTAATCTCCAAAAACAGAATTTCAAAATTTCAAAATGTGGATTTTAGGTTTTACTTTTGTTAATAATTTTATTACTTTATTCTCGTTATTACTACCGCTACCATCACCACCGCTACAGCTGCCACAACCACCAGACTGCCACTAGCCATTGCCATTGCTACAGCCGCCGCCGTCACCACCACCACCACCACTTCTACCACCACCAGACTACTGCAACTATCACTACCATTGTGCTACTACCAATGTCACTGCCACCACCATCAACACTACTACCGATGTCGCTGCCACCACACCATCAGAACTCCATCACCACAGCTACCACTGCCGCCAGACTACCACTATCACCACCACCACATTGCCACAACCACCACTACCGCCGTCGCAGCCGCCGCCACTACCACCATCACACCATCTCTTTCGTCGCTGCCACCACCAAAATTATTATTATAATATACATAAATAATTAAAAATATATATATGTATAATTTAAAAAATATGATACAATTTTTAAATATATAATACAATTTTTTAAAATATAGATAATAAAAACTAAAAATAGTGTTTGAATTTTAAAAAATAAAAAACTAAAAACCTACAATTTTAGGGTGCATTCGGAGAGAATTTGGTTTTCGATTTTTGATTTTTTTCTTAAAAATAAAACCAAAATATATTCGGCAAATTTGTTTTCATTTTAGTTTATATAAAAATTTAAAAAGTGATTTTCACACCCAAAAATAGAATTTAAAAATATTGAAAATGTGGTTTTTAGAATTTTATTTTTATCAACAATTTAATTACTTTATTTTTATTTCACCACTGCTACAATCATCATACCGTCGCTATCACCAGCACTACCACACTGCCATCACTATCACCGCCACCATCACACTGCCACAATCACTGCACTGCCGCCACCATCACCACCACTGTCATTGCTGCCATTGCTACCACCATTATACTGCTGTCACTGTCACCACTATATCATCACTTTCACCATCGCCTTCATCGCTGTCACTACCAAAATTATTATCATAATATGCATGAATAATTAAAAAAATATATATGAATAATTTAAAAAAGTATGATATAATTTTAAATATATAAAATAAATTTTTAAAAAATAAATAATAAAAATTAAAAATAATTTTTAAAATTGTAAAAATAAAAAATAAAAAATTTACAATTTTATCGAATTCACCTGCCAATTTACCATCACTATGGCCAGAGTTGACCAATCCATGATGAAGAGATGGGACCACGTATCAGGTATAATATAAAGGGCTAAAAAATTTAGGAGAGTCAAGTTATAAAAATAAATAAAGGAGCCCAACTCTATTTAATTCCGTCATTGATTATGGCAAAAATCCTATTTCTTATTTGAATAAAAATCGGAAGTTTTTTATGAAAACGAACACATTTTGTTTTTATTTGTTAATATATATATATATATATATATATATATATATATATATATATATATATATATATATATATATATATATATATATATATATATATATATATATATATATATATATGCCGACGGATTTAATCGCTATATCTTTTGATTTCTATATCTGTTAAAAAAAAATAAAAGGGAAGAAGGTAAGAAAAGTTGTAAATATATATCCTTAAAAATCAATTTATAAATGCTAATCTAAATCTTATTTATCTAGACCTGATGTGATACAATTATATTAATACGTCTAGATTAGGTCTAGGCAAGGAGAAGTGGATTTGAGTCCAAAAATCAAGTTCATTGAATTGAATATTTTTAATAAACCTCACGTTTGAGAAATAGCGTTATTATAATTAGAATTCGAATTAGTTTGTGATTTCAATTTAAAAAGGCTCTTACGATAACATGAACTTTTTGCATACGACAGCCATGAAAATGAAATTGAAATAGCATGAAAAGAAAAAACTGAGGTGAATAGCATTTGTTCAAAATTATGAAATTATTGTGACATTTTGAGAGTTGATTTCACTACTGAATTTGTAATTTAAAAACAATTCGGTAAAACAAATTTTTTTACAAAAATATTTCATTTTCTAATAAGAAAAACACCAATCCGGCTTTGAAGAGGTTACGTGTGAAACCATATCAACTTGAAATACTCCAAAAATAATAAACCTTTCATAACATGTCATAAGTAGTTTTAAAACTGGCGTGACTTGATATTATCAGGGTGTTTCAAATTTTGATTTGTTCTTGTGGGATAAAATTTTTTTTTGGTAATCAAATTATTATTAAAATATAATTTCAATGAACATAAATGAAATTAATTAAAAAAAAAACTAAACTCTTTTTCCCAAAATGCTTTTGTAAGATCTAACCATGCTTGTAATTCTAGCGTCTTGCAATTAATAGTATTATTTATTTTTCCTAAAGCCCCGGATCTCAGCAAGAAATTTTCTTAAAGTAAATAAGTAATCCCTGGACAAACCCACAATTACAAAAAAAAAAGCCTAATAAATTAATAATTAAAATCCAAAAATTTTAATTAATTTTGCACGTACTTTGTTTGTCCCAAATACATACACACATTTTCCTTATTTATTTATCCCAAATTATAGCCCTTTTTATATACTATAATTAATTGCTTGATTCTCAAATTTATCCATGTTTAATATTCTTTATTTTCAACAAATATAAAATATTATCTCATACTTATTACATATACATTTAATAAATATAAGGATAAATTAGTAAAAGTATGAATAAATTATATTTTTTCAAGAACATTATTTGCATTTTTTAATTCTTGTGAAATAAAAAATGTACTCATATATGTGGGACAAAGAAAGTAATAAAGATCATTAGAAAAAAAAAAAAAGGCACGTGAACTTTTAGCTGAAGAAGAAAAGAAAGGAATCGTGAGTCCACATTAGTTGAGATTTGATTAATGATAGTATCACAACGACAATTTGGATGAGATCTTGAGGCATGAGAGATGCAAAATATTCTTAATGATCTTTAATTCTACAGTCAATATTTCCAGCACACGACCCCCTCAACTCAATTAATAAAATCTTGATTATAAATTTGAATTAAACTAGTTACCGTTTTAGAGACCACCAATGTGATCCCTCATATCATGTTGCCAAAGACAATGTCAGTGACTTTAGCATTAGGGAGACATTTTCATCAAATTGCACGCGAGATCCTTAAGCCAGGATCATGCCCTAATTAATCTCAACACTTATCTTGTTTTTAACTTTATACCATCATTTGTGTTTTTATAACCATCTATTATCGTAAATTCATTCACTTAATTAATTAATTCAAATATGACAAGTATATCATAAATAGAAGCAAAACGCTCCATTGCAAGTATTTTAAAATGCTTCATTTTCAAAAATTCGAACTTCAACTCGAGAACTTTAGGCAAAAGAGATTTATGCTATTTCATCTAATTTCTTAAAAGTGCTTATAGTTATTAGGGTTTTTTTTGGTGCAAATTTGGAAATTATTTAGAGAAACGCCGTTCCAGTAAGCTAGAGACGGCATTGAAAAACGGCACAAGGAGCTGCCATTTTCTATTAGGGAAAACAACATTGTTTCACCGTGGGAGATGCGGTAGACGAGGTGGGGCCCACATATAAGAAAACGGCAGTCAAACCTGCCATTTTCTATACAAAGTATTTTTTTAAAAAAAAAGGTATGGCTGCAGGACACGAAAATTATTATACATTGTAGAGCACACAGTAACTTCCGTGCCCTATAGCAAAAACACAAGAATTCTGAGTTTTTTTTGTTTTTAAATTGTAAACATAAAATAGCTTATTCTTGAACATCCGTCCCACTTTGGTTATTTCCTTGTTCTCCCTTATTCTTGGTCTCTCTTATTTTTGCTTTCTTGGTTTCTTGCTTTCACTTTAAATTTCCATCATTTTCTTGCCTTCTTTCACTTTAAATTTTCAATAGTATAGTAGTAGTTTGGATCGTTTTATTGATTTTCAAAAGGTCATTTTGTTGAAAGCTAGTTCCAAGATAAGTTATATTAATATAGTAAAAATAAATTTTTAATTTATAATTTTTAACATATGGCTAACTTAATTTATATTTTGAAGTGTAGGTGTTATTAACTTTATAATATAATTCCGATCATTATTTTTGAAGGTAAGTTACTATATATATTTTTATTTTAATTGATTTAATTATTGTACATAAAAAATGAAAATTTTATATGTAGATGATTAAAAAAATTGTTGTATATATTTTTAGGACGAAGAAATTATAATTAAGTAAATAGTTGCATAATAATATTAAATTTATAAATTATTATTGGTTTGAACATCCTTTTTTAGTCAACTGTAGTGTGTTACCAATTTATATTCGAGTTTAAATTTTATAGTTAGTTTTTTTATTGTCGAAATTAGTTAATTGAAGCATTAATTATAAAATTTTTAAAAATAATGTAGGAATTAGAAAATATCGATTTATATGTATATTGTTATAATTTAAGTATATTTTACAATTTTTATGTTTATTTTTATAATTTAAATATATTATTATGTGGGAGTTGATGCATGTAATGTAAATTTATAATAAAAAAGTATGAAAATAGTTAATTTCATAGAATAATATAATTTATTTTGACTTAATAAATAATAATAAAAAATGAAATTTAAATTATTATCATTTTTTTAAAATAACAATTATCATTATTTATTTCACAATATAGATTGCATTTACCTATTTGGCTCCAAAATGTATGAGAGGTGATATTGCAAGGACAATGGTCAAGCAAAAATAATGAAATGATTTGTACTGCAACAGAATTAAAAATGGCATGACAATTACCAATCATATTATAAAAATAAATAAAAAATTACAAGATATTATAATATCCAGATATCCCATCACATAAAGATAGATGGTTGAAGCTCTACGGATGACAGTGCCAATGATGTATTTCAAATCTATAATTACAATTCGGAATATGCCTAATATTAAAAAATATAGGGGACTTATACTCTTTTTTTGCGAAAGATGTTATTGATGTTAGTGATGATTATTTTTTAAAAATTAGAGATACAATCTCCATAGATGAAAAAACTTATTGTAGATGGCATAATTATAAGTTATGGCCTAAATATTATGTTCGTTATTACATATAAAATCCTAGTGTTGTATTAATGAGAATAGCGGTGTATTATGTTCCAAAATTTCATGTCATTTATATTTAAGTATTTATGATTTTCCGATGTTAATTATTTAATTTTATTATTTCATAATTTAAATTTTTTATTTCATAATTATAAACTAATGACATGTGCAATTAAATTATTTACAATAAATATTGCAATACATAAAAAGTTTAAACACTAATAAAATAACTAAATGACATACATTTTAACAATTCATTACACATGTATGATGCTAAATTGATTTCAGGTTTAGAAATGGATCGTCATTTAGGAGCTGCATGAATAAATTCAGGTCCTATTAATGGCGAGTTGTCGACTCTTTAATGGAGACATCGTTTAGATGAAAAATGAAATAATTAATTACAAATTTAATTACTATTAAGTGTATTGTTGATAAAATATTTTAAGTTTAACTATATAATTTGGTTTATTTTATTTATATAAAAGGTTGATAGAAAATTGTTGAGGACAAGAAGGAGTAGCATGGATGAGCACTATACATATATTAATCCGAGAATTTTACCATATATAAGAGCAGCTGGTTTGCGAGGAATTGCCAACATTGGTGTGATTCAATTAGATTGAAATTTAATCACATCACTTGTTGAGAGGTGCCGACCAAAAACGTACAAATTTTATCTAACATTTGGTGAAGCAACAATTACACTGCAAGATATTGGAATTTTAACAGGTTGATCTATTGAGGGTGAACCCGTTATAGAAAGAACAAACATGGATTGGATGACAATATGTCATAATCTACTAGAAGCAGTTCTTCCTGCCAATGATTTGCATGGAAATAAAGTGAAATTAACACGGTTGGATGTAACATTTAGTGAATTGCTTGAATATGGAACACTTGAAGTGGTACACCAGCATGCTCATGCATGGATGCTCAGATGTTTTGGTGGATTGTTATTTTCTTCATAAAATTCACATTTGGTCCACCTAATGTTTCTACCTCTTTTAGAGGATTTGGATTACATTGGTAGATATAGTTGGGGATCAACTTGTCTCGCTCGGCAGTATTGAGATCTATGTAGAGCCACTTGCCCTGATGCTAAAAGAGTTGCTAGTTATCTACAACTCTTACAAATGTGGGCATGGGAATGGTTTCCTCTTTTTAGGCCATAACATATACATTTATATACGCTTAATCGAATCATGCCTTACGGAGTCAGGTATCATTAGCGTGTTCATTATGAATAACATTGTTTTATCCAAATTTAAGTTAAAGTAATTTTTCTGTTTATTTGAATATGCTTTTATTTTAAATGGACAGAACCAATCGACATGCATAATAATCATAGGATGGATATACACGCATATCAAGAATTATTAGACACGTAAACAATAAAATAGGTTCATAGTATAATATTATCCATTTATGTCTAAACATGATATGTTAGTAAAAAAATATTTACGTAATATCCATAATATTGTTATTATTAAATTATTTCAATTTTGTAATGCAGTTTGAGTGAGAGCCATACATCAACGTAATAAACTTGCTCCCAAATTATTGTAGAAGTGGGTAGACTAGCTGGATGTCCATTTTTCCACTCATATGCTTCTATATCATTGAATGGCACCAATCAGATAGAGTCGTGTGACAATTTGGCTTTAATAAGCTAATTCTCAATTCGCCCCTTATACAAGATAATTTACATACAATAGACTTGCGGAGACAAAACTATCTGGATTGGACAATTAAATTTGCACTATTCATAAATGAGTGGAACAACCATCACAATCGGATTGTTGATGGACAAAATCCCAGGCAACATTTGAATAATCGATCTGAATACATGTATGGTATGTTTAACGCACTAAACGTTAAATAACCCCATGTAGAGCATCTTGTGTAGCAATTATAAGTAATTCATTTAGATTAATTTATTTCATGATTATAAAATGTTTCAATATTATGAACATTTGATATAAGTACTATAATTTGTTTTAGGCTGATGGGGTTGAAAGATTAGTGCATGAACAAGGTGACACTTCAAGCAATAGAAGGATATTAGAAAACGTCCTTAGTATACTTGGTCACGAGGATCGATTATTCATTGATTATCCAAAACAACCAGGTCCTAACCCTATCAACGTACATCCTATGGAAAATCAGTTTGTAGACTTTCAAACTTAGCGCAGTCGGACTAGAATGATTGAGAGGCGTGCAAATATCCCTCAAAGATATTATGATCTAAATATCATGCATATTCTAGCACTTATATCTTGGCCTTTTGATGACATACCAAGTAATCAAGAACCATACACGATGAAGATTAATGTCAACAAGTTATAATTACGCAAATTTGGGGGGCTCGAGCAATATTAGTCCACTGATACCAATTTCTTATAATTTACAATAGACACCTAGTATATACACAGTTCTTGCATTCAATACCGAGTTTACATCATTTGTTAATGCGTTTTAACATGATATATTCCAAATAATATTTGATACACAACATGAATCACCTCAACAAGGTAATGGGTCGTGTAATGCCCCTCATTATACCCTAGAAGAATTTTTACTAATTAGTTATTATGGTCTATATTAAATAAAGTGTAAATGCATATAGAAGGACCTAATTGAAAAGTGAAAGGGTAAGTTTTGAGGTATAATTAGAAATAAAAGAAATTGGAGGACCAAAGAGCAATATTGTCATAAACATGACATTTAGACCAATAGAAAGTTAAAGAGAGGAGGATATTTTGGAGAGTGATGGCCGGCCAAACCTTGGTCTTCATTCTTCATCTTCATCCTCTCTCAAACCCTAAACTCTCTCTCTCAAATCCTCTCTCTAGATTTCTTGGGTTTTTGGCAAAAAGAAGAAAGATTTACTTGATTTGGTTGTAAGCTAACTTTGTTTCTTCTTTGTTGTATATTTTTCATTGAATAGCTTGATGGGTGTTCATGGTAGTGTCTTATTTTATAGAAGGAGAAACAAGTAAGAAGAAGGGAAAGGAGGCTCTCCAAGAGTGAAGAAAGGTTGGAACTTAAAGAAGGTATGAGAACTTGTATGATTATGTGTGTGTATGCTTGATATGTTGACATGAGAGATGTCTTCATTTCTTCTATTATATGTTTCATGGTTGATTTTAAGCTTGGAAATGGTTTAGAGATGAAAAATACAAGTTTTGTTGAAAGATACCAAAAATCTTTTTTATGACTCAATGGACCAGACTGCACTCTTTTGGTCATATCTTGAGTTATATGTATTCAAATGGATAAATTCTAGTTGTTATAGAAACTAGACACATATATCTTGATTTTGTTAGAAGAAACTGAGAATTTATTTTCACTGCATGATAGTGAAAATTTGTGTTGAATTCTGGTTATGGTTGTCATCTTGTTTTTATGAGCAGTTTGTGGTTTTTCTTGAATATATAAAGATTTAAAGGACCTATTGAGGTTATTTCTAGTGTTTTAGAAACTATAAACATAGACCTACAACTTTTTAGAAGGTCATTTTGGCTGAAAATGTCATTTTATAGGTCAAAACTTGCTTAGAATCCGAAACTGGAAATCTGCCGTTAAGCAGATTAGGGCATCACACTTACTAGCTTTTTGGTAGTAACTGCGAGCCACCTAGTTTTCTGTCTAGAACCAAAACCTGCCCTAGCTCATGGTTACTAAGGAATTCATAGTAACTATGACCCCTTCTCGTAGCCTTACTTCATGGTTATCACCCAAGGCTTAGTAACCATGAGGTAGTTAGGTTTTAGTCCAGACTGAGGAGCATCCTAGCTCACGGTTGCTATGAAATTGATAGTAACCGTGACCCCTATTACATGTCTGGGCTCACGGTTACCATGAATTTGGTAGTAACCGTGACCCCAATTACATGTCTGGGCTCACGGTTACTATGAATTTGGTAGTAACCGTGACCCTTCCTTGTATTTTGATACTTGGAGTTTTATGACCCCATTTGATGTCCAAACTTATCTAAGCCCTTCCTAAGCTTATAAATCCTTCTAAATTGCAAGTATATAGTAATATATCCCTTTCAATTATAAGATTCGTTTAAAGATAGAAGTTTAAGATTTTACTATTAAGTTCAAAGTATAGTATGCATGTGTTTACTTTAATGTAATTATAGTACAATGACTATTGTTATGTTATGAAATTAACAATGTATAACATTCTAGTACCTTGTATTCATCTATGCTATATTGGATCATATGAGCACAATTTCATAACATATGAGGTATGATTTATTTTGCCTATATACAAAGACTTGGTGGTGGATAGATAGGCACGCCTATAGGATTACAGTTGTAGCTGCTATAGTTTGACTCTTATGAGACCACATTTTGTCTCTCAATGAGACCACAGTTCTGACCCAAATGGGTCCACAGATTTAATACCTTCGGGTATTTACAGATTTGATACCTTATGGTATCCACAGCACTCGTTATCCACACCCACAGGAAATTGAGCAGGCAAATTTATAAGATGAATGATATGCATATACAGTTTGCAATCTTTTATTTTATGATTTAATGATATAGTTATTCCTTCCAATAATGCATTTTATTTATTATTTATTAATGAAGTAAATGCAATTTATTTTGTATTATTGTTGCATGTTTGGTGATAACCGTTGTGAGTGGTTATCAACATGTTAGTTTATTCCCTACTAAGCTTTATATCTTAGCACGGGTGTTTATCTGTGTAGGTTCACAGGTTAGACCTTTTCTTCAGGGATAGAGCTAACAATCTTCAGGCAAATATCAGACTAGGAAGAATAGTTTTGAAGTATGAGATTTCAATTTTGCATCATTTTGGTTATAATGACGTATTTTGTATTAAATGCATGTAATTATCACGTTTTGTAAATAATAACCAGCAGTATGTTAAAGTATCAAACTTAGTCTTATATGATTTTCACAATATATATATATATATATATATATATATATATATCATCATCATCAACAAATGACTCACAGGATTAATAAAATGTAATTAGTAACAGTAATTAGGATTATCTAGTATAGTCATTACAGGTCGAGCTAAACTACCTTAGGTGATGTCACAACAATGAATGACCCTAATATTGGTGGTAAAGGCACGAGCAACCAACAAGTCAATAAGCAACAATGAAGGTATCCAGATAGACAGAAAAGGAAACCTAGGTGTGGCATGGGATCACTTCTATTTCATTAGGTACTATATATATAATTTTGCTTGTATATGCTACAATGTATTTCATAACAAAGTCCTTAGTACATTATGATATTATTATAAATAATAGTAATTAGTTAATTGATACCAAATTCGTAGCAAAATTGATTAATTAAATATATATAATACTGTAAAAATATGTTAATTAATATTACTTTTAATTACCAAATAACTTAATGTAGTGTAGCAGTTGAACAATTTTTTTTGCAAGTAATTAAAAATAATAATTATATTCTTTAACACTCAGATAATTAAACCATATAAAATTCAATCAATGTATACATACAAACATCGACAATTTGAATATGTCAAAAAACATCCAACAACATGGATATGTTGATGTATACTCTGATGGACTGGCCAAGTTTGGACATGTCTTCCTATCATGACCCTTATTCCTACAAAGCACACATCGATTAGGCTTGATATGGTCTCTTCTGTCCATTTCATTGTGATATTTAGAGGTTTAAGGCATACCTTTTTTTACTTATAAGCTCTGGATTTGGAACTAAATTTGTCCCAAGACATGGCTCCCAATAATCACGATGTCCAAGTGGTTGGAAAAAGGAATTATAACAACTCAATGCCTTAGAGAGCTTATAGCACTTGTTGACGTATCTTCACATGTCAACATGTATATGCATACAGGCTGCTATAGTATGCGAACAAGGAAATTTAGTCCCTTGGAACTTTTCACATTCACATGTACGACAATCCAAATTAACATGTTGTATGTTATTTTGTTTTTGCTTGCTTTGTTAATTTTTTGTCCTGAGAGTGAACAATCCTGTATGTCGATCAAAACTGTCAACTCTGTGGCCACTAGCTTTTTTAGCACACCTAGCCATCTCTTCCATACATTTTTTAGTGTATGTATTACCTACAGCTATTTGAGATCGACACATGCACCTTCTATCATCAAAATATTTAACCAACCGTGCAAATACATGCTCAACAATACTACAAATAGGCATCATTCGAATACCTTTTAACCCACTATTTACACTCTCTGCAATGTTGGTTATAGCATTACCATATCTATGGCCATTATCATGAGATAGTGTCCACTTATCCAAAGAGTTCTACATTGCACAGTTGTATGAGTCAACATCAAGTTCCTTAATCTTTTCCATTCATTTTGTAAACTTCCAAGGTTGAAAGTTGTTTCCGATCAAAAAAGGTTAATCAAAATTAAAAAAAAAATCCTAAATTTCAACATATAAAATAAAATATAATACAAATATAATAAAATAATTATATGTCACATATCAGCCTTATACAACATGTCCTTGATTTTGGGATTTCTATGTGCGGTATTATAATTACTAACAAAATGGCACATATAGTATCAATAATAAGCTAATGGCTCCTTCCACCCACTGTTGTCATCATAAAATAATGTTAGAATACCCGCATGCCAGTCAGAAATAACAATTATACCAACTTGCTTAGTGACATACCTCCTAATACAAGTCATAAACCAATCCCAACTGGATTTATTCTCCCCTTCAACAACTACAAATGCTATTGCGTTCAAGTAACTATTTTCAGTAATAGCATTTGCTATCAAAAGAGTCTGATGGAACTCACCTGTCATAAAAATACCATTAATTAGCAATATGGGTTTGCAGTTTCCTAGTCCATCTATACATACTTTAAACACCTAGAAAAGCCTTTTGAATTGCTTACAATTTAATTGTATATTGTTTTCAACAACAAATTCGTAGCTAAATCCAGTATTGTATGGCTTCATAGCCTTAAGATAACCAGACAACTTCCCATATGAAGCCTCATAGTTGCCAAACATCTCCTTCAATGTTTTGGTCTTCACATGCCGGGCCTTACTGTAGGAAACATCATAGTTGAAATGACTCCTGATCTCAGCCATTATAACACTAACTTTGAGATCAGGAGCTACACCAACCATCTCCAATATGTAATCACAAATAATTTGGCTATCTAGCTGTCTATGCTGTTAAGATACTAATGGCACAGTATAGTTGTGGGAACCTTTGTACACATTGATAACCAGTAAGGAGATGTCCTTTTTTTTTCATAGCTCTAAGTCTCCACCGACAGCTAGTATCTTCATCTTATGAGCAACATACCACCCAATATGAAGGCTTAGATTCAACAACTTTATACAACACATTATTCTGAATCAAAAATTTCTTTACACAAGCCTCAACTTTATCCTTTGACATGAATGCCAAGCCTTCGCATAACTCTGAAACACCGTCCTATCTTAACATTGGCAAATCACTGGACATGCTAATCTGAGCTTCTGTAAAATTAACATATGCATGGTGCACTAATGGAAAGTGAAAATGTGAAATATTATATTGATCACCTACATCAACTCTAACATCATTCGTGTTCAAATTCTAAAGGCCTTGAGTCACATGGATTGCACTTCTTGGAACAAAGTTATTATCCCTGGCTATAGCGGTTTCCTCACTAGCATCATTCAAGTCTATGTCTTTATCATCCACATCTGGATAAAAATTTGGAGAAATATATCTATTATTTGTAATATTTTCATCATTGCATGCAACATTCCTACATTTAAAGCCAAAACATGATGTAAAATTCAATTGGGTTTTCCCCCTAAACTCTCTTATTGGACTTGCTTCTACAGTTTCCAAATCGTCAACCCCTTAACATTGTGGTTGATTCTCAAACTTTGTACCAAAGTCAAATCGACTTTCTCTTACTAAATACGAGTCATCACCAACAATATTTTTATCGTCAACCAAACGGATGACATCCATATCTACATCAGGACTTATCTGGTTAACATTATTCACCACGTTTTGTTCTTCTCTAATAACAAATTTTTCAATTTCAAAAATTATTTTCGCAATAGTATATCCAGGAAATGAAACAAAATTTTCATAAATTTGATAAATGTCATCATCATCAATTAAGTCCATATGCAACCATGACATTGACCCCTAGTTGATAACATGATACCTATCTATCACTCTACTAACCCCCACATCTAGAGTTAAATCTAATTCAACTGATATTTTATGATCAAGTTCTGAAAATGTTAGTTTGCTCCTAACTTTCAATTGCTTCGATCTTGCTGAGGGACTTGAAGCATTATAATGGTAACCAACTATGTCCTATACTGATTGTCCTCCAGTATGAATTATAAACGTTGCTGGAATCAACATTTTCTAATTCCTATATTATACGTACATATTTAAAAATTAATGCATCAATTTACTATGTTTGTCATAAATAAATTATCTATAAAATTTTTAACTCATTCATAAATTTTTTTAATTTTATCCATCTAAATTTTTAAATATTTATTTGCCTAACAAATAATTTTTTTTAACTACTTGCACAAATTATAATTTTTTTCACTTTCAAATCTTGCAATTTATATATATTTTTTTAATTTTACAATACTTATTTTTAATTAACATATTATATATGTGGACTATATATATTCATAATTTTTTTACTTTTTTATGTAATATTATGTATGTTTACTAAAATCAATAAATTTTACATGTCTAATTACTTTCATAAATTCCTAAATATCAAAGCACGATAATATAAAATAAAAATAATATAACTGAATTCAAACCACTAATTTATTCACAAATATTTATGATTATAATTTATTACAATAAACCATAAAATAAAATATAATTATATTAATATAATATAACTAAATTCAAACCATATAATTATCTTAATCATTTGAAAATAAATAAAATAAACTAACAATAACTTACCTTTAAAAATATTGATAAAATTACATTCCAGGCTTTATAACACCTACAATATTAACAATGAAAATAAAATTACTAATAAATTTAATCAATAATTAAGATATGATTAACAAAATTAATTTAAAATATACTCACAAAAATTATCTTTTTTAAATCTTCAACCAAATCTTCTATAAAGATTTCAACAAAATTACAACTAGTGTAATAGAATTTTGAATGTAAAATTATAAATTAGGAATAGAGAATAACAAAAAATTGAGAGAAGGCAATAAAATGATAGAAACTAAAGAAGGGAGCAAAATGACAAAGAGGAAAGAGTTTAGCTAGTCCCATAATATTTTGCTTTTTATGGTTAAAAAATGTAAATCTCGTGTTTCTACTATAAGGCATGATTTTTTTTTTTAAATTTGTATAGAAAACGACAAATATCAGTGTTGTTTTTTGACATATGGCCCCACTTTGTCTGCCGTGTCTCCCATAGCAAAACGATGCTGTTTTCCCTAATAGAAAATGAAAGTTGCTTGTGTTGTTTTCCAGTGCCTTCTCTGCCTTACCGGAATGACGTCATTTGGAGCACAGTGAAAAACGGCATTGTTGCTTGTCATTTTTTATGCAATTTTTCACCTAGAAACTGTAGGCCCACTTGTTAGAAAATGGCAACCTAGGTTTTCATTTTTAACACCCTATTTCTCTAAATAAACTTACTATAACACCTATTATCTAAATAATTTCCAAATTTCCACCAATTTTTTTTAAAAAAAAACCCTAGTTATTATTGTCATTTACAATTTCGAATTTCGATTATAAATTTGTGCAATTACAAGTCCTAGGGGTGAGCAAAAAAAATTGAAAATATAGTTAACCGCAAAATTGATCCGAAACTAAACTGATTTAAGGCTAACTGACCCGATGGATTCAGTTACGATTTTTAATTTTTACATTTTTTGTTAATGGTTACGGTTTATATTTTTAAGTATCGGCTAACCGTTAGTCCACGTTTAATTGGTTTATATATATATATATATATATATATATATATATATATATATATATATATATATATATATATATATATATATATATCTTCAATTTTTTTCTATTGTCTCTAAAATTTATATAAAATAATACTTTAAATATATTTTATTTTTATACTTTAATTTTTTATATTTTTCCATAAAATTTATATAACACTTTAAAGTTTTTTATATTTTCCAATAAAACTTATATAACACTTTAAACTAAATTTATATTATATTTAATTATATAGTAATAGTTATATATAGTATCCGATTAACTTTTATAAATATTTTTTGTCATATATTGGCGTTCATATTTTACTTAATAACATTTAATTATATTTTCTTATATTTTAGAGTTTATGTTATAACATTTAATATTATCTAAAATTTTATTTGACATAGAATCAAGCATATATCAAATTTATTTTATAATATTAGCTATTAATTTATAGAAGATAAATTTTGGCTAGTAAATTATACTTGTTTCGTAATTTTTATATTAAATTACTTTGACTATTTGAAATTGAATTGAATTTTATCTATTTTTTATAATTTTATGTTATAAATTTTAATGGTTAATCAAAAAATATTAGTTAACCAAACTGAAAAATCGACTGATGGATTGGTTAACCGAATGTAATGGACTAGTTAATAATTAGTAATTTGTTCATGAACTAGTTAACTGGTTTATGCTCACCCCTAACACCTCCAAACTTTAAATGCCATTTCAAATTAGAAATTCCATTCTAATTTGCCTCTAACCTTTATAATGCCATCATGTATTTTTTCAATATGATTTACCCTTAATATTTCAACTTTTTGCTCTAAAATGCCTTTGGGTATTCCTTTGATTTTTCAAAATTATATTTTTACGCCAAATCATTTTTTTAATTTTTTAGAACTTATTTTTTCTTTGAGATTTTATCCAAAATCTATAGATTTACTTCATAATACTTCTAACGATATTTTGATACCATTTAAAATCCAGATAATACAATGAATATGAAAAAGTGAATTCGAAAACCTTAAAATTTAATTTGCATAATAATTTATGCTAGCATTTAATGCCAAAAAAAAATTATATGGATAAATCTAATGCAATCAACAAAATAATTATAGAAATAAATTGAGAAAATAAGCATATACACAAAATTTACCATGGTTCAGCATAAGCCTACGTTCATAGTCGAAGTGGAGTAAAAATCCACTAATTATAATTAAGGGGTTTCTACACAAATGCCACACAAAAAATATCATTGATGCTACCACGCGTTTTCAACTTTCTATAAAACCCAAACCTAAATTTCTTGTTTCATAACTGCTATTTTTCCAATATTCCTCTTTCAAATATACCCCAAACAGCTTTTTCCTAATTTTTTTTCGATAGTTACAATTCAAAAACAATTCTCTCTCAAAAACAAAAATACAGATTGTTCACATTCATCCATAAACAAATATTCAAATTGTTCTCATCGTAATCGATTGTTCCTTAGATAACGTAAATTAAAAGCATTTCGATTTTATAAATATTTTTATCTTCCTGCCATCAATGTAAGTTTTATCTTCTTTCTACGATTGAAACATTATTTTCTGCTCTTGTTATTTCTGTGACCTTCTTTCTGCGATCGGATCAATGAAAATATTGAAATCTTGTTGCTTCTTTGCTATTGCTCTTTTTATGTAAAATACATCACAATCTTCATTAAATTATATGAAATCTTCATTGTATATTCTCGTTGCATTACAAAAACTTAAAATCATTGCTACTTCCTTCATAATGTACTTAAAATTCTAAATAATGATTTTGCATGCCATCAATTATCTCTATTGCAGTATTATGTATGCGATAACTTTTTAATTGTATTATCATTACAACAACTAAAAGCTTAACACATTTTATTTAGCTTATAATGAAAGCTAATTACACTGTATTTAGTTTCATAACTTTATTCACTTTTTTACATACAAATAAATACAGTGTATTTTGATTTTAAGAAACTCAAAACACTATATATTCTTTCCATTTGACTAATATACAGTGTATTCCATTTTTTATCAATAAAATACAATGTATTTTGTTTTCTTCACATTAACATACAATGCATTTTGGGCAGAAAAATCATTTATTTCACTTGGTTCAATATATTGTGTTTGTTACGGTGTATTTTCTTTTCTTTTCACCAACATACAGTGTATTCCATTTTTTTCATAAGTAAAATATAATGTATTTTATTTTCTGTACACTAACATATATTGTATTTTGGGAAAAAAAAATTCACTCATTTGACTTGGTTCAATATATTATTTTTTATTACAATGTATTTTCTTTTCGTTTGACTAACATACAATATATTTTGTTTTGTACATAAGTAAAATACAATGTATTTTGTTTTTTTTGACAATAATATACAATGTATTCTGTTGAAAAAATTCATTCATTTAACTTGGTTTAATATATTGTGTTTGTTACAGTGTATTTTCTTTTCTTTTCTCTATCATAAAGTGTATTTCATTTTTTACATAAGTAAAATACACTATATTTTGTCTTCTTTACACTAACATACAATATATTTTGTGGAAAAAATTCATTCATTTTACTTGGTTCAATATATTGTGTTTGTTATAATGTATTTTATTTTCTTTTCTCTATCATAAAGTGTATTTCGGTTTTTTACATAAGTAAAATATAATGTATTTTATCTTCTATACACTAACATATAGTATATTTTGGGAAAAAAATTCATTCATTTCACTTGTTTCAATATATTATTTTTGTTATGGTGTATTTTCTTTTCTTTTCACCAACATACAATGTATTCCATTTTTTACATAAGTAAAATATAGTGTATTCTATTTTCTGTACACTAACATACATTGTATTTTGGAAAAAAAATTCATTCATTTTACTTGGTTCAATATATTGTGTTTGTTATAGTGCATTTTCTTTTCTTTAAGTAAGATACAGTGTATTCCATTTTTTGAATAAGTAAAATACAGTGTATTATGTGTTCTTCATAGTAACATACAGTGTATTTTGTGTGCTTATCTTGTATTTTTCAGATTTATTTTACATATAGTACACTTTTTTGTGATAATAAAATATAGTGTATGGAGGTTTGATAAATGATGTAAAGAAATCAACAGAGTGTATTACACTTTAAATTTATATTGTGAAACAAAATGCTTTATATCTCATGTAAAAATTAATGTTATTTTCTGATTTATTTTACATTCATATGTAGATAATTCTAATATAATATCAATATGGACATGATAGCAGTAGTAATTCAATATGGAGGCCACTGGAATGTAAATGAAGAATATGATAATTTTAAAGTGGAAGGCATTTTACTTCCATCGACTTGCAACTAAGAACAACTATCAGAAGTTATATCAAAACAGATGAATATAAATGTAGAATACAACATCCTTGAAATAAAGTACAAACTAAAGGCAGGATATCCACCACTAAATGTTGAAGATGACATGTCCCTTCTATTCTACATGGAACTAACAAAGAAACAACCATATTACACAACTTATCCTCTGTGGATCATAGTTCTACAAAATACTATCCTAGGTAATATATTAAATAAATACTTTTAATTTTCCATTTCCATTATTAAATTTATTTATTTAATATCCGATATATTATATTTATATAATATCATTTAACTTGGTTTACTATATTATGTTTGTTACATTGTATTTTTTTTCTTTTGACTAACATACAATGTATTCCATTTTTTACATAAGTAAAATACAATGTATTTTATTTTCTTGACACTAACATACAGTGATTTTGTGGAGACAAATAATTCATTTCACTTAGTTCAATATATTGTGTTTGTTACAGTGTATTTTCTTTTCTTTTTACTAACATATAGTTTATTATGTTTTTACATAAGTAAAATACAATGTATTTTATTTTTTGTACACTAACATACATTATATTTTTGGAAAAAAATTCATTCATTTGACTTGGTTCAATATATTGTGTTTGTTACAATGCATTTTCTTTTCTTTTGACTAACTTACAGTGTATTTCATTTTTTACCTAAGTAAAATATAGTGTATTTTGTTTTCTTGACAATAACATATAGTGTATTTTGTGGAAAAAATTCATTCATTTCACTTGTTGTTTGTTACAATGTATTTTCTTTTCTTTTCAACAACATACAATGCATTCCTTTTTCACATAAGTAAAATACATTGTATTTTGTTTTTTTTTTCAAACTAACATATTACATTGTATTTTAGGAAAAACATTCATTCATTTGACTAGGTTCAATATATTGTGTTTGTTACATTGTATTTTCTTTTCTTTTTACCAACATACAGTGTATTTTATTTTTTTACATAAGTAAAATACAATGTATTTTGTTTTCTTCACACTAACATACAGTGTATTTTGTGGAAAAATTCATTCATTTAACTTGGTTCAATATATTATTTTCATTACAATGTATTTTCTTTTCTTTTCGACAACATATAGTGTATTTCACATTTTACATAAGTAAAATACAGTCTACTTTGTATTCTTCATATTAACATACAATGTATTTTGAGGAAAAAAATCATTGATTTCACTTGGTTCAATATGTTGTGTTTGTTATAGTATATTTTTTTTCTTTTCACCAACATACAATGGATTCTATTTTTCACACAAGTAAAATACAGTGTATTCTATTTTTTGTACACTAACATACATTGTATTTTGGGAAAAAATTCATTCATTTGACTTGGTTCAATATATTGTGTTTGTTATAGTGCATTTTCTTTTCTTTTGACTAAAATTCAGTGTAATCCATTCTTTACATAAGTAAAATATAGTGTATTTTGTTTTCTGTACACTAACATACGATGTATTTTGAAAAAAAAAATTCATTCATTCATCTTGGTTCAATATATTAATTTTGTTATAGTGTATTTTCTTTTCTATTTAACAACATACAGTGTACTCCATTTTTTACATAAGTAAAATATAGTGTATTTTGTTTTCTTCACACTAACATATAGTGTATTAGGCGATCTATCAAACACAATACCAACTGAAATTGTAATAATAGAAAGTGAGCAAGCAACATCCAGTGCCTTGATTGATGAAGATTTGCATTTTATTGATACTAGCACAAACTTGATGGAATATGTGAGCAATCTGAGCAAAAATACAATTCACGAATTACTTAGTAACAATGAAAATGTGCAAGGAGAAGACGATGGCCCTTATTTTGTAATCATCAATAATGATATGCAAGATGAAATTGAAGTTGGACAGATTTATAAAGATAAAGACACTCTAAGGAAATCAATAATTTTTTGCAATAAAGCATGATTTTCAATTTAAGGTAATGAAATCGTGTTCCAGAAGATACTTTATTTGCTGCATAGATGACAATTGCTGCTGAAAGTTAAAAGCATCAAAGAAAGGGGACACATAAATGTTTAAAGTCAGAAAATTCATATCTGATCACACGTGTAATGTTGAAGTCAGGCTAAATAACAAGAGGCAAGCAACATCAACCTTGGTTGCTAATATTGTTAAAAACAAATATATGAATGTGAAGACTATATATACTCTAACAGACATCATAAGAGACATGCAGACTGACTATGGAATCAATATAAGTTACTTAAAGGCTTGGAGGTCTAAGGAAAGGGCTTTGCAAACCATAAGAGGTAAGCCATCTGATTCCTATTCACTTTTGCCCAGACACTTATACATGCTAAAAACAAAAAATAGTGGATCTATTGTGGATCTAGTAACCCAAGAAGACAAATCATTCCACTACGTTTTCATAGGCCTAAGAGCATCTATTAAAGGCTAGGAACATTATAGGCCAATTGTAGCTGTTGATGGTACCTTTTTGAAGTTAATATATAGGGGCACAATGATCACAACATCAACACAAAATGCAGCTGGTAAAATATTTTCGTTAGCATACTCCGTAGTTGATTTAGAAAATGATGCATCCTGGGAATGATATTTTGTAAAATTTAGATAGAGTTATGGATTAAGACCCAACATGTGCATCATATCAGATAGACATGAGAGTATAAATAATGCTGTGAAGAACGTATATCCAGAAGTTAGTCACTGTATATGCATTTACAATTTGTTGAACAATGTTAAAACAAGATTAAAAAAATACAAAAAAAATTAAGGACCTGTTAGTTGCAGTAGCTACATCATATACAGAAAATGATTTTGAACATAACCTGAAAGAGCTGGACAAGGTTGATGCACTTATTAGGCTATACCTAGAAGATATTGGGAATGAGAAATGGTCAAGATTATATTGCACGAGCAATTGATTTTCAACCATGACATCAAATATTGATGAGTCTATGAATTCTACAATGAAATTAGCAAGAGATTTACCAATCATGCCATTACTTGAGCATATATGTGCTTTAATCATAGAATGGAGTTGCATTAATAGAGACCTAGCAATAGTAACTTTCACAACACTACTTAAAGACCACTGATAATGGTCATTTATATAGTGTTTTTAGTATGTTTTTAAGTATCTAATTAAATTAATTTTGTGTTAATTAGGTTTAATTTAAGTTTAATTTGTTAGTTTTATGTTTTTGGAGTTAATTGTAAATTTTGGTGTTTTTCAGGGTTATTTTGCAATAAAAAGGACTTAATTGTAAAAAGGGCAAAGATTTGGGCTAAAACTGCAAATATGGAAAATTTATGCAAGAAAAGTGATCGTGAAGTCCAGAAGAACTAGGCATGGCCACGTGAAGTTATAAGAGAATGAAGACATGGTCACGTGTGAGAAAGAAGAAAGTGAACAAGTGACCACGTGAAGAAAAGAATGCAAGAACCCATGGCCACGTGATTTTCTTCACAAACCAACACATGGCCACGTGTGAAAATGCACTAGGGAACACATGGCCACGTGATGCCAATTCCCACTTCGCAAAGGATTCTCGAACTTTCTATTTTGGGCAGAAATTACTTCCTACTTGATTCTAAGAGTTTGAGAAGGAATCCACGACATCTTTTGCCTATAAATAGCAGTCTGAAACACCAGAAAAGGAGAAAATTAGAATCAATTAGTAGAATCAATTAGAGAAATCTTAGAATTAGGTTTAGTTATTTTACGTTGTTTTTATGTTTTCATTATTTTTCTTCAACTTTGTCTTTAGTTTTTAAACATGTTTAGGAAGTAATTTTTCTTCTTTTGCTAATGGATTCTTGAAATCTTAAATTTTCATTGTTATGACTTTGTTTTGAGCTTAATTTCAATATCGGTTGATTATTTCTTGGTTTTAAGCATATTCTTATCCTTGATTGTGTTGAGATTGATTGTTGGTTTATTGAATAAATAACTAAAAATTGGTTTTGACATATTTAATGATTTGCATGTTCTTAGGTTAACTCTTTAATGTTTATGCATGATTATTATCCGAAATATGAGATGATTATGTGTGAATTTTATTGGTTAATACTAAGAGAGGAAGAACTAAGAATAAATTGGAATTGAATCACTTGAGAAAGGCTTCAATGAATATTTAGGAAGTTAAAACTAGATTTGCATGCTAATTATTAGATTTGTCTATGAGTTTAATACTAATAATGATAGACTTGAATAAAGATATCTGGCTTTATTACTAGTTTTTCCATAATCATTGGTGTTTTTATTGAACTTAAGTCATTACAATGAAAGTTAAGGTGGATAGTTCCTTTAGCAAGAGAATTTCAGTTATTGCTTTGCTTTTAATTCATGTTTTAGTTTTTGTTTTGTTTAATTGTTTATTTTCTTTAATTTTTGCTTTTAAATCAAAAACATTTGGGAAACAATCTCGGATTAATTTAATTCATATATAGGTATTATCCTTAGCAATCCATGTTCCCTTGCGTACGATATTTTGGGATCTTAATCTATATTTCCCTATATTACTAGCAGATCTAGTACACTTGCTAGAATCCGGTCAAGCACGAAGATGATCTACACAAAAATTACATTTTTTCACTAAAAATGAAGGTATGCTTCTAAAAAATTAAATGTATAAAGTTCCTATTCTGAATTAATTTCTATTTAACTTCTGCATAATATAAAGTACATTTTGTTTCAAAATATAAAATTACTGTATTGTATAACATTTAATCTTTTACACAAAAAAATACAGTTTTGTTTCTTTTCACTAAAATTGATACACTGTATTTTTTATAATAAAATACAATGTATTGTCTTTTCTTTTAACTAACATACAATGTATTTTATTTTTACATAATTAAAATACAATGTATTTTGTTTTCTTGACAAAAACATACAGTGTATTATGTGGAAAAAATTCATTCATTTGACTTGGTTCAATATATTGTGTTTGTTACAGTGTATTTTCTTTTCTTTTGACTAACATACAGTATATTCCATTTTTTATATAAATAAAATATAGTATATTTTGTTTTCTTGACAATAAAATATAGTGTATTCTGTGGAAAAAATTCATCCATTTGACTTATTTCAATATATTGTGTTTGTTATAGTGTATTTTCTTTTCTTTTGACTAACATACAGTGTATTTCATTTTTTATATAAGTAAAATACAATATATTTTGTTTTCTTTACACTAACATACATTGTATTTTGCGAAAAAAATTCATTCATTTGACTTGGTTCAATACATTATGTTTGTTACAGTGTATTTTCTTTTCTTTTGACTAACATACAGTGTATTCCATTTTTTTACATAAGTAAAATACAATGTATTTTATTTTCTTGAAAATAACATACAGTGTATTCTATTGAAAAAGTTCATTCATTTGACTGGATTCAATATATCGTGTTTGTTATAGTGTATTTTCTTTTCTTTTGACTAACATACAGTGTGTTTTCTTATTATGAAATGCAATATACTGTGGTAAACTTTATAAAGACAACCTGAACTTATTACATGCACAAATGCAGGTGAAGCCATCCAGTGATGTTCAATTTATTATTTATCATTTTCAAAACACATATGTTGTGAATATCAAGGAAAGAACATACATATGCAACAAATTACAAATAGATAAGATGCCTTGTCCTCATGCATTAGTAGTGATAAGAGACAGAAACTTGGATCCTTATGCATATTGCTCACCATACTACACAAAAGATACAATGACAGCAACATATAAAGAATTTGTTAATCCAATTCCAAATCAATCTACATGGAAGATACCTATAAGTGTTCAGGCAAAAGTTGTATTAACTCCAAAAGGAAAAGTGAGATCTGGCAGACCAAAAAAGAGAAGAATCAAAGCAATTTGGGAAACTAGAAAAATAATAAAATGTGGTAAATGTGGAAAATATGGCCACAACAGAAAAACATGTAGAGATATTCCTAAGAAATAAAATATTCAGCATTTTTCAATATTCATTTGACTGGGTTCTATATATTGTATTTGTTACAGTGTATTTTCTTTTATTTTCTCTAAAATATAGTGGATTTTATTTTTCACATAAGTAAAATACAATATATTTTGTTTTATGTACAATAACATACAATGTATTTTAGTGAAAAAAAATTCATTAATTTCATTTGGTTCAATATATTGTATTTGTTACAATGTTATTTTCTCTTCTTTTCTCCAACATACAGTGTATTTTGTTTCTTATATAAGTAAAATACAGTCTATTTTGTTTTTTTACACTAACATACAATGTATTTTGTGGAAAAAATTAATTTATTTGACTTAGTTCAATAAATTGTGTTTGTTATGGTGTTATTTTCTTTTCTTTTCTCTAAAATACAGTGTATTTTGTTTTATATACACTAACATACAATGTATTTTAGTGTAAAAAATTCATTCATTTCATTTGGTTTAATATATTGTGTTTGTTACAATGTTATTTTCTTTTCTTTTCTAACATACAGTGTATTTCGTCTTTAGCAAAAGTAAAATACAGTGTATTTTGTTTTCTTTACACTAATATACAATGTATTTTGTGGAAAAAATTCATTTATTTTACTTGGTTCAATATATAGTGTCTGTTACAGTGTATTTTCTTTTCTTTTCTCCATCATAAAGTGTATTCCATTTTTTGTATAAATAAAATATAATGTATTTTGTCTTCTGTACACTAACATACCGTGTATTTTAGAAAAAAATTCATTCATTTCACTTGGTTCAATATATTGTGTTTGTTACAATGTATTTTCTTTTCTTTTCTCTAACATACAATGTATTTCATTTTTTACATAAGTAAAATATAGTGTATTTTGTTTTTCTTAAACTAACATACACTGTATGGAGGTTTGTTAAGCAATAATATACTGTAATCGTAAAACAATAGATCAAAGAAAAAATGTATATATACGCAAGTTAATTGAAAAAAATCTATATAAACAATAATTTGACAAAACTAATCTAATTCTACACTATCCATCATAATTTTTTTTGTTCAATCCTTTTCTTTTCGCCTTCATTCCAACTTCTAATCTCACTTGATCCATGTTCGTATCACTTTTAATTGTTCCTTATTGCTTACCTATCCCATACAAATACAAAAAAAAGACCTAATATATCCTTATATTTTTCTACATCAAAATTTAAAGGCATTGTTTTGCCTTCAATGAAATATTCACAAAACGCCGCCATAAAAACCCTTTAATTGCTGAAAAAATAAAAAAAACAATACAAATGAAAAATAGCATAAATTAGTAAATCGCTAAATTTATTAAGAAAAAAATAACATAATAAATGAAAAAAGATATTTAAAACATACCTGTTAGTTTAAGTAGGAAGGTTTTGAACATACACAACCTTGATCGGATGATTTTCTTTTCTGATGTCATTAGGTTGTGCATCACTTATTCCATCATAAAATGCCAAACAATAAAAAAATAATATGTTATCAAAACACTATAAGCATTAACCGTCCACTTCATATATGATTTTCTGCGTGCTGAATGCAATGAATCATATACAAACATCTTTATCACATTCACTGACAAGCTTACCAAAATCAAATGGAAGCAATCTACATTTATTGGAAAAAATACATGGTCCACTTGCAGCCATGGTGTATTATACACCATATTAGTCCTGGTTCCAATAACGTAATCAACAACAGTATGCCCAACATTTACAAAAGAAATGTTCTTGTCATTGTCACTGTAAAATCTGTATCTCTCTTGTATAGTTTGATCATAAAGGCTGTCAGTTGTGGTAAATAAACACCGTACATTGGCACCAACGTTTGCCTTCTTCCTCATATAGTAAAAAAATACATCTAAATGCTGAAAAACAAAAAAAATACAACATATAATTAATATATAAAAGAACTAGATTTCACAACTTATCGTCTGTGCCTCACAGTTCTACAAAATACTATCCTATGTAATATAGCAAATAAATACTTTTAGTTTTCCATTTCCATTATTAAATTCATTGATTTAATATATGATATATTACATTTAAATAATATCATTTCACTTGGTTCAATATATTGTGTCTGTTATAGTGTATTTTCTTTTCTTTTCTCTAACATACAGTATATTTAATTTTTTACATAAGTAAAATACAATGTATTTTGTCTTCTTTACACTAACTTACAGTGTATTTTGTGGAAAAATTTCATTCATTTTACTTTGTTCAATATATTGTATTTGTTATAGTGTATTTTCTTTTCTTTCTACTAACATAAAGTGTATTTCATTTTTTACACAAGTAAAATACAATGTATTTTGTCTTTTTTACACTAATATACAATTTATTTTGTGAAAAGAATTCATTCATAAAGTGTATTTTCTTTTCTTTTCACTAACATATAGTGTATTTTATTTTTTACATAAGTAAAAAATAGTATATTTTCTTTTCTTTTCATTAACATACAATGTATTCTGTTTTTTATACAAGTAAAATACAATGTATTTTGTTTTCTGTACACTAACGTACAATGTATTTTTTGAAAAAAATTCATTCATTCACTCAATACACCGTATTTTTAATATATGAAACTTTGCCAAAAACTCTCTCTCTCTCTCTCTGTCTCTCTCTCTCTCTCTCTCTCTCTCTCTCTCTCTCTATATATATATATATATATATATATATATACACGTACTGAATTAGTAAGCTCTTTTGTATAACAAGCCAACTCATACCACCATTTCTTATCCCTTACAATTTCAATACCAAAATGAAAGTGATTGTCCAAAATTGCATACTTTTTGGTATATATTTGCTCTTTGTCCCTAACAAAAAACAAACAAAAATAAATTTTAACTGCATAAAAAATAATAATATAAAAAGAAAACTTTAAATATAAGTATCAAAATTCTTAATCAATTACTTGGTCGCCTTCTTTAGTAAACCCATATCAACCCATTTTAAAAATTCAATTAATTTTTGGTGATTCAGACTCTCTTCAACACCAATATTAAATGGATGATTGATGTCTTTATTTTTTTGAAGCACTCTTTGACCCAAATTTGTTTACAAAAGGAGATTTCATAACTATGGATGGTTTGATACTCCTTTTATTAATATCAAAATAATCGAAAGGCTCTAGTGTAAGAACAACTTTTCCACGTTGGGCTTCTAAATCCTGTAACAATATAAAAAATATTATGATTCATTTAATATATATTTACATATAAAAAAATAAAATAAAATAAACTAACTTTGAGAGATTTTTCCTTCTTAATTTTCATCATTGCATCTTTAATTATGTAATCAATTATCTCATCATAAAAATCCCTCTTGAATGAACTTGAAGTTCATCTCTCCTCCAGTTTAGCATGTAAATAAAACAAAAAAAATGAAAAAAATGAAAAATTGAATATGATAAAAATTGAATTTAGTTTCATAAAACTCAATACACTGTATTTTCTTTTCATAAAATCCAAAATACTATATTTTCTTGACATAAAACTGAATAAACTTTATTACATATTATAATACACTCTACTCAATATACTTTATTAACTTTTGTACAAACTGTATAAACTTGTATACGAAAATTATTACATCGTATTTTGAAATATAAAAATACAGTGTATTTCCTTCCATAAAATGCATTGTATTTCCTTTTAATAAAAACTAAATACATTTTATAATAAATTTAAAATAAACTACACAACATTTGGAAGAAAAAAAGCTTGTTTTTTTTATCATCCTATTCTATTTTCTTTCCATCGTTATTAATAACATCTTTCTTAATATGCGTATCCTTGTCTTCACCAAAAATATGAAAATCATTTTCCCATGTCTTTTTTGATTTTCTATAGGCTCTGACACATTTTTATCTTGTATTTGATGTTTTATATCTTCATATGAATAACCAATAGGCTCTGATACCAACAAAATCTGTTTATACCTATCATGTAAATCCTGTAACAAAAATAAAAAATATTGTACTTGAATTAATATACAACTACAATAATATAAATATAAATATGAATATATATATATATATATATATATTAATTTTACTAGCATTTATTTCATCTTACTCACTAAGTTCAATCATTGCTGCTTGAACCATACAATCAAATGTATCATCACCCATATTCCTTATGAATGAACTAGACATTTGCCTTTTTTCCAAGAAATCCTTTAAATAAAAAAAGATAATATAATTAAAACATCGTTATGATATTCAAATTGAGCACAAACTCAACATAGTATGCAATGGACTAGTATGAAGGACAATGAGCCTATTGCACCTAATAGCTTGTGCTTTGAGAAAGTGAAATGATCAAGATATGATACTTTACTATTTGGCATTACTTGAAGTTGCCATCTATTTAACAGAAAATAATATAAAAAAACTAAAATGCACTATATTTTATTAATGGACATAAATAAATACAGTGTATTTTCTTTTGATGAAATTCAATACATTGTATTATCTTCTCTTTTTAATAAAATACAGTGTATTTTCTTTTGACCAAATTCAATACACTGTATTTTTCCTTTCTTTTAACTAAAATACAATGCATTTCTTTTTTTACATAAATAACATATAGTGTATTTTCTTCTGTTCTGACTAAATACATTGTATTTACTTTGTACATAACTAAAATATAATGTATTTTCTTTGACAAACCTTAATACATGTATTATCCTATCACAAAACATAAAAACTGTAATTTCTCTCAATGTTTACAAAATAAATGGAGTTTTTCAATTTTTATAAACTCTCATTCAGTGTATTGAATTACCATCAATAGATTATACACTGTATTTTCTTTTAGCACAATTAAAAACAACGTAATAAAAACAATGTAGAAATTCAAAAGCTTTTTGCTCAGTTTTTATTTCTTGGTTATCATTTATATCTACAATAGCTTTCATATCCTTGTCTTCATCAGAAAAATGATTTACATATTTTTCATTATCTTCATTTTTTTATCCTCCTTCAAATAGAGAACTAGCAAAACCCTGATGACATTGAAAATTAATGACTTAAAATAATTTAATAATTATTACTTTAAAATCCATATAAAAATTATCAAATACCAAAAAATTACCTGAGTACTAGTAGCACAATCTAGTTTTTGAGAAATTCCATTAATTGCTTCATGTATCTTTACCGTTTCTCCCTTCATTTCTGCCTTCAAATCACTCTTCAACTGATATATATCTTCTTTCATCATTTTAATCTCTTTAATAAATTCCAACTGCCTAGATAACATTAGCTCTATCAACTTCTTCATGCCATCACCAGGTACATCCTTCCCAAAATCACAGCTTTTTCGCTAAGACATATGGATAAATGTTAATGGATGATCAACATTAGGATCTAAAACATCAGCAATAAGCTTTAGGATATCACCAAGTGGAGGAGTTGGAATGCTAGTTAAACCTCTTTCAGACTCTGACTCAGTCTTTTCTTTATCATTATATCTGACCAAACACTTTAAATCAAACTGGTTAATCTCATCATCTGTTGGTCGAATATTTTCTACCTTCACCTAAAAAAAATCATGCACTGTAGTGATATTTGTATAAACTGGATAAACTTGTGCACTAAACTTAATACATTTTGTTTTCAATAATAAAAAAAATATAGTGTATGATTAATCGATAAACTTTATTGACTTGTACATCATATAAATACAATCTATTTCCTATTTAAATAAAAAATACACTGTATTTTCTTTCCATCTAACTAAAATATATTGTATTTACTTTTGTACATGAATAAATTATAGTTTATTTTTTTTTGACAAAACTCAATACACTGTATTTTCTTTCCATCTGACTAAAACATATTGAATCTACTATTTTACATAAACAAAATATAGTGTATTTTTCTGACAAAACTCAATACACTTTATTTTCTTTCTTTTCGTGTAAAATACAGTGTATTTTAGTTAAACAATAATACATTGTAATCATAAAATAATAGATCAAGAAAAAATGTATATATATACAAAAGTTATTTACAAAAAAAAAACTATATAAAAAATAATTACCTTGTCATTAAAAATCTCCTTCTCAACGTTCTTCCACTTATAAACATTAATAATCTTCCATCTCAAAATTCGAGGAATTCTATCCCCAACTGATATACCAAAACTTTCCTCAATGTTCTCACAACACTCATAAAACCACACCAAAAAAGCTAGTGGATATCCTTTTACCCTATACATCTTCCTAGATGAACCTTTTTGAAAAATTCCCTGTATACTTTTTAACATCATACTAAAAACATCCTTTCCCCATAGGTAATTGTTAAATGCTCCGTTGTCAACAACAACAATTTTCTCCTTACTTACCATCTTAAACTCTATACCCAACAAGAGATAGCGGTGAACCAAATATAATATTGCAATTTTCACTGCATCCTCATCTGAAACATACTTTGCTCTAAAAAGAACCTTACTTATCAACTCCTTTGAGATTTTCATATTTCCAAGAAAAATACTTATCAATCAATGAACTACCATCACTTGATAACTTTGACCAGTCAAACTCTCCACTACACTTTAAACCAGTAACAATAGCAAATTCAGCTATTCCAAATCTCAAAACTACACCATTTACCTTAACAGCTATTTCTTCATCATTAGTTGTACCAATCTCCCTTTACAATAACTAATGTAGAACTTGCCTTTGAGCCACAACCTTAGGCATGTCCAAAAAATATCCAAAACATGATGCTTTAAAAAGCTTCTTCTGATTATCATCCAATGTTTTAGCAATTAACCCAGGAACATCATCCTCCATTGCAAAAGAAAATTACCTTTGCTATAGTCTTTTGGATCAACAAATGCATCACCAACCTTTTTTGGTGCTGCTGGCTTCTTTATCCTCCTTAATAGTTCAGAAAGACCTCTTGCTTTGTAAGATCGAGAAGACTTGCAAGATCGAGAATAGGTGGAATATGACATATTTAACTATAAAGAATAACATATGTTATGTTTATAATTTGATTCCAAACATTTAATCAACAAACATAAAACTAAAAAAACAAATCAAACATGTATAACATGAAACATAAGTGTAAAAAATATAAATGTAATACACTATAAAACACAATGTAATATTACATTGTATTAACTTCTGTAAATGATATAAATATAGTGTATTATCTTTTGACAAAAGAAAATACATTGCATTTTCTTTTCATAATACACTGTATTTTCATTTTAAAAATAACAAAACACTGTTTAAGTCTTGTAACTGAACTAAATCTAGTGTATACTCTATTTTTAAAAACTTTATAACAACTAAATATAGTGTATTTTCTTTTCATAATACACTGTATTTTCTATTTAAAAACAACAAAACACTATATTAAGTCTTGTAACTGAACTAAATCTAGTGTATACTCTATTTATAAAAACTTTATAATAACTAAATACAATGTATTTTCTTTTCATAATACAATATATTTTATCTTTTAAAACAACAATACATTATATTAAGTCTTGTAACTGAACTAAATCTAGTGTATACTCTATTCATAAAAACTAAATATACTCTATTAAACTTATAACAACTAAATATAGTGTATTTTCTTTTATGAAAAATAAAATATATAGGATTATAATAAGAAAAATACATTGTATTTTGTAAACAAAATATAGTGTATTGACTTTTGTCACAAAAACATACAGTGTATTGAATTACTAGAAACTAATACAATGATTCCAGTACCTAATTTTCAACTAAATATAATCGATTTTATTACAACCTAAAACAATATACTCAGTTTTTACTAATATCTCCTATAATATAATGAACTATTTCCAAAACTAATACATTGTATTTACTTTATGAACAAATAATGACCTAACAATCCACAATGTGTAAAAAAGTTACAAATAATCGAAAATATATATGCAAAATCTCATTCATCTCACTTAAGAAAACAAAAAAAATGTATCGATTGATCACACATTGTCAAAAACAACCAAAAAAACCAACAACAAGTCATCATTTATAATCAGTACAACCATAAATAAGAAAGCAACACAACCAAAATCAATAGAACATAACAAAATCATCAATAAAAAAATCAATATAATCGTAAAAAAAAAACTAAAAGATTATAAATATTAATCAAACAAAAATAAACTTCTTCATAACAATGAAGTGAAAAATATAGAACAATATACTTACTGGCGATTAATAAAAGATGAATACACTTCTAGAAACAAAAACTCAATGAAACACGATAACTCTCCAACAAGTTGTCGATATCAATCAAACAACATCAAAAATCAATTAATGAAGTTAAATGAGCAAATCAAAAACCCTCAGAGATGAAAACCCCTAAGAGATGAACAAACAACATAAATGAAAAAATATCTGAGATGAAAAATCTCCAAATATTAATAGAAAACACGAAAGAGATGTAACATGGTATTTCTGATATAAATAAAATTTTTAATTTAAAAATGGGTATATTTGAAATAGAAAACCCAAATGTGAAACTCGATAAAAAAATCCTATGACATTTTTGAAAACAAAACAAAAAATAAGGGTATTTCACGTAATTTTCTCTATAATAAAAAGGTCTAATAGGATATAACACTCAAACATTGTAACGCAAGTACACCTAAATAAAAAATCTTACCATCTTACAAAATTATAAATCGTACTATCAGCCTAAAAACATAAAGAGGTCTCACAAAACAAATAAAATGCTTACATAATGGATTCATACAAAATTCCTCTAAATTTTGCTCTCTGTATTCACATCCTTCCATCTAAAAAGAAATATCACATATGAGTATTTATAGAGTGTATATTTCAAGTCGACAAAAAATATACAAAATTAAGATTTCTTATTAAGTATAGAAATAGAAAAGTCTTTACTTCTACTCTAAATTAAAATAGATATTGTCCAAAAAGAAACAACTATTACAATCCTAATTAGGGAAAATTTGCATGTAGTGGAATTAAAATTAAATTCCAAGTCAAATTTGAACCTAGCAATTTCAAGATTCCTAAATAGTTTTATAGTTCTATCCATGATAGTTAGAAATTCTTAATGTAGAACAGATTCAAATTGAATGCTATCATAGTTTTGTTACAAGTATTTTGACATAATTCTATAGATTTGAATGAATTTAAAAAAAAAAAACAAAATAAGTTGTGGTAAAGAAAAATTTTGTTTTGGGTTAAAAATATAATTATGAGAAATTAAGAGAAAACAAAAGGCCATTTTAGAGCCAAAAAAAATTGAAACATTAAATGCAAATCAAATCCAAAAAATACTTTAGAGACATTTTCTTTAAATTTGCTCCTTTTATCTAAATATATAATTAATATTTTTCAAAAAATGTCACAAAATATAAAGTAAATTTTTCTAATTTTTTAATATGATTTTTTTAGTCAGTTTCTAATAATTGATGAATGTTGCTAATAAATAGTGAAGAAAATGAAATTAAAATTAAATAAAAATAATCATTATTTTTAAATATTGATAGACAATTGTACAAAAAATAGTTGTCATTTATGGATAAAATTACTTATTATTTAAAATAATTTTAATCTAGTAAAACAAATTAAAAAAATAAAGTTATGATAAAACATTTTGACATTTTATCATGCTTTAATTTAAATTGAAGGACTTTTGTAAAACTATCATTAGTTCTTAGGGGTGAGCATGGACCAGTTAACTAGTTTATGAGCAAAAAAATTAATCAGTCCATTAATATTAATTTTTTAAAATTACTAATAATTAATAAGTCCATTATATTTGGTTAACCAGTCCATCGATTTCGATTTTTCGATTTGGTTAACCAATATTTTTCGATTCACTATTAAAATTTATAACATAAAATTATATAAAAAATTAGATAAATTTTAATTTAATTTCAAATGTGCAAAATAATTTAATATAAAAATTACGAAATAAACAAAATTCACTAGACAAAATTCATATTCCATAAATTAATGGCTAATATTATAAAATGGATTTGATATTTATTAAAAATTAATTTATTTGATTTTAAGTCAAATAAAATTTTAAATAATATTAAATGTTATAACATAAACTCAAAAATATAAGAAAATATAATTAAATGCTATTAAATAAAATATAAATACCAATATATGATAAAAAATAATATATATAAAATTTAATTGGATACTATATATAAATATTATTATATAATTAAGGAGAATGAAATAATATAAATTTAGTTTAAAGTATTATATAAATTTTATAGAAAAATATAAAAAATTAAGATATATATATATATATATATATATATATATATATATATATATATATATATATATATATATATATATATATATATATATATATATATATATATATATATATATATATATGAACCGTTTAACCATGAATTAACGGTTAACCGATACTTAAAAACCTAAATAGAAACCATTAACTAAAAATATAAAAATTAAAAACTGCAACTAAGTCCATAGAATCAGTTAACCATAAAAATTAGTTCAATTTTAGATCGATTTTATAGTTAATTATATTTTTGATTTTTTTACTCACCCCTATTCTATTACTAATTCATTTTTCCTATTATATATAAAAGAAATTTTATAATTTTATTATATATCTGGTAGGGGTGAGCATAACCGGTTAATGAGCAAAAAAATTAACGAGTCTATTAATATCGATCTTTTAAAATTATTAATCATTAACCAGTCTTTTACATTCAGTTTGGTTAACTAATATTTTCTAGTTAACCATTAAAATTTGTAGCATAATATATATATATATATATATATATATATATATATATATATATATATATATATATATATATATATATATATATTAGATAAATTTTAATATAATTTCAAATGTGCAATATAATTCAAAATAAAAATCACAAAAAAAAATTACTAGCCAAAATTCATGTTCTATAAATTAATAGCTAATAGGTAAAATAGATTTGATATTTGTTAAAAATTAACATGCTTGATTCTAAGTCAAATAAAATTTTGGATAATATTAAATGTTATAACCTAAACTCTAAAATATAAAAAAATGTAATTAAATACTATTAAGTAAAATATGAACACCAATATATGATAAAAAAATAACATATATAAAAGTTAATCAAATACTACATATAAATATTATTATATAATTAAAAAGAATGACATAGTATAACTTTAGTTTAAAATATTATATAAATTTTATAGGAAAATATAAAAAATTAAGGTATAATAATAAAAATATAATTTAAATATATTTTAAAGTATTATTTTATGTAAGAAAAATTTAAGATATAAAAATAAAATTATTATTATTATTATTATTATTATTATTATTATTATTATTATTATTATTATTATCATTATTATTATTACCGTGGACTAACGGTTAATCTGTATTTAAAAATTTAAATCGTAACCAAAAATAAAACATGTAAAAATTAAAAATCGTAATCAAGTCTATCGGATAGGTTAAGCATAAAAATCAGTTTGGTTTCAGATCGATTTTTTTTACTCACCTCCTAATATCCGAGTCATTCAATGTATTGTAAAAATATTTTTTATTCTTTTTTTTAATTTAATTTGTTTTGTTGCATAAAAGTTATTTTCAAAACTAAAAAATATTTAATTTTATTCAAACATGATTAAAATAAAAAATTATATGATCATAATTTTTTTAATTTGATATTTAAGTAATATAAAAATAATAATTATTTTGTTTTATTTTAGATAATTTATTAACATTAACTAATTATAATAAAAAAGAAATTAATAATTTTAAATAATATTACATAATAGATACAAACTAAGAAATAATTTTTTATTAACAAGTTAAATTTTCATTAATTTTAATTGAAAAATTAACAGAATTTTTAATTTGAAATGACATTTGGCCTTGTTTGAAATGATTTGCAAGGGGATAGTATGGGGTGGTATGATATAACGTGTTGTTTGGAAAGATGAGTTTTCTATGGTTATGATTTTTCTAAGTGTTCTTTTGAAAGGTTTTGGCAAAAGAGCATAAAAAAATCTTGTTTTGGCCTTTGGCAATGATAGATGGACATTTGTCATTAAAATGAAGGTTGTATATGACCATTTCCCTCCAGTCCAAGTTGGATCAAGGGCATTTTTGTAAATTCTAGGGGAATTGTGTGAGGGATGGCCATATGTCAATGATAGACGCCCATCTATGTGGTTATTTTCAGATTTTCCAAATTTTTCAGTTTTGAAAATACAGAAAAGTGTTGGATTTGATTCATTTTGAATTGAGGGGGATTTAATCCTTCCATATCTAGAGAATTAGAGTTAGAGTGAGTCTCCAATTCTTCTCTAGATATAAAAACCCAAAATTAGGATTTTCCAAGGGACACAGAATTTTGAAAGAGAATAGTGCTTTTGAGAGAGATAAACTAATTCTCTTCTTTTTAAACCAAAGTTCAATACAGATTACTCATTAAAAAACACACAAAAATCCTTTTGTGTTTTTTGAACATGAAAATCGAGGATCGGAGTGGAGATCAACATTTCTAATCTTATAGAATCATAATATCCTGCGGGTAATATTTTAGGTCAAGCTTTGTCTCTCTTTAGTTCATCATCACAATCATATGAATATGTTTATTATTTTATAATATTGTAATGCAAGCTTTTATGTTTGTTTATTCAAATCTGTATGATTTTGAGATGCTATGATGATTTGAGATTGTTTAATGTGCTACAATAACATGCTAGGATTTATTTTTCTTTATAAATGTGTATATGTTTTCTTATATTAAAATTTTGTTTTGCATGATATTTATTGTTATTATTTGTTTAAAAGTATGTCTTAAATATCATGGTTAGATTTGGCATGTGTTAGGATCATAAAATTGCATGTTTAGGGTTTATTTGAGTCTTTTATGCTTCTTGTTTTGAAACATCTTTCTCCTCATCCCACCCATCCTCTTGCTTAGGGCATTTGTTGGTTTCTAAGGGCGTCCGTGGCTTGATTTCATCTTATTTTTAATATATTTTAATGCTTTTTTCTTGATTTTAGCCATTTTCTTAGTATTTATATTTTAAATCCTTTTCTGCATCTTTGTGAGTGTGTTTTCTATTTTGTATTCATGTCTTTATTTTTAGCATGATTATGCTATTTACCATTTTAAATTATTTTAATATTTATTTCCTTTTAATATGCTAATTAATTTGGGTTTCTTATATTTCATGTGAGCAAATTATTCTATGCATTATTTGGAGTTTTCATAGGATGATTATGCATTAGGAGTCATACCCCAATTGGGTTTTTCATTCTCTCTCTCTTTGACTTACATTTAGGTTGGCTTTTATTTAATTTTGCTTTATCTATTTAATTTTGGAATTTTGCTTATTTTTTGGATGTATTTTTTCTTTAGTGATGTAATGATGTAGTAAAAAAGATTTTTTTTCTTGACATGTTAACTTAACTAAGTCGCTTAAAAGGTTTTCTACTTAATTAATTGGATTTTGTCTTAATAAAAATGGACAAATGTCCAATTTTAACCCAAAAATCACACAATAAAAGAAAGCCTCATTTTCTCTAAAATTGGGATCACTCATCTTGTGTTTTCATTAAAATTAAGCAAAGGCTCTCTATCTTTTTTGTGACAATCATGTATGAGGGAACCAATGTTCCCAAAATTGAACTTCCCATTATATGCATGCCATTTCATTTTGTGTATTATTTTTCTCTTTGGGACGATTTGCTTTTGTAATAGTTAAGTAGGATTGTTTTTATCGTTTTTATTTAACACTTTCCAAGATGCTTGTCATTTTTATTTAATTTAAATTGTATTTCATCGTATGAGAAGGGAGGTAGTGGACTAATGATAAAAACTTGATTATAAGAAAACACCTAACCAAGATGCGAACTAAGAGTGATGTCCCAAACACCGTTCTCTATTTGGGAATCAAAAGGTTGAGAATCATTTTCCAACATAATGTTGGGTGGCGACTCTATGATTCCTATCTCTTTGCGCCCACTTTAGATGCCTTCGTTGGTTCACTATCAATAATAGTCAGGGCCTAAACCTTTTATATTGTGAAGTGACCAATCTATGAGATATATAAGCATTAATCAGGTTTTGAACCCTAAAGGCAGGCCTCCGAAAACCCGACAGAAAATGAGCAAGTTCTAGTGCTTGTCATAGTGGCAACTCCGTTAGGGACCAAAGAGACTTTGCTCCTAAAAGCATCTCGATTAAGTTCCTTATAATCAAGTTTTCTCATTAATCCTATCTCCTTTCGAAATTGCATTTTGTGTATACATGCTAGAGCCTTAGAATTAAGTTAGGCATCCCTTTATAGCCTTGGTGCTATCCTGAAACACTTTCTATATTCAATCAATGTAGGGAGGTGTCAAGGGGACCCACTAGCCCAAGTCTAGTAAAAAATAGTATATGAAATGGTGACCCATCGATCGTTATGCTCGCGATGACCTAGACTTATTGGTAGGGACCATGCTTGGGTAGCCCTAAAGTTTCATCATCCAACTATAAGCCCATGTAATGACAATATCTACTTCCTCTAAGTTGTATGACTTTAATAACTATTGCCTGCTATGTGGGCCCTTATTTATTGACCAAACTCAAACAAATTAGGAGGGTACTAATCAAAGGCTGCCAAGCCTCAGTGGGCCCAAGCAAATTTATTTTAATTGTTTAAATACATAATGGCTAAAATTATATGCTTGTGCTTTTAATTAAGAGAGGTTATGCTGTTGGTTTTTCATCGTGCACCATACAGATCTATTGGATACCCTATTGACCCATGGGCTAAGCCCACCTAGGAAAGAGACTACATGACCTCTAGGAGTAATAAGGTTGTAAAGCTTTGTCTATGCTTACATGTGATTGTGATTAACGTCTAATAAAAGCATTCATTACATTCATGCAACATGTATATACCATGTTCATACATCTTTCATCATGTATCATTCCTAACGTTTGATCCTTACAACCATTATAGCTTCATTTGGGTGGTCTAAAGGGTCAGACAGTCACCTTGTTCGGAGATTCATGTTAGAGATACCAGGGTTAAGGTTAGAATCAAGTTGGAATCAGAGGTCAGTTCAAAGTTGATCTTGAGCTAGTTGTTAAAAAGTAGTCACGAAATAGAATTAGAGATGGATGATAAGCAATTGAATGAGACCGAAAGAGTTATGGATGAGTAATAAGGCTCACATCCTTAAAGGAAAGGTTAGCCATTTTTGTTTTGGGACCTTCAGTGACAAGAGATGAATTAGATCAAAGGCTAGATAGAAGGTTTTAAGATTTCAAAGAGAGGATGGCCATGATTGGTGAACTGGTGGCTTCTTTAGCACCAAATACTAAAACTTAACCTGCAACATATGCTCACATGATAATAGAGCCAATGGACATTGGGGATGCTACCATGACAGATGTTACCATGCCTCAAGATCTACCAAGGAGGAAAAGGAGGCATGAGAAAGAGAATGGCTATATCGAATAGGAGGATAAGGATTATGACTTTCCTGTGATAAATGTGAGAAATAAGGGTTCTAATGCTAAGGACGTAGCCTTCAAGAAAATGGAGGAGAAGGTTAAGGTGATGTCCAAGTTATTATTTGTCGAGAAAGGAATGAACTTGGAAGACAGAGATTTAAATAGAGATGAGCTACTATCCCAAAGGTTTTAAATGCATGATTTGCCTAGATTAATCATGAAAGGGACCGCCCTGACCAAGACGTAAAGGATATAATACTTTTATTTGAGCTTAATAGGTCTGGTGATAGACTGGTATCACGAGTTGTATAGGCACACCAAGGAAGACTTGCTGACTAAAGAGTTCCTCAAGCAGTACAACTATAATAAAAGAATAGAGGTCACTTTAAAAGACCTCAAATTGCTCCAATAAAAGCATGATGACTCTTTTCACGAGTACTTGACGAGATAGAGGAATCAAGTAATTGAGATAAAGAGAAAGCCCAATATAGTGACTAGATTAGGCTTTTCATTTGAAATATAGGTCCATACCTGAGAGATGGCTTGAAAATGAAGGGATTGAATGATTGGGAATCTTTAAAAGGCCTAGCCATATAAGCTAGAGGGAAGTATTTGGCTAGAAGGGCCAACAATGAAGGTGCAAGGAGGAACTTTGGCCATAACAAGATAGTTAGAAGTAGCAGTAAAGAGAATAGAAGTGGAAAGAAAGTTGAAGTATTCGCTATAGAAGTTAATCAAAGGCACTACTCTAACCTCGGTAAGTCCTTGTCTTGGGTTTTGGATTAGTTATGTAAAGAAGGAAAACTGTAGCCATTGCCATTGAGACCAACTAATAGTCAAGGGATGTCCCACCATAAGGAGGACCAGTACTATGCTTACCATTAGCATACTGAGCATCTCACTAATTATTTTTACACCTTGAGAAATAAGATTCGGGATCTAATAGATAGTAAATAGATTTTAGATCCTGAAAAGAGAGAAAAAAAGAAGAAAAGGGAGGGTACAATGCTGTGTCACCTTCAATGTTCATGATTGGGTCTAATCTACTTGAGTGGTATATGATGAGAGACCTGTATGGAAATGAGTACGTGGGTGTTACTCATTCCATAGAGAAAGAGATTGAAGAGAATCAGTTAATAAAGCAATTAAAGAAGACATAGGCCTATATCTCTATTTGGGATTTATTGAGGCGGTCTCCATTGCATAAGAAAAAATTGGTTGAAGCCTTGAGTGAGTCTACTATTGCCACTACCATTTCACCTTTTAAATTATTGGATTTAGTCAAAGGAAGAACCGGAGTGAATGTTATATATTCGAATGCTGATTTACCTACTGAAGGTAAAAACCGTAATCATACTCTCTATATTAAGGCTAAAGTGAGTGGTAAACACACAACATGTATAATGATAAAAGATGGATCCTTGATCAATGTGTATCCTTCGATTGCAATTCTCACTTTTGGGCTAAATGAGAGCATGCTGAACAAGTCGGATTTGACCATTTTTTTCTATGATAATTTAAAGAGAAAAGTTGTTGGGACCTTCAAAGCTATAGTGAAGACAGGGCCAATTGAGCCCAAAGTTGAGTTCATGGTGTTACCTATTCCTTCCAACTTTTTTGTACAACTTAAAAGGCTATAATTTCACAAGTTAGGGGCATTGCCCTCTATGCTGCATCAAATGATCAAGTTACCTCATGATGGTTAAGTGGTTACTATCAAAGTTGCAAGAAAGAATTAGGTATCTATGCTAAAAATATCTAAGTAGCTTTTTAGTGGATTCCATGTATCTATAATCAATGATAAAGAGAGTAAATGTGGTTTTGCTAATAGCCCACAAGTAATCAACATGCTAAAAAGATGCATTTCTTGCCTCGAGCTAGTTTGGAAAAGAACTCTCAAAAGCCTCAGAATGCTATCACTACCAAAAGATAGAAAGACAAAAAAGGGGTTAAGATACATGGGTTCTGATCAGAAGAGCAAAGTATAATAAGCAGGACGGAGATCCCTCACATCTCGAAATCTTTATCCTAGCTTTAGGGGATCATTAAGCCAGTTGAAAGTTTTTGGGATGAAGAGATTATTTTGCATCATTCAGCATAGGATAATGAAGTGCTTGAAGGGATCATGACCAAGAAGTTATTTTCCATTCAGAAGAAGGGCAAAGAGAAGGTTGAAGTTAAAGATCCACCTAAACTAAACAAGGAACCTAGAGAGGCAACTGCTGCTGCCAAAACTGAAGATGAAGATACTTTCATTGATATTGTTTATTTTCTATAACTTTTTTATAAGAACAATGATTTGTCTTTTGATTATATTAATAAGATGAACAATTTTTCTCACTCGTATGA
Organism: Excoecaria agallocha; assembly: GCA_037975025.1. Taxonomy (NCBI): domain Eukaryota; kingdom Viridiplantae; phylum Streptophyta; class Magnoliopsida; order Malpighiales; family Euphorbiaceae; genus Excoecaria; species Excoecaria agallocha. Next base: position 84,303,933 of record CM075808.1, on the reverse strand, counting down.
TGTTTTTTCTGATTTCAATATGTATAATCATGATCATGAAACATTTATAGTTGATATTAACTCAACAAACACATATTAATTTAATCTTGGAATGAAAGAAAATCTCAAAGAAATCTTATTAGCATTGGATATAACTCCTGAAAAGAGAGAAAAATTTGAGAGAATATTGAAAAAATATGAAAAAGTTTTTGCTTGGACCTATGAGAACATGCTGAGAATAGACCGAGAGATAGCTGAACATGCCATCCCAACCTATATAGGGTATAAGTTAGTCAAATAGGAACTTAGGAGAATTAGGTTGAAATGGGCTAAAAAGGTCAAAGATGAAGTTAAAAAACAAATAAAGGCCAAGTTTCTAGTAGAGTTCGAACACCCAATATGGTTGGTAAATGTAGTCCCTTTGCCTCACATAGATGTCTTGGTAGATAGTGTAGCTGCCTATGCCATGTATAGCTTCACGGATGGTATATATCCCACATTTCGCAAAATTTAAAGGAGGTATATTTTCTGATTATAAGAATAAGAGTGACAATACTCACACTAAACTGGATCAAAAGGATAAAGTGTTTGTGAATAGAAACAACACTCACACTAAATTGGATCGACAGGATAAAACATTTGTGAATGGGGAATAAATAAAGATCAGTGATGGTCCTTAGTTCTTGGTCATGGTTCCAAGACACCTATAAAGTTACAAGAAGTTACTTGAATAGGTTGGAATAAAAAAGACACTCATAAAACTATAAGAAGTCACCTAAATAGGTTGAAATCAAAAGAGATGCACAACAAAGAGATGTGAGAATATTTTCTAGCTTTGGAAGGATTTAAGGGAGATGGTCATAAGTAATCCCCATTCCCCTTGGACAAGGGAATACTTCACCAGTGATTGATCCATATGGCTAAAGATAAAGCAAAAAACTCCACCAATAATTGATCCATATGGCCGAAGCCAATATCACAATATAAAACTAAAACATATTAACAATTGATCCATATGGCCAAAACCAAGGTCACAGTATAAAACTAAAGCAGACTAAAAGAGGGATAGTCAAGAAGGTTGTTTTAACTTTTAATGATGAGGGAAAGGATTATGTTGTAGTATCTCCAAGGTGGACCTACACTTATGGAGCAAGCTTATGAACATATATTGTCAATGACTCCTTACAAATGCATATTTTTCAAAAATTCTCTAATAAAAATATTGATTCAAGGGGGGGTAGGCAAGCCTACGGATGGCATCAACCACCACAACTGCAAGGTTAGGCATGCCTATAGATGGCACCAACCATTCTATAGTCTCATTTGATTATACATGTCAATAAACTAGCACTAATCAAATGTAACAATCTTATCTGATTCTGCATGTTGATAAGCTAGCATTGATTAGATATAATCAACTAATCTTGATTCTACATGCCAACAAGCTGGCACTAATCAAACGGTCATCCAAGGGTTAACACATCGACAAAATGATGGTAACTACAAAACCAAGGGTTAACACATAGAAAATTTAATGGTAACTACCTAACTAAGGGTTAGCACGTTGGCAAGATGATGGTAACTACCAACCAAGAGACTCATACCTCAGAGGATATATTTTTTAAAATAATCAATCAAAGATTTGTTACCTCAGGTACACATCTTTTTTTCTTCACTCTGAATTTTGGCTCATTTTGGCATTAGTGCACCAATTCGCTAAAATTGAGGGCAATTGTAGACGTCATGACCTGAGATAGCCTAGATCAAGGTCACCCAATGATGAGGAAACAATATATTTCTTATAGAGAGCACGAATGTCAAAGCTTCGACCTAGATTTTTACATTTTCATAAAAACTCTATGGTTTTCTAAGTGTTCTTTTTAAAGGTTTTGGCAAAAAGGCATCAAAAACCTTTTTTTTGGCCTTTGGTAATGATAGACAGACGTTTTTCATAAAGGGGACAATCATTTGTGGCCATCTCCCTCTAGTTTAGATCAGATTAAGGGCATTTTTTATAAATTTTAGGGAATCATGTGAGGGACAGCCATATGTCAATGACAGACACCCGTCTGTGGGATTATTTTTAGATTTCCTATGTTTTTCAGTTTTTAAAATAGAGATAAGGATTGGATTTGATTTATTCCATATTGAGGGGGATTTAATCCTTTCATATCTGGAGAATCAGAGTTAGAGCGAATTTCTAACTCTTCTTTAGATATAAAAAGCCAAAATTAGGGTTTTCTAGAGGACACAAAATTTTGAAAAAGAACAGTGCTGTTGAGTGAGAGAAACTAATTCTCTTCTCTTAGAACCAAAGTTTAATACAGATTACTCATTAAAAATTCCCTTTTTTTATCACAGAAATTGAGGATAGGAGTAGAGATCAACATTTCTAATCTTACAGAATCATAATATCCCGAGGGTAACATTCTAGGTCAAGCTTTATCTCTCTCTAGTTCATCATCACATTCATATGAATATGTTTATTATTTTTATAATACTATAATGCACGCTTTTACATTTGTTTATTCGAATCTATATGATTTTGAGATGCTATGATGATTTGAGATTGTCTAATGTGCTAGAATAACATGCTAGGGTTTATTTTCCTTCATAAATGTGCATACGTTTTCTTGTGTTAAAATTATGTTTTACATGATATTTACTGTTATTATTTGGTAAAAAGTAGGTCTTAAATATCATGGTTAGATTTGGCATGAGTTAGGATCATAAAATTGCATGTTTAGGGTTTATTCGAGTCTCCCATGCTCGTTGGTTTAAAACTACTTTCTGTGTCTGTTCTCGAGTGATGGATGGGAAGAAAGCATCATAGATGATATTTTGTCAACACGACAGATGAGATGTTGCAATGCTTTCTCCTCGTCGTATTCCTTTTCTTGCTTAGGGCATCCATTAGTCTCGAGGGGCATCTGTGGCTTGATTTCCTTTTATTTTTTAATATATTTTAATGCTTTTTTCTTGATTTATGTTTTATTAGTATTTATGTTGTAGATCCTTTTCTACATCTTTGTGAGTGTATTTTTTGTTCTGTATTCATGTCTTTATTTTTAGCATGATTATTCTATTTACCATTTAAAATTATTTTAATATTTATTTCCTTTTAATATGCTAAGTAATTTGGGTTTTTAATGTTTCTTTGAGAAAATTATTTTACGCATTATTTAGAGTTTTCAAGGGATGATTATGCATCAGGAGTTGAGCCCCAATCAGTTCTTTCATTCTCTCTCTCTTTGACTTACATTTAGGTCATTTTTTTATTTAATTTTGCTTTATCTATTTTGCTTATTTTTTGGATGTATTTTCTCTTTGGGGATGTAATAATGTAGTACAAAGATTTTTTTTGACATGTTAACTTAACTAAGTCACTTAAAAGGTTTTTTACTTAATTAATTGGATTTTTCTTAATAAAAATGGACCAATGTTCGATTTTAACCCAAAAATCACACCATAAAAGGAAGCCTCGTTCTCTCTAAAATTGGGATCACTCATCCCGTATTTTCTTTAAAATTAAGCAAAGGTTCTCCATGCTTTTTGCAACAATCATGTATGAGAGAACCAATGCTCCAAAAAATTGAACTAACTTCCCGTTTTATGTATGCCATTTCATTTTGTGTATTATTCTTCTCTTTGGAATGATTTGCTTTTGTAATAATTAAGTAGTATTGTGTTTATCGCTTTTATTTATTGCTTTCCAATATGCTTTTTGTGTTTATTTAATTTAAATTGTATTGCATCATGTGAGAAGGGAGGTAGTGGACTAATGATAAAAACTTAATTATAAGAAAACACCTAACCAAGATGCAAACTAATAGTGATGTTCCGAACATTGTTCTCTGTTTAGTCATCAAAAGGTTGAGAATCATTTCTCAATGTTCTATTGGATGGTGACTTCATGTTACTTACCTCTTTGAGCCCACTTTAGATGCATTCGTAGGTTGACTATTAACAATAGACAGAGTCTAAAGCCTTTTTATTATGAATTGGCCAATTTATGAGATATAGTAAGCCTTAATCTGGTCTTGGATCCTAAAAGCGAATCTCTAAAAATTCAACAAAAAATGAGCGGGCTTCAACGCGCATTACAGTAGAGAAAGCAATGATGATGTCACATAACTCAAACGACCAAGTGTGGTATTTCTTTTGGGCTTCAAACTACAAGTACCACAATAGCTAGATAGTGGATAGAAAGACTAGGGCTGGGTATTGGAAACTAATTGGAAATTAAAAATAATACTAATTTCAAGGTTCATCAAGAATATATTAATAAACATTTGTGTTCACTTACGCATATAAAATAAACATAGCTAGATGGCATTATATATATGTAAAATAAACATATCAAAATATATTAATTTGTATATGCTCATGCTTCTATATATTACTTATACAAGATGACTCTCAAATGCAAGCATATATGCAATCACTACAAAACCTTCTAAACCCTATTTTTCTGGTTTGATTAGTTTGACTCGGTCGGGTTAGTAGGTTCAACCCAAAAACTAACAATAAAAGAAAAATGCAATTTAGCAATGGAAATTGATATTTTCCGTTGCTAATTTGGCGGTTGCTATTTTTTAGCAATGAAATTTCATTTCCATTGCTAAATTTAGCAACAGAAAATTAATTCCATTGCTAAATTCAACCAACTTATTTTTGGTGAATTGGTAATTTTTTAGCAACGGAAATATCAATTCCGTTGCTAATTTTAGCAACGGAAAAGATTATTCCGTTGCTAAAATTAGCAACCAAAAAGACTATTCCGTTGCTAAATTTTAGCAACGAAATAGTATTTTTCGTTGCTAAAATTAGCAACGAAATTGATATTTTCGTTGCTAAAAAATTACCAATTCACCAAAAATAAGTTGGTTGAATTTATCAATGGAATTAATTTTCTGTTGCTAAATTTAGCAATGGAAATGAAATTCCTTTGCTAAAAAATAGCAACCGCCAAATTAACAACGGAAAATATCAATTTCCGTTGCTAAATTGCATTTTTCTTTTAGTGTTAGTTTTTGGGTTGAACTTACCAACCCGACCGAGTCAAACTAATCAAACCAGAAAAATAGGGTTTAGATGGTTTTGTAGTGATTGCATATATGCTTGCATTTGAGAGTCATCTTGTATAAGTAATATATAGAAGCATGAGCAGATACAAATTAATATATTTTGGTATGTTTATTTTACATATATATAATGCCATCTAGCTATGTTTATTTTATATGCGTAAGTGAACACAAATGTTTATTAATATATTCTTGATGAACGAAAAAGTCATTTTGGTTGCTAATTTTAGCAACCAAAAGTCAATTTTGTTTTTTTATAAGCTGCATAATTTTACATATATACAAAATGAGACTAATTTTGATGCTTTTCAGGGAAAAATTATAGTTCTAATGTGGAAATCAAGTAGGGGTTTGTGACAAGGTAGTCATTTGAATTTACACCATTAGTATTCCTCCTACACCAATGTTTAGAGGTGCCAAAATTTCAAAAAATGAAGGTATTGCATTTTGCACAGATTTAGCCAGTCAAGGTAATGCATGACACCTATCTTGCAGACTCATATGATGTTTCGCAAAAAGAAAGATCACCAAAAAGAGTAAATGAAATAATATTGGACGAGGGGCAACTGAGATAGTCAGGAATCTAAAACCATGCTTGTTCAGTCTGACTTCCAGGTTCAATCTGATAAGTAAACAAAACATTCAGAAAATACAATGAATCTATCATCCACACTTAGATCACTATAGTCTATCAAAACTCTGATAGCATGATACTTTTGACCTCCACTTGATTAGCATATATGATTACCATTACAGTTTAGAAATATATATAATAAAAACCCTAAATTAAATTAGAATTTGAGAAGAAATGAAGAAATCTAACATAAAGCCTAAATGGATTATTTTTGCGGTACATACTATTTTGCTCATAACTTTTGCTACAAGTGTCAGATTTCTTATTATAATATATTTTTGAAAAGCTCGTTTCGAGACGGTCATTTGTTATAAAGCAAAGCTCCTGTAACGGCATTTTTTGGGCCTAAAAATAACATTTAGGTTGTTATTTTTCAGTTTAAAGTTTTTACGATTTTTCAGGGACATTTGGTCTTTTCTTGTTTTCACTCATATAAATTATTTTCTTTCCCTAGTTCAAGTGAAAGTAATCCATATCTTAATCACATAATTTAATAATAAATTTAAATATAATTATTTATTATTTATTATTTTTAATTAAATCTATGGAAAATCCTAACCACTATCTTTTATATACCAAAACTATGGATAATTCCATATCACAAAACACAATCTTTGGCAAGTACTATGAGCAATTTTTTTAATAAAAATTTATCTTATCTACGTCACTTTCAAACAATTGACCTATTAATGGGTTTATAGGCAACAGTACGATCTAGTTCTAAAGACTATGATAAATAGGAAGCATCAAAGCATCACTTAATAATCCTAGGTTCTTCAGCATTCAATCTTACCAATTTTTCCAAACCATCATGAGTCCAGCATTCTTTCTTGGAGTTCACTGACAAATTTTCTGTATCATTCCATTTCTATCCATCCAAAACTCATTTATTCGCCCAAATTCACCTAATCCAAATATCTTTAACATCTAAATATCAAAATCTCTAGTCTAAAACTATTGAGAAATTGAGATATAAAAAAACATAAATATAGGGCATATACAAACATGGGAAGAACAAGCAATGGAAAATGAACCTGGAAATATTGTAATACAAGTCAGTAACCCTTAATACAACTAATCTTGAACTCCAATTCTTTATTTTTGGCATTATTGATAAGGGAAAATTGTAACGTATTAAATACAAAGTGTAGACACCATTTATCTTGAACAGCTACAAACTAGAGCAGTGAATCTATACATTTGTATAATTTAGAGGCTGGAAAAAAAACTAGAGCCAACCAGGTTTGCCAGGCACAGTAACTTAAGGGCTGTGCGGTGTAGGGTGATTGTTAAATCTAAGCTTGAGTCCGATTCACCTAATAAAGTTTGTTTGTGAGAGCAATATATTAGTGAAAAGGTAGGCTTTTTGGAAGAGAAACATCAAAGCAACTAAAAAGAGTGTTATAGGAGATGATTAGGAAGAAGCAAAATATTTGACTTCTCACTAAAAAGGAACCCCACAAATCTCAACAAGTTCATTCAAACAAGAAAAATCTTTTAATCAGAATACAACCTAATAAGCTATGAATACTAAAAAAAAAATTAAATAGCATCGACGTGTGAAAAAGATGTACCTTTGAGAGTAATCAGCAGAATCTCTTAGCCTAAGAGAAGAAGAGGAATTTGATCGAAAGATCCGTAGAGCAAGGGAAATAGAACAATATATACACCCATGACGATATTCTCGACGCTAGGAGTGCTTCGGTGCTAGTAGTGTCACCATCTGTTGGTCGTCCGGTCACCGAAAAGTGGTAGATTTAAGGAAGAACGGACCGAAAAGTGGCAGATCTGAGAAAAAAAATGCCAGATCGTGAAGAGAAGAATAGAAATGAAAGAAATAGGGTATTTTCTTATATATATTATTTTTAGCAACGAAATTTAATTCCGTTGCTATTTTAACAACGATTTTAAATTTAGCAACGAAAAATAATTTAGCAATGGAATATGGCAGCACTTAACAGTGAAAAAAATTTGGGATGAAAATTAGCAACGGAAATTAAATTTCGTTGCTAATTTTCATCCCAAATTTTGCCGCTGTCAAGTGCCGCCATATTTAGCAACGAAAATTATTTTTCGTTGCTATATTTTGACGCTAAAAATTTCCCCCTTTTTAGCAACGGAATACAACCATTTTGTATTCCATTGCTAAATTCCTAAAACTTAAACCAATTTTAGCAACGAAATTGGTATTCCGTTGCTATTTGGCTATTTTCCTGTAGTGTAAACATTCCTACCATAAACTATTTTATCCAAACAAAATTAAGTTTGGAGGTGAAATTCATAATATGAAATGCATATAACTAATTAATAATTGGGCTATCTCAAGTTTTGACTTTGTCTTAGTTTCATCTAATTTGGTATAAAATCAATTCCTGACAATAGCTTCCGCCTTTCGATGCTAGATTTGTTTTCATGTTCAAATGTTGTGAAATTTGCACAATAACTTCCGAACTCATGGATGTACAATTTTAACATTTAACCTTGTATAGATCACGGTCTTTAATGGGGTGATATAGTTTAGTTAGTTGTTTGTGGATATTTGCTCTTTATGGGTATATATTTTCATGAATTTATTTTATCAAAATTTAAAAACTACTAAATTGGTAGTTTTACATGACTTTCTGATTTTTTTTCTCTTGCCACCTTTATTTAATTTTAATAACACCATTTATATTCTAATATAAATCTAATAATTTATCTTTTTTATTAAAATTATTTTTATTTTTGAAAATTTTTTCTCCTTATCAAAAATTCATTAAACCATACCATATTACACCATATTTGCAAATATGCTAGCAAACATTACGACCCTATCCAACCTCATACCACCCGGCACCACCCTATGAACTATTTCATCCAAACATAATTAACTACTTTTTACTCCTTACCACTATTCTTGATATGATATTAACTTGACTTATGAGCAATTTGGTGAATTCAATCTTAACAAGAAATTTTTTTCTTTTCTCTTATTAACAAAATAGGTATAATGCCATATTACAATAATTTCATTAAGAGAAATATATATATCTTTTTAAGCTTATTTTCGCACGCTTGTACCTTTTGCACATCCTATTAAACCCCATTACTATTTGTATAAAATATTAAAATGTACCATATACTTACCTACCTTGAAAAACTCTTTCAACTTTTTTGAAATGCCATTCATTTGTTTCTAAAACACTAGCTTCCATTTTCTATATTTTAAATCTTATTCGTTTTGATTCTAATTACTTATAATATTGAATATACTTACACTCTTTAAATCAAAATTACAAAATTACAACGTACATTTTGGTGTAGAAAATAATTAAATTAATTAACATAATAATAATAATAATAATAATAATAATAATAATAATAATAATAATAATAATAATAATACAATTGCTTTTCATTCATTACCAAAAAAATGTCAATTAACAATTTAATATTTATTACTGTTTATCAAGTAAAAATGTGTATAGGTTGTCCGAAAAGTATAAATTTACAAATGGCAAAATGAGTCAAATACATATGTATCATATGATCTTTTTCCTTTTGAAATATAAAAATCTTACTCAATTAAGCCTTTCTATCTTGTATACAGGTTGAAATCTCATTTCGATGTATCTTATAATAAAATCAAGGAACTATTTACCAGTTCTAAACCTATCAAATGGATCGGGTCTTGTGGATTCAAGTTGAATCAATTTAGGATTGAATTATTTTTGGTCATTAATTTCGTGCTAGTCTTAGATTATATTATTTTGAATTTTGGATTGAATTGGATCGATCCTTGATTGAAGTCCATAATCATTTTTTAAATCATAAAAAATATTCAAATTATTGAGTTAAAATTTATGTTCATATAATTATTTTTTATTTTTTAATATCATTACATTTCTATCAATTTTAGTAATTTATACAAAATCCAAGAAATGGTTTATTTAAAAAAATAATATATTTTTCTTCTTAAAATAACGTTTTTTTTATAAAAAAATTAAAATAATATCATTTTATATTAGCTAATTTGTCCCAATACATTTAGGTCACGTTTGTTTTACTGTATTATACAAGAGATAACATAATATAATATAGGCTAATCCGAATATAGTATTTGATAAATTTTTAAAAAACTTAATGTGGAGATAATATAATATATGATGATTACGTTTGATTTACTTAATTGTACATAAAATAGTATAATATAGTACAAGCTAATACAAGTACGGTATTTGAAAGGTTTTCTGAAAAATTAATGTGGGGATAATATAATATACCATATATCTTATTATTCCACATACACTATATAAAATAATACACTATAAATTTTTGGGTTTGTGTAATTTGGTAAATATCGTATTAAGAGTAAATACTTCCCCACCGCCACCACCACACCCCTGCCCCTGCCGTTGCCACTAACCTCCCCACAACTACATCATCACCGCTGCCGCCATAACTACAACTATCACCATCGCCGTCGCCACCATCACTCCCACCACTACCATCGCTGCCACCATCACTACACCGCTATCATTGTTGCCGCTGCCGCCACCACCACCACATTCGTCGCCCCCCCGCTGCCATTACCATCGCCGCTGCCACTACTACCACTGTCCCGACCACCACAACGCCGTTACCATTATTACCACACTGTGACCAAATTTTCAAACTTATAATGTTGAATGTATAACTTAATAGCTATTATATAGAAATTTTATTATAATTGATAAATTCTTTAATTTTTTCCTCAAATGTTTCATCAAATTCATTGTTTATATTTCTTCATTTTTTTTATCTAATTTTGATTTTAGAAATATCGGTCTTTCTAATAATATATAGTAATTTTCATTAAATTTTTTCATTTTTTAACAAAAATTTGATGTATTAAAATTTGTATTTTATAAATATAATTTTTTTAATCTAAATTAGTTACAATAAAAATAATTTAATTGTATCTTATTTTAATTTTTTAAAAAATAATATATTATAACATTATGCACCAAATTTAATATATAATATTATAACCTAATATAATTTTGTATCAAACATTGTATAATATAATACAGTCTAATACTATACATTTTATAAAAAAATTAAACTAATATCGTTTTATATTAGCTAATTTGTCCCAATACATTTAGGTCACGTTTGTTTTACTGTATTATACATAGGATAACATAATATAATATAAGATAATACGAATACAGTATTTGATAAATTTTTAAAAAAATTAATGTAGGGGTAATATAATACATGATACAATTTCATATCCCTAATACTATATAATACACCATAAACAGGTTTTAAAACAAATCCTAATCATTGGAAAATCTGTAGATTCTACATTGGTAATCACTAACCGAAGAGCAAATAAAAACTACATAGTCCAATTGTAAAAATCAAAGAAATACTAAGATAGTATAGCCCAATTCACATACAAGAGTGCAAAATCACAAGTCAAATAAACTCGGTCACTACTTATATTAGAGGAGTAAGGAGCTCGAGGGAGGTGGTGCCGGCAATCGCAGCTGGAGGTAGGAAGCACCGGAGATGAGAACTAAGGTGCAGGGAGTGAGCGATGGCCGGTAACCGTAGTTAGTGAAATAATGATTTCAATTCAGTTTTTTCAAGAGAAAGAAATGAACTTTGAAGCAATGAAAAAAAAAATTAAAGTCTTTATATATATATATATATATATATATATATATATATATATATATATATATATATATATATATATATATATACATTATATATTTTAAATTTAAATTTTAAATTATATGAATATATTTAAATTATTTATAAATATATAATATACTTTTGAGAAAAATATAATAATATTATTAATAAATGATATTGTAGAAAAAAAATTGAGGTCATTCAGGTTGTCCTCGAGTCAACCCTTACTCGATTTTTAATTTCAAATTGGAACATGTTCCTTTTATAAAGTTGGATTTAATTCAGCTAATTATACATCATATATTTTAAATTTAAAGTTTAAATTATATGAATATGTTTAAATTATAAATAAATATATAATATACTTTTGAGAAAAATATAATAATATTATTAATATATGATATTGTAGCAAAAAAATTCAGGTCATTCAGGTTGTCCTTGAGTCAACCCTTACTCGATTTTTAATTTCAAATTGGATCATGTGCCTTTTATAAAGTTGGATTTAATTCGGGTAATTTTTTTTAAAGAATTGGGGTCCAATTTCATATTAGGGTAAAAATTTGACAAATGTGTTTTTCACACTTTATATTTTTTTTCTTAAAATATCCTTTACTTTTATAATTTTTATATCAATTTTCTTTTTCTTAATTATTAACAGGATCAATATAACAGTAAAATAATCTATAATATTATTATTGTATTATTAATATGTTTTTCTCTATGAGTCATTTTAAGTTAGCCATAAATGGGCTGCTTTTCGATTGATTTGAATAAAAAAAAATTGAAAGGCTTTGGACAGGATTTATGAGTTGGGTTAAATTTGATAGGCCAAATAATCTATACTTCTATATTATATATAAATGTACAAAGTATGTGAAAATTTTTCTATACAATAATACTCATCTATTAATTTTAATATTAGAGTAAAATAATATATTTGTTGTAAAATTAATTAAAGTAAAGATAAATATAGTATGAATAGAGAATTTTCTCTTATTGATTGTATATACTGAATAACCATAATGAGTTATTTATAGGTACAACATAGAAGTAGTAGAATTCTACTAGAACATGGAGAGAGATGAGTTTGATAGTCATCCATACACTTCATAATTATCACAATATTTTCCCTTGGATGACTATGCACTATGAATATGTTTCGTTAAAACTTTACTAAGAAAAACCCAGTGGGATAAAAACTTAGCGAAGAAAAAAGAGTATATTATTCATAGGCTATATACTTTCCCTTAAAAATAAAATAATTACAACATTTTTTTTTAAAACTGAAACATCCCAATACTGCTTACATACTTTCTAAAAATCGAAGTAGGTAGAATCTTGGTGAAAAGATCAACTGGTTTGCTGCTAAAGAAAACTTTGTGATTTATTCAGACTTCAATATTGTTGGTCGTTGTTTTTGAACAATAATCTACACATTATTTTCTTGTATTGAGTTATGCCTTCTAACCATATGAGCTTTCAATTAAGTTCATGAATAGCTAATATTAAGTAATTAGATAATTATCAACATTATCAACAATATTTATCATCTATTTTCACAACTCATATAATTTATCATTACAAAAACCACTTCTGGGGTTGTTTTTCTAGAAATATGGAGTTGTTGATTTATGCTGCTTTTTACCTCTTCAAGAGTATCACTTTAGAAATTTTCATTTTATTTTCTTTCAAAGATTGATATCTTTTCAATTAAAAGATCTATCACGCTTCTGCCGGACTTTTAAAATCATTGACAATATTACAAAATATCATACATGGGCAATAATTTTGCCTTTTTCCATTTGATAAGTCATGCTATCAATCTTAAAAGGGTTATGGACATTCATAATCATGGAATTTATAGCACATACTTCCCCTTAAATATCCATTAATACGTATTGTGCCTCATTAAAACCTTACTGGAAAAAAAACCGTATGGGATAAAAATCCAGTAAAGAAAAAAAGGGTACACAACATTTTAATACACATTATAAGTTACCTCATTAAGAATCTTAACAGGAAAATCCAGTGGGAAAAAACCTTAGTTAAGGAAAAAAAGAATACAACTTGTATTTTTCTTTCCTTTATAAAAATATTGGTACACAACTTTAAATTTGTGCATGCAGAGTTCCGATACGTAATATTATAATTTTTTTTCTTAAAATGAGTCGCATATCTTCTGGATATGCTTACTATATATATCTTCTAGATATATTATGCATGAACTGAAAAATAACAACTAAAACTTATTTCATAAAATTACATGTTGTACATTTTCAAGCATGTACAAATTCATCTACACATCTTTCATTACTTTAAGATGAGAAATTTTATAAAATCTAATAGTATAGTCTTACGTACAACAGGTACATGACTAATATACTTTTATACCATATCATAAATAAGTTATCCATTCAAATGTTTTCTTAACCATTTCTATTCTTTCTCTTAATTATCAACCACTTCTAGTGGTGAAAATTAATCATACAATGGTAATATCAATTCTTGAACATACCATTTTTATGGCCATGATTCTATAATGTTTCATTCACTTCAAGGAATGAAATAGATGTAATAAAAGAATTTCATAACATGTATATAACATAATCATATAATAACTATAACAAATGAATGCATTTAGTAACTTAATTAAAATATTTCTAAAAAAATTATTTAAAGATAATAAAATTATCCAAAAAATATATATAATTATATAGAGAACTAAAATCTTTAAAAGAATTTGTAATTTTAAGTAACAATTTGATAATTATCATGTAATGCATAATTACATAATGCATCAATAGCAAATATATGATCAAGAAATATGTTGTATCTAGTAACTTGACAACCATTGGAGTACTAAATGGAATATAATTTATAAACATATAATCACATTATAAAAATTTATTCTCTTAATTAAATAGAACTCGATTTTTAAGTGGAGAAAAAAATTAGTTTCCAAAATTCGTTAAACCATTTTGAACTTTTCAAAAGTTTTAGTAATTAAAATGATAAATAAATCATGACAATCGGTAAATTATAACACTTCAAAATCATACACATAAAATTCAATGCATATATTTGTATTAAATAAAATTTTTCAAAAATATTTATATGTTTCAGGCATGATAAATCCTTTAGGAACTATATGTAATTTTATTATCAAATAGGCAAATAGTATCAATTAGTTACATACTTATATATCACCAAATTAAAAAACAGTAAAGATTTATTGCATTCATTATAAGAAAATATGTATTTCTACAATCAATGCCAATCCATTGCAATAAATGTCATAAACTAAATCATATTTTACGACTTCATTGTTTATTGTATGAATATCAATTGTACTTTTTTGGCATCATATTTTTCAATATTTTTAACTGCAGGTCCAAAAATTCATATTGTATGCAATTAATATCTATATTTTTCAACAGATTTAATTTTAAGATTCTCGCTATGTTGAAAATATCAACATCAGTATTTTTATATAGAAATGTTGTCGACAACTTTATCCTTTTCGCTTCCTTTTTAAAGGAAAATGACATATTGAGATATTTTATTTAATTTCAGGTACCTGAACCACTTTTGGGGTTTAAAAAATTAGTTATGTCATAGTTCTTTTCAGAAGTACCCGCGTCCATAATATGACCATATGAATTTATTTGCTCCTTGCCATTCAAAAATTTTATTCTTATTTAGAATCGAATAATTTACTTTACAAGGTAAATTGTCCTACTGGGACATTCTTTTGAATTGAAGCATTTGCAGCTAATACAAATAAAATTTAATAAATCTCTACACACTAACAAATACATTGACATCATAATTAATTGATCTTTTGAACTTCAAGTTCACGATATGAGGATCTAAAATATACATAATGTATTTATTTATTTATTTTAGCTGCTTTCTTCCCCTTATATTAAGAAGGCTATTAATCAAAATGCAATTTTCAACTAAAATTACAATTGAGAAATTTTATGATCTTTATTAATGCATGTACTATTATATATCCATATATAAAAATAACACTTTTGTTCTAAAAAAAATATCTAGTAATTATTCGGAGGCATTTAATAAATATTTTTGCTAGACCTTTGAGTATGAATATATCCAACGAGCTTATAACAATCATTTACCCGTGACATATGACCACTAGTATTATAAAGAAAATATCATGATTGCATATTTTGAAAATTATGCACTTAATTTGAATAATCTCACCAACTGCATATTGTGAGTTGATAATAAACACACATGTAACCATTTTATTGATGCATCTTTAAAAAATTATAAATCATTTGAATGGTTCACGTGATGGATAGTGGACCCACATATATTATCTTTATTCATTATATAATGAAGGAAATTCAGTCCCTTTATTAACTAGTGATACTTTAGTAATATTTCTTGAGAACAAATAAATTACGAGAATTCCTTAAATTTAATTAAAGAAACTTCTAGTTCTTTAATAAATGTATATGTATATAAATTCTAAATAATTTATGCATTATAATTCATCCGGATTGATCAAACCGGTCATGTCAAATAATCAAATTTTAATTAGTAAACTTCTTACTATTTTTATTATATCAATATTTATATTAATTGATTAAACATCAAGTTTCTTAATATTAATATCAAATAGTTAGTAAACTTTGTGTTTACTAATATTTGTGATAGTTAATAAACTTCATGTTTATTAGTATTTGTTTCAATTTTCAATTTCACTATAATCAATAAACTTCAAGTTTACTGATATTAGTATCAATTAATTAATAAACTTCATGTTTACTGATATTTGTATAATTGATAAATAATATGTTATTAATATTTATACAACAATTAGTAAACTTCAAGTTACTAATATTTATATTTATTAGTAAACTTCAAGTTTATTAATATTTGTATCAAAATAAAGTCAAATCATTTTTAAAAAATATATTACTTATCTTATACAATAATTTTCATATATGAATTTTCAATATTTCTTATTTAGTCTCAAAATAATATTTATTTCAGTGAATATCTCCATAAATAATAAGTTTCTTGAGACATAATAGACAAACATCCATATATAATAAATTGTATTTGGATAATGACTTTGTAGCGCGCTCTTCCAAAGCCTTTGAATAATTTTGTATTATCCATTAAAATAATAAATTAACAAAATAATATATATATAGTAGATTAAAAATCAAAATATGTACTTCCACTATATATATAGACCAAAATATAATAAAAGAATGATTGCTTAATTTAATAGAATATTTTATGTAAAGTCATATTTTATGTATCTATGTACTTGTGGAATGGAACTAAAAGAATGTACATTACTCAAGCTAACATCATGGAATTGAAGGAAAAATAATCTGTAAGCACGCAGTTTAACCGAAATAAATAAAATAAAGGAAGAATAGAAAAAAAGTAGAGAAATTAAGTTTATGCCATGAAAAGTAGAATAGTCATATATATATTTTTACAGTGATCAATATGAATTAACAAATGCTAGTGTTATAATTTATATTTCACTCATGAAATATGAATGAAAAATAAAAGATTTATAATGTATACATTTATAAAATAATATAAAAACAATTTTAAGATAATTTACCATTAAATTTTGTAAATTAGAATGATTGATTCCTTCGAGCCGGGCTGTTGTAAACTACCGACTTCTAATAATCAATAGAGACTATCGTGCTGATAACGTGTTGTAAAACTAATTAAAGTACAGATAAATATAGTATGAATAGAGAATTTTCTCTTATTGATTGTATATACTGAATAATCATAATAGGGTATTTATAGGTACAATATAGAAGTAGTAGAATTCTACTAGAACATAGTAGTCATCCATACACTTCATAATTATTACAATAATATTTTATATTTCTATTAATTGAATTTTTTATTTTATTAAATTATTTAATTTTAAATAAGCCATTAGAATATTACAATCATCAAATAGTATATAATACTATTAGCATATAAAAAAAGAATGGTGTTATAAGAAATCTAATCAACGGTAAATTATCTTCGTATTATTGAAAATGTAATTATCAAATCTGTAAATATATTAATTTGACAATTATTTATTTTTTCATTAATTTCACATTTTATTTAACTAGTTTTTGCAATATTATCTCTTAAATATATGCATATCCTAAAATTTTTTAATTAAAATAATTATTTTTTAATATTAAAATCAAATTCATATATAATATTTCACAATTATTCAGAATTCTTCCCAAATGAGGAGACTACTCCATAAACTAATATAAAAGCAATCTATTAACACAATTCGGTTTTTCATGGTCACCTACATGGCAACTAGGTGATAAAAAAAAAGATATTTAATTGAAAAATGGACCCAAAATTATATTAATTTTAGATTAATCAAACTGAAAATTTAAAATTATAGTTTTCAAAATTTTTACTTTTAAAAAACAGTGATTAACCATTGACTAGCAGTTAATCAATATATACATATTTTATATATTATATTTTAATTTTTACATTCAATTTTTTTAATATTTTTGTAATTTATAAATATTATGATATATGACTTTTTAAAATATTATTATAATATATATTTTCAATAAATAAATATTGAAATTATCTTTTATTATAATTATTTATTCATTACACGTGTATAATTAGCACTCTATTATTAGTTTTATATTGAATATATTAAGTTTATATAATTAATTATGAAAATTTTATTTTTCTTTTGATTTTTTTAATGGATATTATATTTGATTAGTATTTTTCATTTTTGAAGTACTTTTAACTATTAAAAATAATACTAGAAATGTTATAATTTATGAAATTTATATATTAAAATTTTTTAATGGTTAACTAGTAAATTGATCCAAAATAATTAATTAAAATAGAAACTAATAAAATAATTAACTGAAATTAATGAACTGATTAATAAAATTATTAATAAACTGATTAGTTGGTCTGTAGTCAACCCTGTTAGTTTTATAAGTTACGTACTGGTATTTTTAGAAAAGGTACAACATGTTGAATTATGTGAAAAAGTCATGGAGAAAGGAAAAGCAATTGAAAATGCAGTTAATGAAATAAAGGGAATCAATGACGAAAGCAGGCATAAAGAATAGGGATGTACATCATTCAGTACAATTTGAAAATTTGCAAATTTTCATAGTGTCTTAAAATTTTGAGTATTTTAAAAATTAAGTATTATTATTATCTTAAAAATTTGAAATAATTCGTTATAATTCTTTCAAAAAATCAAAACAATTCGATTTGATTTTTTGGTTCTTTCGATACTAAATAATAAAACAAAACAATATGCTCTTCCGGGTAGTTCAATATTTTTAAAAATTTACAAAATAAATAAATACATAGCATAATAAATACAAATACAATTAAAATATTTCAATAAATACAATCAAGATTTAAGTCAAAATGCAAAACTTGAAAATTAACATTTTACTCTTTTTTTTCTAAATCATATTTGCACTAATTTAATGTTGTGGAGTAAAATATAAAATAAAAGATAAAAAAATTAGATAATTAGAACGAAATATAATTTAAGAATTTACGCAAATATTGATCCAAACCTTTTGAATTTTTCATGTAGATGCATCTGAAACTAGATTGTAGCCGAATTCAATTAATTTTGGCAATATATAAAAATTTCAGCTGTAATAAAACTTAAAAAGCTTCTAAATTTATTAAAAATCCTCCATTAAGTACTAAAAGCTAATTCAAAAACTAAAATTTAGCATTAAAAAACCAAAACATCTCTAGCAACTTTAGTGAATTTTGAATAATTTGACTCATTTATCTTCCACCAACATAAAATGTCAAAATTAAATTTTTTTTATTAATTTATCAGTCAAAACATCCAAATCAAATAATAATAATAATAATAATAATAATATTTTAAAAGATATCAATTCTTTAAATTCAATTTACAATTCCTTTATAAAATTCAAAACAAAAAAAATTCCCTTTAAACACTTTCAAGTTCAATTCTTAATTCCCTCCAAAAATATTTAATTTTTTCTCTTTTATCTTTTTTAAATGTACAACTAAAGTTTCATTATTGGCAATGCTCAATATTTCTTAATAAACAGACTAATATGGAAAAAGACCCAATAAACTAAAAGACCTAACCTGGCATAGGCCCAACATCTCAAAATCTTATGCACACGGCCATATGAGCACAAAAGTCCACGTGATGGGACGGTCCGATCGGTCAAGACAGCCTCATCCTGTCAGAAGTTCTTGACATACGCTACTGTCCCATCCATCACTTATCAAACATCACGTCGCTGTTTGCCTATACTAACATTAAGATAGGCCTCTAAAGTGGCTCTTCCTGCCTCTATAAATACCAGTTTCATTTCCAATACACCTCATATGATCATAACACGATTCTCATATCCTACTGTAGACATCATGACTTGAGACAACTTAGATCAGGGTTACCCGATGATGAGGAAATAGTGTATTGCTGATAGCGAGTTCGGATCTCGAAGCTCCAATTATGAATTTGTCACTTTCTCTTAAAGATTTTTATGATTCTCTAAAAAATTCTCAAAACTTTTTCAAGTGTTTTAACAAAATAGGTGAAAAACCTTGATTTTGGACTATCAATGGTGACAAACAACAGTCTGTCACTTAAGGGGCGACAGTTTGTGGGTCTTTATCTTTAGAACAGTGTAAAATAGGGGAATTTTGGGAAATTTAGGGTCTAGTGATGAGGGATGGTCGTCCCTCACTCATAGACGCTTGTCCCTGGGTTGAAACCCATATTTTCCCACATTTTTCTAGAATTTCAAAAGAGGAAGGAATTTGGAAAAGGTTCAGGTTCAAATTTTAGGGATTTTAGCTCCTAATCTAGCAATTTTTGAGTTATAATCAAATTAAAACTCTTTCTTAGGTATAAAAGCACAAAAAATTAGGGTTTTGAAAGGGGAAGGAATCATCATTCTTTGAGAACCATTAGAGAAGGAAGAAAGTTAATTTCTTTTCTCTCTCTAAAGGTTTGTGCTTAGCAATCTTTTGACACAAACAAAAATGGATTTCATATTTTCTTTAAGGATCAAGGAACACAATACGGATTTAATAGATAGTAATAAATAATTTATGCTCATGAGGATTTTTCATGAAGAAAGTTAATTTCTTTTAGGATTTTTCATGTATATTAGGTTTTTTTATACCTCTCATTTTAATATTTGTTTTATGCATTATTTAGGCGAGGTTTGAAGTATTTTTGTTACTATATGTGCATTGTTGTACCTGTAATCAACTTGTTTGTAGGTGTAAATTATGTAGATATTTTACAATCAATGGTAATTAATTTGTTTATTTGTCCTTTCGAGTAATTAGTATATTTACGAACGTAGAGGACGTATAGTTTTTGCATGGGAAGTCGTGCTCCTGCCTTGGCTGACCTCTTCGTCTGGGTTATCTCATTTTTCTTATTTATTGTAGTTATTATGTTGTTATTTATTTACTTATTCTCTTAGTGTTTCTATTATTATTTTGGATGTATTATTTTAGGGATGTAATAGATAGTAATAAATAAATTTTGCATGCTTACCAATAAAATTTTACTTTAAATCATTTTTACTAATTAATTGGATTTCCTTTAATAAATATGGACCAATGTCCAATTTTTTAGTCCAAATTCACAATATAATGAAAACCTTTTTATAAACATTCATAAGGGAACCAATGTTCCCAAACTAATTAATTGTCCATTTTATGTATGATATTTATTTATATTTCTTTTATATATTATTCTCTTTCTTTGGGACGATTTGCTTACGTAATAATTTTAAGTAGGATTTTATTTTAAGTATGAATTTTTATTTGGTTGGGATGCTTACTTAAATTTTATTGCTTGTATCGTGTGAGAGAAAAGATGAAATTAATTCTAAAATTCAATTATAAAACAATACCTAACCAAGATACCTAATAAGAGGGATGTCCGGAACACTAGTCTCTATTTGGGCATCAAAATAAGGTAGAGATTCAATTCCCAATATTTTGTTGGGTGGCAACTCTATGAGGGTAATATTCAATGCTCATGTATTTATTTCTCTCTCTACCATTTATTAACTAAATTGTATGATTATTTAGATGTTAAAATGTTCTATTTCAACTTTTGAGAATTGAATAACATGCTTACTTTATTGGAACATGATTCATTTCTGGTTTATGTGACATATTAGAGGCATGGCTATCAAAGATTTCCTCCATTGTTGTTGTTTTGAAGTTCTTCTTTTTTAACGTGTAATGTGATATATTTCTTTAATTTTAATTCAGTTTGATGTAAGTTTTAGTGTTTTGGTATGTTTTAGCATGATTTGGTGATTAATTATTGTATATTTAGGGCTAAGATATCTATTTGTATAACTTCCTACATTTTACCTTCTACTCTGTAATTTCTACTTTATTTTGTAAGTGAGGGACAGAAAAAAGATGTGATGGATGGCTGTCCCTCACCTGAAGTATGGGACGTCCTTCCTGGCCATCCTTTGCTTCCTTTCTAGCTTCCACTCGCTTCCTTTTGGCCATTCTTGGGGCATTTTTTAGGATTTTTCATGTATATTAGGTTTTTTTTTATACCTCTCATTTTAATATTTGTTTTATGCATTATTTAGGCGATGTTTGAAGTATTTTTGTTACTATATGTGCTTTGTTGTACCTGTAAACAACTTGTTTGTAGGTGTAAATTATGTAGATATTTTACAATCAATGGTAATTAATTTGTTTATTTGTCCTTCCGAGTAATTGGTATATTTACGATCGTGGAGGACGTATAGTTTTTGCTTGGGAAGTCGTGCTCCTACCTTGGCTGGCCTCTTCGTCTGGGTTATCTCATTTTTCTTATTTATTGTAGTTATTATGTTGTTATTTATTTACATATTCTCTTAATGTTTCTATTATTATTTTAGGGATGTAATAGATAGTAATAAATAATTTTTGCATGCTTACCGATAAAATTTTACTTTAAATCATTTTTACTAATTAATTGGATTTCCTTTAATAAATATGGACCAATGTCCAAATTTTTAGTCCAAATTCACAATATAATGAAAACCTTTTTATAAACATTCATGAGGGAACCAATGTTCCCAAACTAATTAATTGTCCATTTTTTGTATGATATTTATTTATATTTCTTTTATATATTATTATTTTTCTTTGGGTCGATTTGCTTATGTAATAATTTTAAGTATGATTTTATTTTAAGTATGGATTTTTATTTGGTTGGGATGTTTACTTAAATTTTATTGCTTGTATCGTGTGAGAGAAAAGAGGAAATTAATTCTAAAATTCAATTATAAAACAATACCTAACCAAGATACCTAATAAGAGGGATGTCCAGAACACTAGTCTCTATTTAGGCATCAAAATAAGGTAGAGATTCAATTCCCAATCTTTTGTTGGGTGGCAACTCTATGACACCCACCTCTTTGAGGCCACTAGTAGATGTCTTCATAGGTTGATTTTTAGCAATAGTTGGGACTTAATCTGTTTATTGTAAAGCGGCTAGTTTATAATCAAAAGCGAGCCTCCTCAGGTTTTGAACCCTAAAAGTGGGTCTCTGAGAGCGAACCTAGAATGAAGGGTGAGCTCCAACATGCATCACACTTACATAACACTTTATATCTCTCTTTAAAAAGTCTAAAACTGACTCAATCATCGGAGTGCTCACGGCCGATCCAATCGGGTAAGCCTTTTTATTACAGGATCTTAACCTTATCAAGCCCAGTTGGATCCTACCTCACATTCATTACCTACCTATCACGACATCACTTTGCTCTCCATCAAGGCTCATTTTCTTATAAAATCCCAGGATTTATCATTTGGTGCTTTCATTGAGAGGCGATAACTGAGTTAAAGATGCTCGACTTTTACGTTATTGAGGTAGATATGGGCTTGCTGCTCTATGAAGAAGGCCAAAGCATAAAGCTTCATGAAAGTTTTCGAGACTACATAGAAAAGCCCTAAATATTAGCTAAAAGAAAACTAAAGTGGAAAAACTTTAGGGTTGAAGAAAGACAAAATCATTGAAGTTAGGGCTAAAGAAGGACAAAATGTCCTCTTCCTATAATGTTTCGCATGGGTGAACCAAACTCTATGGTCCTCCTATCAAAAGAGACATAAAAAATATAGGGGCCTCATTCCCTCTTCTCCATGTATGAGTCAACCAATGGAAAGCTTGCCAACCCGAGATTTGAGTGTCAATGCCTCTGCCTTATACAACACCTGCCTCTTAAGCTTGAAAGGCAAAGAGAAGAGAGCTATGGAAGAAAAACCCAATCAACCTGATACGAAGAAAGAGGTGGCTTGATGAGGCTTTCCACTCTTTCAGACTCCCCTTTAAAATTGATAAAAAAAATCCTAAATTCCAACCTTTCTCTCTTCAGTTGAAGGAAGTCGAACTAGAGAAAAAGAAATCCTAAGTCTGAACAAGAATGAAATAATGTGCACCAACTCTAAAGGAAAATGAAATGACTTTCCTTCAAGACAATGCACAACCACTACTTGAAACTTCCACAAGCTCCCCACCATAAAAGAAATGGGGAGGAGTAGCAACCTAGATATTATTAATTGATATTGTGACTCATGGCTAATTCTGAAATTGAACTACCCATTGCATGTAAGAACATTCAATATATAAACCTACAACTTGTGTATGCAATTTGGTGTAATTCATAAGTTAAATGCAAGCTATGATTTTAAAGTGTTAAAGGCATAAAATTGTATGTATTAAATGACGAAATGACATAATAATCACAATTTCTCTCCTCCTCAACTTTCAAGTTGAGAGATTTTAGTTACTCCTCCAGTTCTTCAATGGAGGCTGAAGGTTTTTAAGTGTTTGGATTCTTTCTTATACTATAGTAGGGAAGTGGATCAAAGGAAGCTTTGATACCAATTTTTTAGGATTAAATCTTAACGGAGATGAATATTAGAAATATTCTAGTTTGATTTCTAGAATATAAGAACTTAGAGAGAAAGAGGCATAATAGAAGCCTCAAAGAAGAAAGAGAAAAAAAGGAAGAAAGAGAGAGAGAGAGAGATTCTCTATTAATTCCAAAAGATGGTCCCTTCATTAGGAGAGCATGTTACAAATAAAGAAAAATACAATGATTGGCTGTTTGATACCAATTTTTTAGGATTAAATCTTAACGGAGATGAAAATACATCTTGCCATTTAAAACAATAAAAACCTAGCTAAGTTCATGGAATTACCTTTTAGCTTAAAACCTTTTGAACGGTTCATAAACACCATACCGGGTTATCTCAAACCATAATATTTAAATGCAAAATACCTCCAATAGCATTCCACACCAGAATATGGAGAAAAGAACCAAAAGAATGGCATTTAGCAATTGCCAAAATTTCTTTAAGACCAGTGATGGAATTTAGCCAAAGAATAAAAAAGGAGGCAGAGAAATTTTAGGGTGTGTTTTTTAATTACATTAACCTAATTCTCTTTAAGTAGCCTTTATATAGTACTACTTATACTAGGATTAGGCTTATGTAATGGGCTATAGAGATTTAATGGAAGTCCATTAAATTAGGGCTTGAGTTACACTTAAATAGGCCCATTCTACAAACCATGCATATGGACCTAATATTAGGATTCCTTGTACACTATCTTATCATATAAGGCCCATTTGCACCATTTAAAGTTTAATACATAAAATATGTTTTGCATAACTCTTATGGACATCTTATATAATCATTTGGGCTAGACAAGAGCAACCTAAGGCCTTATCCAAGGAGTCTGCGTAGGGACCCTTTAGAGGAGACTCTCTCTGTGCAAATTATTTTGTTTGGACCAAATAAACTTTTCATCTTATTCTAATGTGATATTATGTTTGATTTGATTTCAATTGCCATGTTAGCTTTTTACCCATACTCTTATGGTGTGTGACCCATTGGGTTTTCTATGCTACTTTGCAGGAGTATAATTGCAAATCCTAATTAAACTAGGATTACATGATTTAAAATCTTTTAAATCATTATACTAATCTCTAATTAATATTCATTAGATACTTATATACAAATTATGAGAGGCTTATAGTCAAGCACCATAATTAACCAAGTGATAAAAAAGTCAGGTGGTTTGACTTTAACCCATCCATATACAGTTACCATGCAATTACTCCTTCACCATTCTTATATGTCATTTAAGTACAGAGTGTAGATGGATGTTCAGCTCATCTAAAATAGACATATTCATTCTCATGCTTTTAATCTTTATTCCTAAAATGCTCTTGTAATCATTATCACCTAACATTTTCACTTTGGCCTAAGATTCCTAAACAAAATGCATAATAATAATGAGATAAGTTCCCCATTTAATTCTCGAGTGGTGAATCCTATGTTGGCCATTCACCTGGCTCTAAGTAGTTCATGCTAAACCAAATCATTGAACTATGTATACCCTTTAAAAGGAGTAAAAGCATAGCAATTCCCATTGAGATAACCTTGATTAGCTCAAGTCTAAGGATACTTACATTGTTGATATGCAAAGATTCTTGACTTGACATAGAATGAGTATCTATGCTAAAATTCTCTAGCTAGTTCTCTAATGTACTTGTTTCTCAATACAAGCATTCATATGTTTACTCCAAGTATCACAAAACTTGTAGCTTGTGATAACTATTACTTGACATATTTAAGAAGTACAACATATACTAGTCTATCCATATTAAAAATATCATATCTTCTTAGTACGATGACTAGAGATATTTTAGGTATTAAATAGTTGCATGTAATAGGAATCTCACATCATGAACACTTTCATGATTTCCTTTAAACTATGCTTATGTACTTGGGACTTGATTGTAAAGTTTAAGATTTGATCAAACTTATGTAATGAACATAACAACATAATAAAGAATACCTTTTATAAAAAGCCAAAGTTGTAATGTATATGAAATCATCCTAAAATATACATGGACTCCATATCATAACACTAACAATTAGACTTTACAAAAAGATTGGTTATAGGCCTACTATAAAAATTGAATGGTTTTAGAATAATGCACATTTACATGCACACTGCTTGCTCTAGTAATGAGAAATGTAGAATGTGACAACATGTAGGCCCACTATAGGGACACAGTTAGCATGGTTACTCATCATGACATGAGAAGGGCATAACTAGGAAGCTAAGAAAGTAATAAAAGAGTCAAAACAAAACCCCATCCATTTAATCCTATCCTCAACCCTAGTTAAGAAAAACTTTACTTGGTATGTCACAAAATGACGGAGGGCATAACAATGTAGTAAGTGGAAGGGGTCATTTAGTAATTATGATTTCTCCTGTAGCCACGTCTAAAAAAGTTCAAATAAGAAAATAATAAAAGCTATTAGATTAAGTTGGCTCCGATTTAAGCAAAATATTAAGGCATAGGGCTATGTGAAATGTGAGGCCCCAACATAGGCCCTAGAAGTAAAATGCACGTTTAATTGGAATTAAGGTTACTTCATGTTTAATTAATTAATGTATTTTATAATAGGACCTAAAAGAGGATAAATTGATAATTTTATATTATGATATACATGTGAATAATTATAGCATAATGTAATTAAGGGTGTACTTGCAATAAAAGAAGTAAGATTTGGGGATAGAAATTAAGAAAAAAAATAAATTGGTGGGTAGAATTTTAAATAGAGGAAGATAAGGCGGCTAAGTGAGATTTTCATCTCCACTTAGACTCTCCAAAATTCTCACGTGAGAGAAAGAGACAAAAAAAGTGAAGGCTTAAAAAGGGAGTCTTGGTTGGTCACCCAAAGGGAAAAAGAGAGCAGACCCTTTCTCTTTCTAAAAACAAAACTTTTCTCTCTCCATTTTTCAATATAGATTCTGCTATAGTTGTTATGAAGAAGGGTTTTGAAGTTAGGTGTTTTAAGGTAATGGGTTCATCTTCATCTTCATCTTCATCATCATCTTCTTCATCTTCTTCTTCTTCTCTACTTACTTGATGGAATTAATGGAGAGTTAAATGCTAGTTATTTATGAATGTAATGATTCTCTGTAGAAGGTGAAGAGAATAAGAGCAAAGGGAAGGAAATTGTGAAGAATTAAAGAAAGAGTCTTGGACTAAGAGGTATGATAACTATAAACAATTCTTGGTTTACATGTGTGTGATTCTACTAAATCGAGATAAAATTATAGCTAAGATAAGAAAATTAAACTATAAATTCTGCATGTGTTAATTTCTAGGTTTAATTGAGCAATGTAATATATTACTAAAAAATAAAGTTTTAAAACTGAAATGGTATGAATACATATGAAAATAAATTTAAAGCTACTTGTATAAGTTTCTCATGAGGAAGTTTAAGTTTAGTTTTGTTCTCTAAACAATAAGCTACTAAGTTGAATTTATAGCAAAATCTATCATCATTCTTTTAGAGAATGTTGCTTTATTTTATTTGATATATTTAAATTTAGAGTTTTAACAAGATGATTTCAAGTTGATTTGACCAGTAAATGGATGAAGAAATATAGTATTAGAAATGTATTGCAAAGAAAAAAACTTTCATTGAGGTTTTGGTGGCATGCAAGTTAAGTTTGGAATTCTGTATTCATGATCTTCTAGTACAGATTGATGTATGCGGTAGAGACCATTTGGTCTCAGTTGGGTACACCCTTCTATTTGGAGAGAAATGAGAGTTACATGGCGGAGACCATTTGGTCTCAGCTATGTAAACGCTTCTGTATCCAAACTACTTGGTTGTACATGGCAAGGTCCATTTGGTCTCAGCCGTGTACACCCTTGTATAATAAAGATGAGTTGTTGCACACGGCATAGACCATTTTGTTTCAGTTGTGTACCTCCCCTATTTTGCCTTATACATGATATTTTGATACTAAAATGTTATCAATGAGAAATTATATGATTTTAAAGCAATTTTGACCAAGAAAATGAGGGCATAACATTTTTTATAATGACATGAAAGAATGATGGCACTATGATATTTATACATATCAATGAATCTAAGTTAATATATAATCATGTGACTTATACATATTGCAGGACCCTAGTTCTCTTAACCTAACGATATCAATAATTCAACTCCTTAATCGTGCATCACTATTCTATCAAATATAAAACCTTACTATAAGGATTATCTTATACCAAAGCTTAACTCAACATATATATATATATATATATATATATATATATATATATATATAATTTTTAAAGTATAATATTACATTATATACAAGTACTATAATAACATTACAATTCTTCATATACAAAACAACTATACTTTTACAAGATTTCCAACACAACATAAAACCCTTGAAATACAAAAAGGATCCAAAAAGAAGACTATATACTTTATAATCTTCAAAGACTTGTGTTGGCCAACCTGCTGCAGATATCAGTCCTATGAGAAAGTCTTATCCTTGCAACCTAAATGGATGAAACACCTGTGCTAAGCTATAAAGCTTAGTGGGGAACAAAAAAATAATGACCACTCACAGTGGTCCCCACAAGCATACATAATGAACTATAAGTATACCTTTTGTTCAAATGAAAGAGATACCAATTCAAAATGAATAAACAAGAGTCCACATATGATACTTGAATGACTTAATGATAGTAAATTTGACATTGGTGCTTTATATACACAACATTTAATCATATAAGCATAATTATCTTTTAGACCTATAATTCATCCATTAAATGATAGTCCACTATTTACACTAAGTCATACCTTCCACATACCACACACTTTGACATATACTAGGAATATATATATATATATTCAAATATAAGCATATGATCAACAATAATATATGTATATTCATAAAAAAGACAGAGCATTAGTATTATGAATGTTTATCATTTATCGATCTAGGATGTATTTGTGATTCTTAATGTACTAATGCATATATTGAATTACTAATTTATTTTTATCTCAAATAGCAGTATCATATTAAGTTTATCACTTATAGATTCGTAAATATTTTATGTTGCATACAGGACATTGAACATCATGTCCTAATAGAAAGCAAGAACAAGTAGCTATAAGGAAAACTTATAACCTAGTGTTTTAATTGAAAGGCAATCACCGATACGAATACCTATACATAACTCTTATATTTCATTGCAAAGAAAACACTTATATTGACAAAACATTTTCATAGCTTTCATATATGACAAATCATGCAAGCCATTTAACTAGCTCAAGTAAGCAACATATTACTATAGAGAACATACTATCTTTAATATAGTCCATAACTAGATATTAGTGATGCACTAGTTCATTCATGTAACTCTGTACATATAATTTTTTTATATGCAATAATTGTCCATAAACGTATATTACAAACTCTTTTAATTTCATAGTTTTCATATGTGATAAAAATAAAAAGGGATTTTATATATAAAATATATTATAAAGTCAATTTAGGAACTGGCATGCTTTAAGAAACTTTGAATTAAAAATCAAACTTTTTCTTAACTTTGGTGCAAAGCCTGCACTATTCTAAAGAGGTGGATAACGGATTATACGGTAGCACCCGAAGGTACAAAACTGTTGATTATAATGGTGGCACCCAAAGGTACAAATAAGATACCCGGAGGTATTAAATGATGATCCCTTGTAGGGACAAAATTGTATGATAAATCAATAAAGGGGACCCAAATGGGATCAAACAAATAACTTGGACCGGTTAAGCGGACCCAAACGGGGTCGGCAATTACTCAAACGGGGTTGATCAAATCAATTCTAACTTTTAAACCCAAACAAGGTCACTATAACTTTTAATTTTTAGTGGACCTAAATAGGCCAAAACTATTCAGAAGCAGCTGTAAGGTACCTTTATAGGCATGCCTATCTATCCACTTCCTAGACTCAACGTAGGCAGTATAACCTCTTTACTTTATCTTTTCTTTATTCATTCATATTCTTATATGCACATGTATACTCTTGTGTAACTATGAATAATGTACTCATATACACGCTCATGTGTAACTTTCTGTAAACCTGTGAACATGTTCACTATTGGGTATTACTATTTTGTACTTGTAATCCTATTCAATCATGTAACTATTCCGTATGTCAAGACTATACTTATATAATGTCATTGTACCCATACATAATCATGTAAAAATATATATCTTCTCTAGTACATAAACATATATGCACAATTCATAAACAATTTATACAATTTGCTCATGTAACAATCATATGACAAGATACTCCTTTCTAATGCATACACTTGTATACATAGTCTCATATAACATTGCCATTATATGCTTTAATAAAATTTCTATAATTGAGTATATAGCACTGTAGATCTGTATTTTAGTATGCTAACATGTAATAGCACATATGCTTAATCATGTCATTTTAATTAAGTAAAGACATATTCATACATTTCACTTTAAACATATTCTTTGAATAATTACTTTAAAACATCTTTCAAGCTTTAAACCCAATCATGTAAGATCATACTATATATATATATGTGTGTGTGTGTGTGTGTGTGTGTGTTTAAATGTACACATATATTTTACTAATTACATTACTTCTTTATATAAGTAAAGTTAACATTTCAAACTATATGTATCATAGTAATTTCAAGAAATCTATAGGAATCATGTATAATCATCTAGACTTATATATATATATATATATCAACCTATTCAAGGACAAGTCATACAA
The DNA here is from genome assembly GCA_037975025.1 of Excoecaria agallocha. Taxonomy (NCBI): domain Eukaryota; kingdom Viridiplantae; phylum Streptophyta; class Magnoliopsida; order Malpighiales; family Euphorbiaceae; genus Excoecaria; species Excoecaria agallocha. The sequence continues at coordinate 84,272,871 of CM075808.1, read as the reverse complement.
CTAAATATAGTAGCTTTAGATTCTTCGATATGTATACACTAGGTACCATCATCTTTACATATAAATATATATAACATAACATGTTTTCATTTTCTTGGTTCATATACTCCAACATCAAATGAACATTCATGAGTGGCATTTTTAAAATTAACTATCATATATGTATTTATATCTACATTTAAGTATGTTTGCATATAACAAGCTTGTTCATAAGTTGATCATATATGAATGTTTATATATATATAACTTTATCAGTAAACATATCATATGCCATACATAATTCAATGTGCTTCCATGTTAACACATATATAACATATCCACATGTAAACAAAGTATATATATACATAGTCATAACTCAAATTATATTCCTTAATACAAGTATTTATATGCTAGAAATTGTTTAATTCACAATGAAAATAGTTTAGATATCCATTACTATCCATTTGGGACCTTAAGTGAAGTTTAGGTGAAGTATAAATGGGTCATGGTTACTAGGTAATACTTGGTAACCGTGACATAGAATCTGTCCAAAGGCAGAATTATAGGTTCAACTTATATCACGATTTTGACCTATAAAACATCATGTTTGGCGAACACTTTCCTCTACAAACTTGTATCCCTATGTGTATAGTTTCTAGAACATCAAAAATCAATTCAAAATCACATACGGAACTCAATATATTCACATTTTTCTGATTACCATTACTAAGAGCAGTACAGTGAACAGGTCCGGATTCAACCCTAAATTACACATGCTTAAAGATAGATTTTAGGCTTAGCTTCCTCTTATGAATTGTATATATATAGTTCTATTTTCCATAGGAATTAATCTTATGTCATTCTGATCATTGTACACAAAGATATCTCATTTTTACCACAAACTATTCTAGAACCTAAATTAGCAGTTCATCTAAAATTCAATAAATCATATAAATTATTTAGAAGCAGATTTATGGCTAGGTTTCTTTTACAAAGTTGTTTATCCTTCTATCAAGATTACATATAATCAAACCTCACTCAATTGTGACTTAAATACAAGGAGTTATGGTTAAAACATTGGTAACTGTTCAAAACTGCCTATACACTCAAACAGTTCACTTGTACGAATTTTATGAGTTCCTTAAAAATAGAATCAAGCCATAATTATTTCTAATTAATTGAAGCTATTTGAATATAGTTTACCCATATTTTTGAATCACCTCAATACGAGGTCTACAACTCCAGATATGGACAAACAAGCAACCTGGTTCACAAGAACCACACCCATTTTTTCCTCAACATTCAAAAACACAATTTTTTCCTATTTAGATCTCTCATTAACCTTAAACAAACTAATAAATTACTTTTAAAATTAAGTAATCCAAGCATAAACATTTATATCCACACATATGCATGAAGAATAAGCTCCTAAACCTGAAATTTACTCGTTCCTCTACAAATATCTTTTCCTTGTTCTTCTTCTTTGAAATTATGATTTAAAAATCCTTTGATCACTCAAATGCAATTTATTTTTCCTTGTAGATCATTTAAGAGAGATAAATAAGAAGCTTAGGAGAGAGAAGATTCCGCCCTAAGCTAAGAACACAACCACTCCCACCTTTTCTCTCTCTTTAATGTGATCTTCCACTATATAAATATGAAGAGAAAAGTTCCCTTGGAGTCCCTCAATAATTTACATGTAATGAAACTACCCTCTTCTAAATAATTTGTTAAAACATTAACCCCACTTTCTTACTTCTTTTGACATTGGCCCCTAGATTATTAATCTCTTTTAATTGGACCCCAAATAAAATTATTTTATTCCATTTGGCCCTATTTTTTTAATTATATCTAAATTGACCACTTAGCTTTAATTTTTTTTATTGTGCACTATTACACAAAATTTTTTTAATTAACTCTTTACTCCTCTAACACTTAAGAATATCAATCGATTAGGTCTTAACTTATAATAATTCATCTAATTAAGCTTAATTAGACTTTAATAACATATAATATCCTTGAATTCTACTAGGGCCTATTTTTGGTCCTTACACATATGTAGATATGACTTTAATTATTTAATTCGAATAGTATAAGTATGTATGAATGCTCACGCCTTCATGATATAATAGGATCAAATACAGTTACAATATTGTAACATCTATAGATAATTGTGCAAATACATGTGTATGTGTGTGTGTGTGTGATTCAATGCCTGTGGTTAGAGTTCAGTCGTGGATAGATAGCTATGCCTATAGGGTAAAGTTGCAGCTGCTATAGTCTGACCCTATTTAGGTCCACATTCAGCCCTATTTGGGACCATAGTTTTGACCCTATTTGGTCCATAGGTTTGATACATTCAGGCATCCATATAATTTAATATCTATGGGTATTTATATGATTGATACCTAAAGGTATCCACATTTCCCATTTTTCACACACATAGAACTTATACAAGAAAATTGTAAGAAATGTATCTAGAGCCAAATTACATAATTGCTATCAAAGAGCTATGTATGTTTATATTTGTGTTTTATATTAATATAGTTTCATTCTTCTTCCTTGCTTATGGAATTACATTTGTATATATTATGAACATGATGTTATATCTTATGCATATTGTGTGTTTGGCAATGACCACTTTGCATTGTCATTCAATATAATTTGTTCCTTACTAAGCTTTATAGCTTAGCATGGGTTGTTTATTTATGTAGGTTCTTCAGCTAGGACTTTTTCTTAGAGACATAGTTTGCATCAGGGAGGCCAACTTGAGCCTTAAGAGAAGTTAGAAGTATCAAGTTCTTATTTTGACTTTTGTATAGCTTTTTGTATTAAAAATTTCATAAAAGAAATGATGTATAAGTAAATGATAAATTTTGTATTGTATAAGGCTCACTTTTGCTAACTATAACAGCTTGAACATCTAATTATGATATGCTTTAACTTTTGAGGGGGGTTTTTGCATAGTAATGTATATTATAAGAAATGCATGTAAATTTTTTTAATGAAAAATGTAAGTGATGATATGTGCATATGCTAAATTGAAATAAAGCACAAGTAACTAAGTTATGATTATCGTAAGTAGATATGTATGATGATAGAAATAGGTTATTAAATAGAGTGTGTTACAATTTTGGAATTAGAGCCATGGTTTAGTTAGTTCTGGTTAATAAGAGTCTAAGATCATGCCTAGATAGAGTATTTTGGTGTTAGCCTAATGCATATTTCCCTATTTTCTTATAAGTAGTAAATGGAGGTGTGAGGGCCTAACTTATACCCTTGTTGGATTAAGAGCATTAATGGGAGTTATAGTTAATTAAGGTTCTACTAAATTACTTGGAAATTTAAATTAAGTTAAAAATTAATATAGAGTGAATGGTAATTTCACCATAAAAGTTGGATTTAAAGCAAATTATAGGAATAAGTTTAGGTTTAAGGGATAATTGAATTATTGGAGGCATGAATTGGGCCTAAGAGAAAAGAGAAAGATGTTTGGAGACTTTAAAATTTTGACCAAGGTAGGGGATGGTGATATTATGCATGTATGAATGTACATATAAAGGGAGAAATTCGAATTATGGCATAAAAGTATGATCAAAGAAAATAAAAATAACTTTTATTGAGTTTAAATGAAAGAATGCATGTAAGGAAGGTTGAACCAATTTCTATACTTTCTTCATATCTTGAGTCATGCAACTCCAATTGTACAAATTCTAGTTAGTGATTTTAGTTAAGACTTGTTTTACAAATTTGTAGAAGGAACCCAAAGTCAAATCTATTAGAGAGTATGCCTTAGAGCCCATGTAATAGGGATGTATTTCATATGTATGAACTCATATTCTTAATAAAAGGCATCATTAATTTATTAATGCTATGTTTAAATACATGAGTTTGTAAATCTTAAATTAATAAATGAAGTCTTAGATATTATAAACACAGTGCAAAGGAAATCATGAAAGTGTTCATGATGTGAGATGTCTATTACATGCAAATGTGATAATATCTAAATATCCCTAGTCATAGAATTAACAAGATAGGACATTGTTAATTCGGACAGACTAGCACATGTTATGCTTCTTGAATAGTTCAAGCAGTGGTTCTCATAACTGTGTTTATGGAAATTGATCAATGCTAACATGTGGATGCTTGTTAGAAGAACAAGTTCATTGGAGACCTGCAAAGAGAATCCGCACATGGATATTAAATCTATGTTAGTGAGGAATCTCTTCATAGAGGTTGTGCAAGTATCCTTAGACTTGAGATCACCAAGGTTATCTTAAGTAGCAAGTGATATACTTTGACTCTATAACTGATTACTTCCAACTAGGGGTAAACATAGTTAGAAAGTTGGGTATATCTTGACCTACTTGAAGATAGTTAAATGATTGACAAAGGATTCACCATCCCAAATTTATTAAGGGAAGTTATCTCACATGATTCTATAATTGCCTTGTTCAGAGAATCTCTGGCCAAAGTAATATGCCAAGATGTATAGGGATCCATGAAGGGCATTTTGGGAACTATGGTTAAATTAATAAAAAATACATAATTAGATTTATATGAGTTGACAGAAATCCATACACAAAATCTAAGTGAGATAAGAGTGGTGAAAGGAGTAATTACACGGTAACTGTTTCTATGGAAGGGTATAGTCAAATCACTTCACTTTCCTGACATTTAGGTAGTCATGATGCCTAGCTACAGGCTAATTATGACTTGTATAATAGTGTATCATAAATATCAATAGGAAAAGATAAAATGATTTAAAAAAATTTAAATCATGTGAGTTTTGAATTGAACTCACAATTACATATTATACTGCCAATAAGGACAGAAACCCAATAGGTTACACACATATAGAGAAAAGAATAAAATGTTAAAATGACAAGGATAATAATATTTGATATTATTATGGGAATAAAGAAGTGAATAAGAGAATAATTAATTAAAGAGTTTAATTAATTATGATCAAGTAAAATTGTTCACAGAACTTTTTAGAAATATTTTATAAAATGGACCTAATTGAAATATTGTATTTCATAATTAATTATTATTTGAATATAAGTGTTATAGGGCTGGTATAATAATTAATAGATCTATTGAAAAAATTAAAAGAGGCCCAGAAGATTGGTTTTGGCGCAGAAACCCTCCAAAGGAAGGGTTACACGCCAAACCCTGATAGAAGGCCTTAGAGGCCTAATTCTAGGACCAAAATAAATTAAATATATTTAATAAGTGTTATGGAGCCTACATATTTAATTTGGATGGATTTGGAATTCATTTGGTGATAAAATCCAAGTGTATGCTTGAAGGGCCAAGTTTGTGGGTTCTGTGCATAGTCTTTTATGAAAGGATTCAAATTGGATTGAATTGAGCCCAAATAAATTATTAATAATTTTAGAAGACCATTTAATATTTTTCCAGTAATTTTAAAGAGTCCAATCCCGTTATGAAGGTGGATTTTTAACCTAACTATAAAAATCCAAGTGATAGGGATTTTAGGGTTAAGTGAACATTAAGAGAAAAGAATTTCTCTCTCTTTGAAAACCCTAGCCGCCACTTCCTTGCTAGTATCAAAGGAATTTTAGCCAGCCCTTGTGTTCCATCATTCTTGGTTTATTCAATCCTTCTCTACTGTGGATTACTAATTGGAGGTGTTCAATTTTGGATACTGTGGTTTGCGACAACCTGGTGAGAAGGAAAATTAACTATTCAACAAAAATCAAAGGTGATTTTTCTTATTCTCATTAATATTTATATTGTAAATGATGGAATATGACATGGTATGAATGTGATGATAACGCAGCGGAAAAACAAAAAATTTTTCATCATACATACCATACAAATCCGAAGTAAGAAATGAAACATGCAATTTTAAGGTTTTTGAAACTTACAACTTTTGATGCCTTTTAAATCTTGAATTTGGTGATGACTAGCAACTAAGATGACTTTTTCCACCTTAGATCTCGATCACCAATGCCAAGGAATAACCTTTTACGCCACTCCCTCTATTCTCACACACACAATTGCACCATCGGCTTAAAATCGAGATTGCTAGCTGTCTTTTAAGGTATTGTGTAATGGCTATAGTTTGAAGCTACAAAATTTGATTTTGTACTTCTCTTAGGTTGCTATTACTACCCAAGAACACAAGAGAATGAGGAACAATCCTTTCTCCTTGTGAAAATTGGACCAAAAGAATTAAGAGAGAGAGAGAGAGCAGTTCACGCCAAACCTAGAAGGACTAGGGTTTCATGCCACAATCTTAGTCTCCTTTAGGGTTTTATTTCCTTTTAATATATATCCTTATCTTTTGGCAAGTGTTTGATCTGAATTTTACTATCTCAAGATAATTAATTCAACTTCAATCACTTCCTAAAAATAAGTAATATATATTGATTTAAACTCTTTTGAATTTAAAATTCAAATTTAAAATAAAACAAAAGACATTTAACTAAATAAAATCACTTAATATAACTAGTGAGCATGTGCCGAAATTCCTTGATTTTCATCTTGAAATTTCGGCCACTTCATCTATTATTTAAATGATTTAATTTAATTTAAATTCTTTTAGGCTTTAATACTCAATTAACTTAATTAATATAAGATAATTAATTAATTGAAATTAAACCTTGTGGGCTGAATTTTTCTCTCTCATGGACCAAGGTCCAATAGCAATTTTATAACCCATTACACACATTAATTTGACTTTAATTAAAAGCCCAAATTAATGCCCAATACTTTATTTAAATATTTTAAGTCCAATGCTTTGTGTGCGATCCTATAGGTCCATTTAATGTTGGCAATGAATTAATGAATTAATTCAAAGGTTAGATATATTCTCTAGCAAGATATTATAGCATTCCAAATTAAATGAAAATGTATATGGCATTTAGTGACCTAATGCAGTTTTGCATAGTCCCTTACCCATAAATATCAGAATTAATATAAGGCATGGAACTAGTCATCCTTATATATATTAATTCCTTTCTTGATATCACAGTGATACTGAACTCTCAGATAAATAATGATTACTCATTATTTCATCTCGGTATGGCCATACACTTCTCAGTTCACTGATCAAGTGGCCGATGATATTTTCTCTCTTATTAAGAGGGGTAATCCCTTCACTTCTCTCATGCTCTCTAACATGAATCAATGCATACCCAATCATACCCGTACTTTTCACTCTGTTACGAGTACGTTAGGTTTATGTCAAAGTACACAGTAATTCATTAGGAGTTTCATAGAGATTTTAGGTCTAAGAACTCCGATACAAAACTTGCATATGAGAAACACTTATGACTTGTACCATGTAGTATTCTCATGAGCAGATCGTATCCATATACAATGTTCTTTAACATGTATCTATGATCTCTAATTGACACTCTTGTCCTAATGATCCGTAAGACAGAACTCATAATATCAGAGAGAGCATACTAGTCTTAATTTATTGTTATTCCCATAACAATGATTGACTAGGGATGTTTAGAATGAAGTCTCATTTGTTTCAAGGTCTTACAACCATGTGCCTCACACATGATAACTTAAACCGAAACGACATTCTTGGATAGTTTTATCAATTGATATGTACAGGAATACAAAAGATAAAACAAATGCCTCATTTTATTAATTCAAAGTGTTTTATTACAATGCAATGGGGCTAGGGCTTACACTAACAATCTCCCACTAGCACTAGACCCAATTGGGCATAGCCTTAAGACTGAACGCTCTCAAATGAGCTTCGTGCAGATTTGGACGCAACTGTTTCGTCAAAGGATCTGCTACATTGTTTTCACTTGCTATCTTGCTAACCTTGACGTCCTGATCAGGTGGTACCTCCTGAGTGTGTGTTTGGATTTCTGGTGTGACCGGGGCTCCTTGGCCTGTACGATGGCCCCGTTGTTGTCACAGAAAATTTCTAATGGATCTAGGATGCTTGGGACCACTCCTAACTAGAAATGAAATTTTTTAATCCAAACAACCTCTTTTGCAGCATTACTTGCTACAATATACTCGGATATGTAGTTGAGTCGGCAACGGTCTTTTTCTGCAAGCTTTTCCAGCTAACAGCACCACCGTTAAAAACTAAACCAGATTGCGATCTTGAGTCTTGAGTGCTGGTCTGAAAAGCAGCATCGACATAACCTTGTATGATGAGCTCTTCTTGACCACCATACACCAAGAAGTGATCCTTTGTCCTTTATAGGTACTTCAGAATCCCTTTTTACAGCAGACCAGTGCTTCTCACCAGGGTTTTGCTGAAACCTAGTGGTTATACTCAGTGCATGAGCAACATCCAACCTAGTAAATAACATAGCGTACATGATAGATCCAATAGCAGATGCATATGGGATTCTACTCATGTTCTCCCTTTCCTCTTTGGTTTTAGGGCACTGTTCTTTAGTCAAAGGAACTCCCAAAGCCAAAGGTATGTACCCTTTTTTTGAGTCTCCCATACTAAAATGCTTTAGTACTTTGTCTATGTACTTTTCTTGACTTAGTCCCAAAAGCCGATTCGATCTATCTCTATAGATTCGAATACCAAGTATTGTCTCGGCTTCACCTAAGTCTTTCATTGAGAAACATTTTCCCAACCATTGCTTAACCTTTTGCAATGTTGGAATGTCATTCCCAATGAGAAGGACTTCATCCACATATAGGACCAAAAATACTACTATGCTCCCACTAACCATCTTGTACACACAAGGCTCATCTTCTTGTGTAATGGGTTCTTGTTCCACAACTGGTTGTGAACTTGATCCCATTTCTAACTCATCCTTTATAGGAGTCTGTGGCACTTGAATTTCTCCAAGTTCTACTTTACTCCCACTGTCTTTCTTGAGAAGGAACTACTTTTCCAAGAAAACAGCCTTACGAGCAACAAATACTTTGTTCTCGGCTTGTGAGTAAAAGTAGTATCCCTTTGTTTCTTTAGGATAACCCACAAAAAAGTAGACACTAGATTTGGACTTTAGTTTGTCAGATGTTAATTTCTTAACATGTGCTTGACAGTCCCAAATCCTGAGAAAAGACATATTGGGTTCTTTCCCAGTCCATACCTCGTATGGTGTCTTCTCAACTACTTTAGTTGGAGTACGGTTCAATAGAAATGCAGTAGTTTCTAATGCATAACCCCAAAAAGAGATAGGAAGATTAGCTTGACTCATCATTGATCGAACCATGTCCAACAGAGTTTGATTTCTCCTTTCGGACACACCATTCCATTGCGGTGTTCCAGGAGGAGTGAGCTGTGAAATAATACCACACTCCTTTAGATGACTGTCAAACTCTTGGCTTAAGTATTCGCCGCCTCGATCTGATCGAATGGCTTTTATACTTTTACCAAGTTGGTTTTCTACTTCGTTCTTAAACTCTTTGAATTTCTCAAAAGTTTCAGACTTGTACTTCATTAGATGGACATAGCCATATCTACTGAAGTCATCTGTGAATGTCACGAAGTAGCTAAAACCACCTCTAGCATGTGTACTTAAAGGTCCACATACATCAGTATATATTAGTTCCAAGAAGCCATTAGTCCTTTCACCTTTCTTTTTAAAAGGACTCTTTGTCATTTTTCCATGCAAACATGGCTTGCATGTGTCATAAGACTCTAAGTCGAATGACCCAAGCACTCCAATTTTGTGGAGTCTTGAAATGCGTTTTTCGTTTGCATGTCCTAATCGACAATGCCAGAAGTAAGTAGGGTTCAATTCGTTTGACTTAACCCTCTTCATATTAATGTTGTATATGGACTCTTTGTTTTGTAGATCAAGGATATAAAGGCCATTTTGCAACATGGCATTGCCATAAGAAATGCCTTGGCGACGAATATGAGCATTGCCATTTTTAATAACAAAATCAAATTCATCATTATCCAAACATGAAACTGAAATAATGTTTCTGCTCATAGCAGGCACATAATAACAATTATTCAAAACAATACAAAGTCCGGAAGGTAAAGTGAGGTGATAGTCGCCTATCTCCATGGCAACAACTCGTGCTCCATTCCCCACATGGAGGTCCACTTCATTCTTCCCAAGTAACCGCCTATTTCTTAGCCCCTGCACATTTGAACAAATGTGAGAACCACAACCGGTATCCATTACCCAAGTGGTAGAAATAGAAAGGTTAATTTCAACAACAAAAATACCAGAACTGGATGCCTTGGCTCCATTCTTCTTTTGTTCTTCCTTGAAGAGAGCGCAATTCTTCCTTCAATGCCCTATTTTGTTGCAATGGAAGCAAGTGCTCTCACTCTCTTTGAGCTTCTACGCCTTGGGCTTGGATTGGGCCTGAGGTGCACTCCCACTTGACTTGAATCGAGTCAGGTCATTTTTGGGTTTTGCCTTTCCCTTTCCCTTAGCGGGTCCCTTTTTAATGCCCCCTTGAACCATCAATACGGGATTGGTCTTTCAAATGTTCTCTTCAGCATTCTTAAGCATCCCATGAAGCTCAGTGACTGACTTGTTCATTGCATGCATGTTATAATTCATCACAAATGGATCATAATCATCAGTCAATGAACCTAAGATCAAGTCAGTAGCCAATTCCTTTGGCACTAGTACCTCAAGCTTCTCAAGAGTATCAAGATACCCATTCATCTTGAGTACATGTGTACTAACAAGAGTACCCGTAGCCATCTTACAAGAAATTAAGGCCTTTGTTTTCACGAACCTCTCGTGACGAGCTTGCTCTTGGAACATCTCCTTGAGGTGCACCATGATCGCATAAGCCTCTTGGTCCATAAATTGCTTTTGCAAGTCAAGCACCATTGTGGCCAGCATCAAACATGTCACATCATTGGAGTCGCTCTTCTTGGTCTCAAAATTTTCCTTTTAAACCGCAGAGGCATTCCTAGTAGGTTCTTCAGGCAAGGGTGCATCCAAAACATACGACTTTTTCCTTGCTTAAGAACTATTCTTAAGTTTCGAGACCAGTCTATGAAATTGGTGCCATTCAATTTGTCCTTTTCAAGGACCGATCACAATGAGAAATTATTGTTTGAAGATGCCATTTTCAATCTACAATAAAATTTAGCAAGATTAAATGAGGTCTTATTTATGATCCCACCAACCGAATTAATATCCCTTTAAATAATTCGCGTTAGTGATTTAATGTGGGCCAAGATCCACTTTTCACAACAACTTATTAGTCAACCTGAGCTTGTACACCTAATAAGTTAAGTTACTTAGGTAGGAAAACTCCAATCATGTCTCGTACATGACTCTTGGATCAAATGGGCTAACATCTTAAGATGTCATAGTCTGGCAATGATGTGTAGTTGTTATGTTTTAATTGATAGGCTTGTTTTTGTAACTTATGCTATATAAAGTAACCTTATAATATTATAAAGATCTCATGGCATTTGGAAGTGTTGTTTTGCCATTTTAATTCTAATGGGTTTATATCATAGACATATGAGTATAGATAAAAAGATAATGGATAATTATGCTAGTATGGTTTAGTATTAATTTAAAGGTTATTCACATGATTATTAGTTGAATTTAAAGTCATAGGACATTGAGGCTTACATTATTATACATGGTAAATGTAGCATAAATGTAAATGTTACCATTGAATTTTTATGAATTTCATAAGTTGATATGAATGTTAAATTTATTCATTGTGATAAATCATTGTTGTATTTGAGACATGGTGTGTGCTTGTTGACGATCACTGTGAGTGGTCGTTTGTCATATTTTTAGTTCCCCACTAAGCTTTGTAGCTTAGCATAGGTGTTTCATCCGTGCAGGTTGTTGGGGTGAAATCTGCAGTTGGATGGCCAACTCAAGTCAACGAGAGAGACAATTATAGACTTGTATTTGGGCTCTTTGTATATAGTAATGATTTTGTGGTATTAAAGATATTGTATGTAAAAAAAATGTGTTAAACAGTTGTTGTAATGTGCAAAAGAGACTTTATCGTTCATTGAATAGTTTCTTTTAGAAGTGTAACACTCTTATATATTAAGTTTGATTATATGTTTATGTTACACAGTAATATATGTGTAATGAGTTGGATAAAGTGATATGTACAGATCATAGGATAAGGGTGCTACAATTAGTGGTATCAGAGCATAGGTTTAGCCATCTATGGGGGATAGGTGTCTATAGTTGTTAACATAGGAAACCATAGAGTGTTGGCCAATGCAGATATCCTGGTCTTGATATGTTAGATTGAAATGAGGTGATTCGATAGAATCTGATAAATGGGATATAAGGATAGTTATATAGGTGGGTAAAGGTATATGATTGAAGTTTCATAAATGGACTATGTGTATGATAGTATTTTCTTGGGATCTTAATCCCGGATCAAATAGTACATAAAATGCATATATAAAGGTATATTGGATTATGAAATAGGTATGTTAGAGAGATAAATAGTGATTATATAATTATGATACACTAGATGGAAATTTACTTAGTTGATAAAAATATCTATAGTTAAAGGTTCTGAGATTTCAAATTGAGGTGTAATTATGATGCTCTATATACCTGTTAGTATTTCCTTATCGAGTACGGGCAATTGACGAAGCATTATACATGGGTTGGGGCTAAAACATATACAGCAAATTAGAAAATGCATTTGCATCTTACTGCATACACGAAAGCATTATTTATTCATAACATAGCATAAAGCATCATAATACATGTACATGCCCCAACTGATAAAGAAAACTGACAGGATATATGTTAAGTATAGTACTGAGGCAATTTTATGATAATATCGCTCTTTATGGAGATTGAGTTAGAAGAGAAGTGAATTAAGACAAATTAGGCATCAAGGAAAGTTGACAGAGAGTATATAATGGAAGTTTATAGTGCTAGACATAGAAGTCTAAGAATTGATAGCGATACTTTTGAGCAAAGTATACCGGTATGAATTTTGAGGACGAAATTCCTTAAGAGGGAGAGAATTGTAAGGACCCAAAATAGGCCTTAGTAGAATTCAAGGGCAATTACATATTATTAAAGTCTGATTGAGCATTATTTGATGAATTATTAAGAGTTAATATATTAATTGAGGCAAAAATATTATTAAGTTATCAATAATTATGTGATCAATGTGTAAATTATATGGTATGAATTTTATAAGGCCATAATTAAATTATTATTGTTGGTTTAATAATGTTTAAGGGTGTAATTAAAGTAAAAAGTATTATTTTGAAGTAAATTTATAATTACGGCATCTTTAGGGGCAAATGTGACTAAATGAATAATTGAGAGGCCAATTTAAGGAAAGGAATAAATGGTGGGATTAATTTATAGAATAGATTAAATGGTGGGGACAAATTAACATGCAAACAAGTGTGGGCTTATTGTGTAACATGCAAATAGTTGGAGGATTAAAAGGGATATTTGGAGGGGACATGCTGATGTCATTTTTCCACTTAGCTCACCATGCAAGCAATGTTATTAGGAGTATATATAGGGTTTGTTCGGCCACACCAAGGGGATTTCTCATTTTTACTTTCTCTCTTTTACTCATCTCTTAACTTCCTCTAAAAGCTCTAAATTGATCTCTATAGTTTTCAAGAGGAAATCCTACTACAAGTTATTTAAATTAGAAGTTTTGAAAGGGGATTGGTAAGGGTTTAATGCAAGAGTACATGGATGTATGAAGAATTGGAAGGGATTGAGAGCAAATGGGAATAAATGGTGAAAAGATTGAAGGATTGATTTAAGGATTCAAAACAGGTTTGGGAACATCTTTCTCTTCATGCATGTATTATTTGTGTTGAAAAATGGATATAGTGTGATATTTGGAAATTTTACTCTTGCTGCATGAGGCTATTGTTGATGGATTTGTGGACTTATATATGAGAGAGATGCATTTTTAGTTGGTGATATGGTTTTTAGAGATATAAATGTAAGATTTTAACTTTGCATGTGTTATTTGATATAGCTAGGATAAATAAATTGTTAAAAGCTTGATTTGAGTTTATTTTAAAGTGATGTTAATATATAAATTTATAATCTAATGTATGAAATTATATTTGATGAGTAAATTGAAATATAACATCAAATTTTGATGTTTAAAGGAACATGCATGTGAGTTTTAAAAATTCTGGGTTTGGGTTCACTGGACCTAGCTATATTCATTTGGTGATATTTTGAGTTTGAGAATAGATAATTAGATGATTCCAATTGGGTGTTAAATTAGACGTATAGAAAAATATTTCATAAGAAGAAATCACACTCAAATTATGTCTCTTAATGGGTCATAACCTAGCTTGAAAATCGGATAAGTGTGCAGTCTTGTGCTCATGAACAGTCTTTAGTAATTTCAAGATATCTCGAGTTATAGAAATGATATTGCAAATATTTTTGATCTTATAGAAACTAGAAATGTATATCTATAACTTTTTAGAAGACAACTCTTTCTAAAAAGGCCTTTTACTATATCAAAAATGAAGTATAAGATTAAGTTATTAAGCAGTTTGCAGGATTCTGGGAACAAGGTGTAAAAGTCGTAGGGCCAGACATACTGTCGCGAGCGCGACACTTGCCGCGAGCGCGACACCATGATTTCTGCCCATAAATTTGCTTTTTATTCTCCTTTATCAGTATATTTGGCTACCCCCATGTGATACACATATAACTGAACAAAATAGGCCTTGAATGCAAGTATACGAGAGCTCTAAACTCATGTGTATATAGATTGGTATCAAAGGATATATATATAGATTTGCATGATTTGTATCATTTACATTGAAAATTGTCTATGAATGTATACCTATGCATCATGGAAATTGTGCATTAATAGTTAAGTTATAGTACCATGAATAATTATGAAATTATTGTTAATCATATATGTGTATGATAATATAATTGTGACATGATGTGTTGTTTAAAGATCATATGTTCAAGTATAAGTTCATGATGAAAGTTAAATGTGTGTGACATATGGTAACATATTGATATATGTATAGCATATGATTGATGAGTGATTGAGGTATACATATTGATAATCATGCTTACAAGAACAAGCTTACTAGATGCGAATGTACTACAGGTATGTACAATCTATGATTATATTTATCAGTGCATGAGCATGTAATTGCCCTATGAGATAGAAAATGATTAAATGTCATTTAATAGATGAGATTATATGCATGTCCAAATGGTATACTATAAGTACAGCTTTGAAGTATGAAATGAACATGAACATAGTGTTGCCTGCAATAGAGATCAAATGTGGGTATGAATACATACATGATAGTCAATATTAAAAATGCCACTCATGACTGTTCGTATGATACTTATGGTTTGAAATATTAACTCTACCTGTAAAGAAAAGAAGTAATATTACTAGTAGAATATATGTGTGCATATATATAGAAATGTATGATCTTACATGGTTGGGTTCGAAGCTTGAAAACTATTTTAGAGTAATGATTCAAAGAATATGTTAAAGTGAAATATATGAATGTCCTTACTTAATTGAAATGACATGATTAGGCATATGTGCTATTACATGTTAACATGCTAAAATACAAATCTACAGTGCTACAGACTAAATTATAGAAATCTTATTAAAGCATACAATGGTAATGTGATATGAGACTATATATATATTTACATAAATATGTATGGGTACAAATGGCATTATATAAGTATAGTCTTGACATGCGGAATAGTTACATGATTGAATAAGATTACAAGTATTAAATGGTAATACCCAACAGTGAATACGCTTACAGATTTACAGAAAGTTACACATGATTGTGTATATGAATGTATTGTTTACAGTTACACAAGAGTATACATGTGCATATAAGAATATGGATGAATAAATGAAAGATAAAGTAAATTGATTTTATTGCCTGCGTTGAGTCTAGGAAGTGGATAGATAGGCATGCCTATAAGAGTACCTTGCAGTTGCGATAGTTTCAACCTCGTTTGGGTTGTAGTTAACCCCGTTTGGGTGACTAAATAGACATGGTCCCGTTTGGATCATTTTCAACCCCGTTTGGGTTGTAGTCAACTCCGTTTGGGTGACTAAACAGACTTGTACCTTCGGGTGCCACCATTATAATCAATCAATTTATACCTCCGGGTATCTCTTTGGTGCCTTCGGGTGACCTATTATCTCTTTGGTGCCTCCGGGTGACCTAGTACCTTCGGGTACCACCGTATAACCCGTTATCCACCTCTTTAGAATAGTGCAGGCTGTACACCAAAGTTACCTTGGATAAGTTGATGGTATACATATGTGGGTTTTTTGTGATCAGAAGTCTTTTTCTAGATGTATGTCAATTCATGATATATGAAGGAGTTTTTATTAGGTTAAAGAGTATTATAATATTTAATGGATGCAACAATTTTATAATTGCATAAGCATATAAGTTAGACGGTATCAACCATTGTTTTTGAAATAGTTTTCTTATGATTATATTCAAATGTTCATATTGTTTATATGTATACATTTAGTGAATGTGTGTTTGTTATTTATGGTGTCATGTATGCATATCTAAAACCTATAAACTGGGTATAAAAGAATAGTCTGGCAATGATGTGTAGTTGTTATGTTTTAATTGATAGGCTTGTTTTTGTAACTTATGCTATATAAAGTAACCTTATAATATTATAAAGATCTCATGGCATTTGGAAGTGTTGTTTTGCCATTTTAATTCTAATGGGTTTATATCATAGACATACGAGTATAGATAAAAAGATAATGGATAATTATGCTAGTATGGTTTAGTATTAATTCAAAGGTTATTCACATGATTATTAGTTGAATTTAAAGTCATAGGACATTGAGGCTTACATTATTATACATGGTAAATGTAGCATAAATGTAAATGTTACCATTGAATTTTTATGAATTTCATAAGTTGATACGAATGTTAAATTTTATTCATTGTGATAAATCATTGTTGTATTTGAGACATGGTGTGTGCTTGTTGACGATCACTGTGAGTGGTCGTTTGTCATATTTTTAGTTCCCCACTAAGCCTTGTAGCTTAGCACGGGTGTTTCATCCGTATAGGTTGTTGGGGTGAAATCTGCAGCTGGATGCCCAACTCAAGTCAACGAGAGAGACAATTATAGACTTGTATTTGGGCTCTTTGTATATAGTAAAGATTTTGTGGTATTAAAGATATTGTATGTAAAAAAAAATGTGTTAAACAGTTGTTGTAATGTGTAAAAGAGACTTTATCGTTCATTGAATAGTTTCTTTTAGAAGTGTAGCACTCTTATATATTAAGTTTGATTATATGTTTATGTTACACAGTAATATATGTGTAATGAGTTGGATAAAGTGATATGTACAGATCATAGGATAAGGGTGCTACACTAAGATTCTATACTTTTATATAAGAATCTTCGAGTTGGGATTCTCCACTCCGGTGGGCTTCGTCTTGATTTACAAAGTCTTCAAATAAATTCTATTCTAAGAAATAAATGAAACTTTTACAATAAAATATAATGGCACGCAGGCCATATTTAATTACAAAAAACCCAGGGCCCATGAATGCACCATGCATATCCATTCATCACACCAAACTAGCAAATAAATATACATAGCATTCATGGATCAAACAAAGTCCAATTTTAATTAATTTAGCCAAGCTCATTAATGGAAATTGTGTACTTGAACCATTAAGAGATGACCCCGTGATGGGCCTGGGCCGAAGCCCAATGGACTAAATCCTCTTATTGAATAAGTTCTCTTAAAAGCCCAAAACACAAACTAGTTAGATTTTGTTGGATTTTAACGGTTACATGCATCACATACATGAGCGAAATTTTAAATTTTTTTTAACAATTAGATCTGATCCTGCCAGGAATACACAATATAACTATATGAGAATAAGAAAAATCACCTTTGATTTTTATTGAACAGTTGATTTTACTTCGCACCGGGTTGTCGCAAACCACAGTGTCCAAAATCGAACACCTCCAATGAGTAATCCACACTAGAGAGGGGTAAATTGAACCAACAAATTGGTGTTCAACTAGGGCTGGCCGAAATCCAAGAGGCTAGCAATGGAAGTGGCGCAAAAGGGAGAGAGAATTAAGAGAAATAGACTTTCCTTTTGTTTTAATCACTTAACCCTAATTCTCATTAGTTGGCCTTTTATAGTTAGGTTAAAATTCCAACTCCTTAATGAGATTGGGCTCTTTAAAATTGCTGGAGAATTATTAATTGGGCCTCTAGAATTAATTATAATCATTTGTGCTTAATTAAATCCAAATTAAATCTTTTCATAAAAGACCATGCACAAAATCCACAAACTAGGCCCTTTGTGCATTTAATTGGATTTAAATACCCAAATGGATTCCAAATCTAACCAAATTAAATATGTGAGTTTTATAACACTTATGTAACATATATAAATTAATTTGGTCCAAGAAAAAGCCCTCCAAGCCTTTCTGTATGGAGTTGGCGTGTAGCCCTCTTCTGGAGGGCTTCCTCCAACTTCTTCATTCCTTTGGCCCTTTATAATTTCTCCAATGGTCCTATTAATTATTATATCAGTCCTATAACACTTATAGTAGTCTTATAACACTTATAAGACAATAATAATTAATCATGAAATACATTATTTCATTTAGGTCCAATTTACAGAACATTTCTCAAAAGTTCCGCGGACAATTTTATTTGATCATAATTAATTAAACTCTTTAATTAATTATTATCATATTCTCCTCTCTACCTTTATAATAATATCAAATATTATTATCCTTGTCATTTTACCATTTTGCCCTTTTCTCTATATGTGTGTGACCTATTGGGTTCCTGTCCATATTGGCAGTATAATATGTAATTGTGAGTTCTATTCAAAACTCACATGATTTAAACTCCTTTAAATTATTTTATCAATCTCTATTGATATTTTGATACATCATTATACAAGTCATGATTGGCCTCCAGCTAGGCATCATGACTACCCAAATGTCAGGAAAGTCATGTGGTTTGACTGTACCCTTCCATAGAAACAGTTACCGTGCAATTACTCCTTTCACCACTCTTATCTCAATTAGATTCTGAGTATGGATTTCTGTTAACTCATATAAATCTAATTATATATGTTCTATTAATTTAATCATTGTTCCTAAAATGCCCTCCATGGATCTCCATCCATCTTGGCATATTACTCTGGCCAGATATTCTCTGAACAAGGCAATTATAGAATCATGTGAGATAACTTCCCTTGTTAAATCTGGGATGGTGAATCCTTTGTCAATCACTCAACTATATTCAAGTAGGTCATGATATACCCAATCTCCTAACTATGTTCACTCCCAGTTGGAAGTAATCAGTTATGGAGTCAAAGTATATCACTTGCTACTTAAGATAACTTTGGTGACCTCAAGTCTAAGGATACTTGCACAACCGCTATGAAGAGATTCCTCACTAACATAGATTTAATATCCATATGAGGATTCTCTTTGCAGGTCTCCAATGAACTTGTTCCTCTAACAAGCATCCACATGTTAGCTTTGATTATCATCCATAATCACAATTATGAGAACCATTGCTTGAACCATTCAAGAAGCATAACATGTGCTAGTATGTCCGAATTAATAATGTCCTATCTTGTTAATTCTATGACTAGGGATATTTAGATATTAACACATTTGCATGCGATAGACATCTCACATCATGAACACCTTCATGATTGCCTTTGCACTGTGTTTATAATATCTAGGACTTCATTTATTAATTTAAGATTTACAAACTCATGTATTCAAACACGGCATTAATAAATGAATGATGCCTTTTATTAAGAATATAAATTTCATACATGTGAAAAACATCCCTATTACATGGGCTCTAGGGCATACTCTCCAATAGATTTGTGCCATAAATCAACTCTAGTATAATTTCCAATTTTGTCATTTTTACATTTACGTCATACAGCCCATAAACATTAAAAATACATATAATATGTGCTAACATGAATTAAAACACAAAATCATGAAGAACATATATATATGGTACACGGCATGCATATAAAACAAACAAACAAACAACAAAACTAGTTGTTTAATGCTTATGTGATGCCACAAAAATGCACAAATACTTAAAACAATTTTATGAGTCATTTAATAAATTAAATAAGGTCATAAATATTGATTTAATATTCTATACCATTTTAATCTAAATGTGTTTTTACCATTTTAATCAAAACAAAACAAACAATGTTGATTAAACATGTAACAAACACAAACTAGTAATAGTTTTAAGTGATTTTAAAATTAATCAATTAAATTGTCATGGACCAGAACTGATATTTAATCTTTAAAAATCACTTACAAATATTCAAAAAATGTTTTTACATTTAATATTTAAAACTAGTTGTTAAACTTACAATTAACATGCCAAAATGCACCTAGTTTTAATATTAACATGTACCATAAGGTATTAGCAATTAAATCTGACCATTAATAGCTCCTAGAACATCTTAGGACAGTATATTAACATGTCATATTAATTATAATACCTATCTAATCAATTAAAATCGTTTTTACACCAAAACAATGCAAAAAGCTCAAAACAGAAAATTTCAGATTTGCATGTTTTCATAATGACGATTTTTAATTAATTTTTTTCATGCATATAAAGCACTAAAATAAGCATGTTTAGGCTCTGATACCACTGATGGAATATGACATGGTATGAATGTGATGATAACGCAGCGGAAAAACAAAAAATTTTTCATCATACATACCATACAAATCCGAAGTAAGAAACGAAACATGCAATTTTAGGGTTTTTGAAACTTACAACTTTTGATGCATTTTAAATCTTGAATTTGGTGATGACCAGCAACTAAGATGACTTTTCCGCCTTAGATCTCGATCACCAATGCCAAGGAACAACCTTTTATGCCACTCCTTCTATTCTCACACACACAATTGTACAATCGGCTTAAAATCGAGATTGCTAGCTCTCTTTTAAGGTATTGTGTAATGGATATAGTTTGAAGCTACAAAATTTGATTTTGTACTTCTCTTAGGTTGCTATTACTGCCCAAGAACACAAGAGAATGAGCAACAATCCTTTCTCCTTGTGAAAATTGGACCAAAAGAATTAAGAGAGAGAGAGAGAGGAGTTCACGCCAAACCTAGAAGGACTAGGGTTTCACGCCACAATCTTAGTCTCCTTTAGGGTTTTATTTCCTTTTAATATATATCCTTATCTTTTGGCAAGTGTTTGATCTGAATTTTACTATCTCAAGATAATTAATTCAACTTCAATCACTTCCTAAAAATAAGTAATATATATTGATTTAAACTCTTTTGAATTTAAAATTCAAATTTGAAATAAAACACAAGACATTTAATTAAATAAAATCACTTAATATAACTAGTGAGCATGTGCCGAAATTCCTTGATTTCCATCTTGGAATTTCGGCCACTTCATCTATTATTTAAATGATTTAATTTAATTTAAGTTATTTTAGGCTTTAATACTCAATTAACTTAATTAATACAAGATAATTAATTAATTGAAATTAAACCTTGTGGGATGAATTTTTCTCTCTCATGGACCAAGGTCAAATAGCAATTTTGTAACCCATTACACACATTAATTTGACTTTAATTAAAAGCCCAAATTAATGCCCAATACTTTATTTAAATATTTTAAGCCCAATGCTTTGTGTGCAATCCTATAGGTCCATTTAAAGTTGGCAATGAATTAATGAATTAATTCAAAGGCTATATATATTCTCTAGCAAGATATTATAACATTCCAAATTAAATGAAAATGCATATGGCATTTAGTGACCTAATGCAATTTTGCATAGTCCCTTACCCATAAATATCAGAATTAACATAAGGCATGGAACTAGTCATCCTTATATATATTAATTCCTTTCTTGATATCACAGAGACACTAAACTATCAGATAAATAATGATTACTCATTATTTCATCTGGGTATGGCCATACACTTCTCAGTTCACTGATCAAGTGGCCGATGATATTTTCTCTCTTATTAAGAGGGGTAATACCTTCACTTCTCTCATGCTCTCTAACATGAATCAATGCATACCCAATCATACCCGTACTTGTCACTCTGTTAAGAGCACGTTAGGTGTATATCAAAGTACACAGTAATTCATAAAGAGTTTCATAGAGATTTTAGGTCTAAGAACTCTGATACAAAACTTGCATATGAGAAACACTTATGACTTGTACCATGTAGTGTTCTCATGAGCGGATCGTATCCAGATACCATGTTCTTTAACATTTATCTATGATCTCTGATTGACACTCTTGTCCTAATGATCCGTAAGACAGAACTCATAATATCAGAGAGAGCATACTAGTCTTAATTCATTGTTATTCCCATAACAATGACTGACTAGGGATGTTTAGAATGAAGTCTCATTTGTTTCAAGGTCTTACAACCATGTACCTCACACATGATAACTTAAACCGAAATGACATTCTTGGATAGTTTTATCAATTGATATGCACAGGAATACAAAAGATAAAACAAATGCCTCATTTTATTAATTCAAAGTGTTTTATTATATTGCATTAGGGCTAGGGCTTACACTAACAATAAATTCATGGCAAGATTAGATTTATTGGTTAAAAATTTTAAATTTTTTTTATGCATGTGATGCATATAACCGAAAATTCCCAACATGGTATCAGAGCCTAGGTTTTGCCATGAATCTACAATTCTATATTTTTTGAGAAATAGTGTTTATTTTTTAATTATTTATTTCATGAACTTTAAAATATCATATTTGATTGTTCATGAATGAGAAATATTTATTTCTAGATGTATGTGATCAAATATATAAAATTAAAAATAAAAATAATTCTTTTGAGAAAAGAATCATTGTTTTTGGCGTGTAGAGTTTTTACTTTTCAATAAAGTTTAGGGGATGTTCTAAATTAAATTTTTATTGATCCAATCTAAAATTATTTTGATGATAATTTATGTGTTTATTATGTGATATTAAGCCATAGGATCAAACAAAATTTAAATTGAATAAGTTTTGCATGAAAACTAGTTTAATCAAAAAGTTCGATAAATTGGTGTTCTTCGTGTGTTCTTGGTTTGTTCTTGGTGAGTTCATGTTTAGAACGATTTTTAATCTTCTAAATTTGATATATCTAATATATTAATGTGTTTTTAATTAATTGGATTAATTAAAATGGGCCTTGTATTAATTGGATTAATTTTAATTCATTAAAACCACTTAATAGGTTTAATTATGTTTACGGACTTGATTTAAATTAGTGAATGGCTTGGTGGGCCCAAGAAACTAATTTAAATTAATTATTCCAAAAAGCCCAAATGGTTCAAAAGATACAAAACTAGTTTATGGGTTTCGGCCTACCCTTTGTTTTAAGCCCAAAATTAATTATTTAATTATTTAATATGATTAATTAATTAAATAATCAATTAATAATTAATTAATAATCAATTAGATTTATAATTAAGGCAAGAACATATGAATGTAAAAGGGTTTCCTAAAATGAAAGTTTCCAAAATGGAAAAAGTTTCCTAATTTGATCACATTATTAAAATAACTCAAAAGTAAGTTTCAAGAGTCGAAACATAGTATGTATTCCATTATATAGTTTTACTTTATACATTAGAAATGCATATAAGGGTGTATGATTGGCATGATGGATAATTACGAATAAAGGCCCAATGTGATTGAGCATAATGCATGTTTCGGCCCAATGAGGACTTTCATGTCCCGTCCACTTGTTTTTGGTTTATATTTCTTTTTCAAATTGTAATATGTAATTAGATTACTTAAATTAGAATTAGAGATAAAAATGAAGACTACTATTAAGGAGCAAGATGGGCCGAACGGAGATCCAAAAAGATTGAAGATAATGTAAATATTTTTCTTGTTTGAATCATGCATATTACCTAGGTTCGATCTTTTGATTTCCCTTTTGGCTCGGGGAGATCAATGTAGTAAAGTCCACAACTATATCATATTTGTATGCTTATATTTATGTGATAGATATATGATGCATACCAATGTATGCCAACCATGTACGATGAGACTTAATTAATTAAATCCTCCAAACTAATACTGAGGTATATAAGCCTTCCATTAATTTAAGGAGAACAAGAGTTCTCTATAGTGTGGGTTGTTGACCACAATCAAGCTCACATTATATAGAATATGTTCGAATCTAATTAAATGGGTCATCTTAGCTAGCCCATTAGCTTGTTGACCATAATCAAGGCTAATGGTTATAGAGGCAAGATTAGGTAATGCATATATGATATGCATGTATCAAGAGTTGATAACCTAATGATCTAATAGTTGTGTGGAGACACAATTAGTATAGAGATACTTACCTTTCAAGGGTATAGAGTTTTGATTTATTGACCACAGTCAGGGTCAAATTTTATATTAAGGATTGGATATTTGCCCACTAAGAAAACCATCGGGTTTTCTCGGATTAAATAGTGAGGGCTATTAATTTGCAATAAAATAGTGGGAGTAAATGGATTAATTAAAGACCTAATTAATGCATACATATATATGAACATACTCTCATATGTTTTCTTTTCACATCTATGTCATCATCGTGAGCACATCGAACATTAACATACGATCAATCTTGGATAACAAGCTAGTTGGCAGCAATTATTCTGATTGGATCAGAAAAGTGAGAATTGTTCTCAGAGTTAAAAAGATCCATTATGTCTTGGATAAAGATCCACCATCACTTCCATCAGATGATGCCATTGATGAGATCAAGGGCACTTATCAAAAATAGATGGAGTATAGTGAAGCAGCGGTATGTCTGATGCTGGGTACTATATTCTCAGAGCTTTAGAAGCAATATGAGATGATAGATGTTAGAACCATCATATTGCATCTAGAGGATCTTTATTCTTCTCAGGCTAGAACTAAGTAATATGAGATTGCTCAAGCTCTATTTAGCTACAAAATGGTGGAAGGCACTTCGGCTGCTACTCATACATTAAAGATGTATGGGTATATTGAGCATTTGAGTAGACTTGGCTATGTAATGGATAATGATCTATACATAGATTTAATCTTGTACTCGTTAGATCTAAGTTATGCACCTTTCGTGCTTAACTTCAACATGAACAAGATCCAAGTAACCATTTCTGAGTTAATCAACATGCTCAAAACAGCTGATGGATCCTTCAAGAAGGATTCAAAAAGTGCCATGGCTGTCACTTCTATTAAAGGCAAGAAGCAGAAGAAGAAGAAGATGACCAAGGTGCAGCCAAAGAATGGTGGGGTTTCCAAGAAGAAGGTTGCTAAGAAAGAGAATCCTAAAGGAACTTACTTCCATTGTGGAAAAGAAGTTCATTGAAAACATAACTGCAAGACCTATCTAGATTCTCTCAAGGAGAAGAAGCAAGCTGATGCTTCTACTTCAGGTATTCATGTGATTGAAATTAATACTTATTCTATTGCTTTAAAACAATCTTAGGTATTAGATACTAGACGTGGATCTCATTTGTGTAATGATCTACAAGAGCTTAAAAGTAGTAGAAGAGTTGGAAAGGCAGAAATATGTCTATGGTTAGCTACTGGATAAAACATCTCTACAACAGTTATGGGGACTTACCATTTGCCTCTTCCAAGTGGATTAATATTGGAATTAAATAATTGTTATTATGTTCCAGCTTTATCCAAAATTATTATTTCTTTCAGTTGTTTATTAAATGATTATGACATTTCTTTAAAAGACAAATGTTGTTATATTTTTAAGAATAATATGTTTTATGCTAAAGCTATCATTGAGAATGGTATATTTTTTTTATTTAATTAAAGAAGTGCATAATGTGGATACCAAGAAAATGAAACAAGATAATCTAAATACCTCATATTTATGACATTGTCATTTAGGCCATATAAATGAGATATGCATGACCAAATTACACAAATAAGGTGATTTAGGGTCATTTGATTATGAATCATTTGATACATGTGAATCTTGTTTATTAGGAAAAATGACAAAAGCTCCCTTTATTGGTAAAGGAGAGTGAGCTAAAATGGTTTTGGACTTAATACATTTAGATGTATGTGGTCCAATGACTACACATGCCAGAAGAGGTTACTCCTACTTCATTACTTTCATAGATGATTATTCCAGGTTTGGATATATCTATCTAAAGAAATATAAGTAAGAAGCATTTGAAAAGTTCAAAGAATTCAGAAATGAAGTAGAGAAGCAACTTGGCAAGAGTATTAAGACACTTAGATCAGATCGAGGTCGAGAGTACTTAAGTCAAGAATTTCAAGATTATCTTAGAGATAATGGGATTTTATCTCAATGGACTCCACCATATACACCACAACATAATGGTGTATCTAAAAGGAAAAATTGAACACTATTAGATATGGTTCGATCTATGATGAGCCGAGCAAAGTTGTCTAAGTCCTTTTAGGGATATGTACTAGAAACTACTGTTTATGTGTTAAATAGAGTTCCTAGTAAATCGGTTGATGTTACTCCATATGAGATATGGAATAAGAGTTAGAGAGTATGCCTTAGAGCCCATGTAATAGGGATGTTTTTCATATATATAAAATTTATATTTTTAATAAAAGGCATCATTCATTTATTAATGCTATGTTTAAATACATGAGTTTGTAAATCTTAAATTAATAAATGATGTCCTAGATATTATAAACACAGTGCAAAGGCAATCATGAAGGTGTTCATGATGTGAGATGTCTATTGCATGCAAATGTGTTAATATCTAAATATCCCTAGTCATAGAATTAACAAGATAGGACATTGTTAATTCGGACAGAATAGCATATGTTATGCTTCTTGAATGGTTCAAGCAGTGGTTCTCATAACTGTGATTATGGAAGATAATCAAAGCTAACATGTGGATGCTTGTTAGAAGAACAAGTTCATTGGAGACCTGCAAAGAGAATACTCACATGGATATTAAATCTATGTTAGTGAGGAATCTCTTCATAGCGGTTGTGCAAGTATCCTTAGACTTGAGATCACCAAAGTTATCTTAAGTAGCAAGTGGTATACTTTGACTCCATAACTGATTACTTCCAACTGGGAGTCAACGTAGTTAGGAGATTGGGTATATCATTATCTACTTGAAGATAGTTGAGTGATTGACAAAGGATTCACCATCCTAGATTTAATAAGGGAAGTTATCTCACATGATTCTATAATTACCTTGTTTAGAGAATTTCTGGCCAGAATAAAATGCCAAGATGGATAGAGATCCATGGAGGGCATTTTGGGAACAATGGTTAAATTAATAGAACATACATAATTAGATTTATATGAGTTTACAGAAATCCATACTCAAAATCTAATTGAGATAAGAGTGGTGAATGGAGTAATTGCACGGTAACTGTTTCTATGGAAGGGTACAATCAAACCACATGACTTTCCTGACATTTGGGTAGTCATGATGCCTAGCTAGAGGCCAATCATGAATTGTATAATGATGTATCAAAATATCAATAGAGATTGATAAAATGATTTAAATGAGTTTATATCATGTGGGTTTTGAATAGAACTCACAATTACATATTATACTGTCAATATGGACAGGAACCCAATAGGTCACACACATATAGAGAAAAGGGTAAAATTATAAAATGACAAGGATAATAATATTTGATATTATTACGAAGGTAGAGAAGTGAATATGATAATAATTAATTAAAGAGTTTGATTAATTATGATCAAATAAAATTGTCCGCGGAACTTTTGAGAAATGTTCTGTAAATTGGACCTAATTGAAATAATGTATTTCATGATTAATTGTTATTGTCTTATAAGTTTTATAGGGCTACTATAAGTGTTATAGGACTGGTATAATAATTAATAAGTCCATTGGAAGATTATTAAGGGCCAGAGGAATGAAGTAGTTGGGGAAAGCCCTTCTGTAAGGGCCACATGCCAAGTCCAAAACAAAAAGACTTAATGGCCTATTTCATGTACTAAATTAATTTATATATGTTACATAAGTTTTATGGAACTCACATATTTAATTTGGTTGGATTTGGAATCCATTTGAGTATTTAAATCCAATTAGTTGCACAACGGGCCTAGTTTGTGGGTTTTGTGCATAGTCTTTTATGAAAAGGTTTAAATTGGATTTAATTAAGCACAAATGATTATAATTAATTCCAGAGGCACAATTAATAATTCTCTAGCAATTTTAAAGAGCCCAATCTCATTAAGGATTTGGAATTTTAACCTAACTATAAAAGGCCAACTAATGAGGAATTATGCTTAAGTGATTAAAACAAAAAGAAAGTCTTTTTCTCTAATCTCTCTCTCCTTTTTGTGCCAACTCCAAGCTAGCTTCTTGGAATTTCGTCCAACCCTAGTTAAACACCAATTTTTTGGTTCAATTTATCCCTCTCTAGTGTGGATTACTCATTGGAGGTGTTCGATTTTCGATACTGTGGTTTGCGACAACCCAATGCAAAGTAAAATCAACTGTTCAACAAAAATCAAAGGTGATTTTTATTATTCTCATATAGTTATATTGTGTATTCATGGCAAGATCGGATCTAATGGTTAAAAAATTTTAAAATTTCGCTCATGTATGTGATGCATGTAACCGTTAAAATCCAACATGGTATCAGAGCCTCGGTTTTGCCATGGATATACAATTCTATATTTTTCTGCGGAATAAGTTTTGTTTTGTTTTGAGTTATTTATTTCATGAAATTTAAACTATTAGATTTTATTGTTCATGAATGAGAAATATTGATTTCTGGTTGTATGTGTGATCAAATAAATTTGGTGGAAACAAAAATGAAACTTTTGAAGGATTGTGATTAGGGTTTGGAGTGAAACCCTAGGTGATTTAAGGGGCTGTTCTAATTTAATTTCTTATGGATCCATTAAAACATCATTTATATGATATTTTATGTATTTAATATGGGATATTAAGCCATAAGATCGAACGAAATTAAAATCGAACAAGTTTTGCATGAAAACTAGTTTAGTCGAAAAGTTCGATAAATTGTTCTTCATATGTTCTTGGTTAGAACGATTTTTAATCTTATAAATCTGATATATATGATATATTAAAGTGTTTTTAATTAATTGGAATAATTAAAATGGGCCTTAAATTAATTTGATTAATTTTAATTCATTAAAACCATTTAATGGGCTTAATTATGTTTACGGACTTGGTTTAAATTAGTGAATGACTTGGTGGGCCCAAGGAGCTGATTTAAATTAAAAATTATAAACATTAATTAAGTTTATTAATGGTTATTAAGGGCTGGAGTGGGCTTGGCTCATTCCAAAAGGCCCAAATGGTCCTAAAGACACAAAACTAGTTTGTGTGTGAACACATTTAGGGTTCACTTTTGTGGGTTTTGGCCCACCCTTGGTTTTAAGCCCAAAATTGATTCTTTTAATTATTTAATATGATTAATTAATTAAATAATCAATTTATATTTAATTAATAATCAATTGGATTGATTATTAAGGCAAGAACACATGCATGCAAAAAGGTTTCCTAAAATGAAAGTTTCCAAAATGAAAAAGTTTCCTAATTTGATCACATCATCAAAATAACTCAAAATATTGTTTCAAAAGTTGAAACAAGGTTTAGTAATCCATTTATTTATGCATTAGAAAGGCATATAAGGGTGTATGATTGGCATGATGGATAGTTATGACAAAGCCCAATGTGATTGAGCATTATGAATGTTTTGGCCCAATGAGGACTTTCATGTCCCGGCCACTTGTTTTTTGTTTGTATTTCTTTTCAAGTTGTAATATGTAATTAGATTACTTAGATTAGAATTAGAAATAGAGATGGAGACCACTATCAAGGAGCAAGATGGGCTGGATGGAGATCCAACAAGCTTGAAGATAATGTAATTATTTTTCTTGTTTGAAACATGCATACTACCTAGGTGTGACCTTTTGATTTCCCTATTGGCTCGGGGAAATCAATGTAGTGAAGTCCATAACTATACCATATTTGTATGCTTATATTTATGTGATAGATATAGGATGCATACCAATGTATGCCAACCATATATGATGAGACTTAATTAACTAAAACCCTCAAACAAATACTAAGGTATATAAGCCTTCCATTAATTTGAGGAGAACCAGAGTTCTTTATAGTGTGGGTTGTTGACCACAGTCAAGCTCACATTATATCGAATATGTTCAAATCTAATTAAATGGGTCATCTTAGCTAGCCCATTAGCTTGTTGACCACAGTCAAGGCTAATGGTTCTAAAGGCAAGATTAGGGAATGCATATATGATATGCATGCATCAAGAGTTGATAACCTAATGATCCAATAGTTGTGTAGAGACACAATTGGTATATAGATACCTACCTTTCAAGGATATGGAATTTAGCTTGTTGACCACAGTTAAGGTCAAATTACATATCAAGGATTGGATATTTGTCCACTAAGAAAACCATCGGGTTTTCTCGGATTATATAGTGAGGGCTATTAATTTGCAATAAAATAGTGGGAGTAAATGGATTAATTAAAGACCTTATTAATGCATACATATATATGAACATACTCTCATATCTTTTCTTTTTCACATCTAGGTCATCATCAAGAGCACATCAAACATTAATATACGATCAATCTTGGATAACAAGCTGGTTGGCAACAACTATTCTAACTGGATCAGGCAAGTGAGAATTATTCTCAGAGCTGAAAAGATCCACTATGTCTTGGATAAAGATCCACCACCAGTTCCATCAGATGATGCCATTGATGAGATCAAAAGCATTTATCGAAAATACATAGAGGATAGTGAAGCAGCAGCATGTCTGATGCTGGATGCTATGTCCTCGGAGCTTCAGAAACAACATGAGATGATGGATGCTAGAACCATCGTTTTGCATCTAGAGGAGCTTTATTCTTCTCAGGCTAGAACTGAGCAATATGAGATTGCTCGAGCTCTATCTAGCCGCAAAATGGTGGAAGGCACTTCAGCTACTGCTCATGCATTGAAGATGTATGGGTATATTGAGCATTTGAGTAGACTTGGCTATGTTATGGATAATGATCTATACATAGATTTAATCTTGTACTCGTTGGCTCTAAGTTATGCACCTTTCGTGCTTAACTTCAACATGAACAAGATCCAAGTATCCATTCCTGAGTTAATTAATATGCTCAAGACAGTTGATGGATCATTTAAGAAGGATCCAAAAAGTGTCATGGTTGTCACCTCTGCTAAAGGCAAGAAGCAAAAGAAGAAGATAACCAAGGCGCAGCCAAAGAATGGTGGGATCTCCAAGAAGAAGGTTGCCAAGAAAGAGAATCCCAAAGGAACTTGCTTCCATTGTGGAAAGGATGGTCATTGGAAGCGTAACCGCAAGGGCTATCTAGATTCTCTCAAGCAGAAGAAGCAAGCTGATGCTTCTACTTCAGGTATTCATATGATTGAAATTAATACTTACTCTATTGCTTCAAAACAATCTTGGGTATTAGATACCGGATGTGGATCTCATTTATGTAATGATCTACAGTGGCTTAGAAGCTTTAGAAGAGTTGGAAAGGCAGAGATATGTTTACAGTCAGCTACTGGATAGAACATCTCTACAACAGTTGTGGGGACTTACTATTTGCCTCTTCCTAGTGGATTAGTACTGGAATTAAATAATTGTTATTATGTTCCAGCTTTATCCAAAAGTATTATTTCTTTTAGTCGTTTGATGAACGATTATGATATTTCTTTAAAGGACAAATATTGTTACATTTTTAAGAACAATATGTTTTATGCAAAAGCTATCATTGAGAATGGTATATTTGTTCTTGATTTAATTAAAGAAGTACATAATGTGGATACCAAGAGAATGAAACATGATAATCTAAATACCTCATACTTATGGCATTGTCGTTTAGGCCATATAAATGAAAAACGCATGACCAAATTACACAAGTCAGGTGATTTGGGATCATTTGGTTATGAATTATTTGATACATGTGAATCTTGTTTATTGGAAAAAATAACAAAAACTCCCTTTATTGGTAAAGAAGAACGAGCTAAAATGGTTTTGGACTTAATACATTCATATGTATGTGGTCTAATGACTACACATGCCAGAGGAGGTTACTCCTACTTCATTACTTTCATAGATGATTATTCAAGGTTTGGATACATCTATCTAATGAAATATAAGTCTGAAGCATTTGAAAAGTTCAAAGAGTTCATAAATGAAGTAGAGAAACAACTTGGCAAAAGTATTAAAACACTTAGATCAGATCGAGGTGGAGAATACTTAAGTCAAGAGTTTCAGAATTATCTTAGAGATAATGGGATTTTATCTTAATGGACTCCACCATATACACCACAACACAATGGTGTATCTGAAAGGAGAAATCGAACACTATTAGATATGGTTCGATCAATGATGAGCCGAGCAGACTTGCCTAAGTCCTTTTAGGGATATGCACTAGAAACTGCTATTTATGTTTTAAATAGAGTTCCTAGTAAATCGGTTGATGTTACTCAATATGAGATGTGGAATAACAAGAAACCCACGCTTTCTCATATGAAAGTATGGGGTTGTCCTACTTATGTGAAGAGGACAATGTCAGACAAACTGGATGTTAAGTCTGAAAAATGTTTATTTGTGGGATATCCAAAAGAAACGTTTGGATATTATTTCTATCATCGCTTTGAACAAAAGGTGTTTGTTTCAAGGTATGCTGTCTTCTTGGCAAGAGAATTTCTCCTACGAGAGGACAGTGGGAGTAAAATTGAACTTGTTGAAGTTCAAGACCCACAAATAGAAGATGATCAACTGATTGAACACGAAACTGAATTTCATAATGATGAGATTGCAGTTTAACCTGATTATACACAAAATCCAAAAAGATATACTAGGATGCATTCTATCCCTGTGAGATATGGATTTCACATTGATTCGGATAGAGGCATAATTGTAGTAGAGGACAATGAGCCTACAAGCTATCAAGAAGTTTTGAACAATTCAGAACGTGATTTATGGCTTAAGGCTATGCAGTCTGAAATGGACTCCATGTATGGGAACAAAGTATGGACTTTAACTCAACCACCTGAAGGGATAAAACCCATAGGGTGCAAATGGGTCTTCAAAAAGAAGATCGATATGGAAGGTAATATAGTTACCTATAAAGCTCGCTTAGTAGCAAAAGGTTATTGTTAAATAGAAGCTATTGACTATGATGAAACTTTTTCTCCTGTAGCGATGCTTAAGTCTATAAGAATATTTTTAGCCATTGCAGCTCATTATGATTATGAGATTTGGCAAATGGATGTGAAGACAGCTTTTCTTAATGGAAATCTTACTGAGGATGTGTATATGACACAACCAGAAGGGTTCACATTAGGAAATGGTGAAAAGGTATGCAAGCTTCAAAGATCCATTTATGGATTGAAGCAAGCCTCTAGGAGCTGGAACATTCGATTCAATGAGACAAGCAAAGAGTTTGGTTTCTCACAGAATGAAAATGAACCTTGTGTGTATAAAAGGGTCAGTGGGAGTGCAATTGTCTTCCTAGTTCTATATATAGATGACATATCGATCATAGGAAATGACATTTCTCTTCTACAATCTGTTAAAATATGGTTATCCAAGCAATTCTTCATGAAAGACCTTGGAGAAGCATCCTATATTCTGGGAATAAGGATCTATAGAGATAGATCCAATACGTTGCTAGGTCTTTCCCATGGTGCATGGGAAATACCTTTCTAAGTCTATGTGTCCGCAGACACTAGAGGATAGAGAGAGCATGAATAGAATACCATATGCATCTGCAATTGGTTTTATCATGTATGCTATGTTATGTACACGTCCAGATGTAGCATTTGCTTTGAGTGTCACAAGCAGATTCCAATCAAATTTTGGAGAGGAACACTGGGTAGCTGTCAAGAATATCTTTAAGTACTTGAGAAGGACTAAGGATATATTCTTGGTATATAGAGAGGGAAATTTGGAAGTAAATAGGCATACAGATGCCAGCTTTCAATCTTACAAAGATGATTGTAAATCACAGTCTAGTTATGTGTTCATAATGGGAGGAGGAGCAGTTAGATGGAAAAGTTCCAAACAAGAAACAACTCCTGATTCCATGATGGAAGCTGAGTACATTGCTGCTTCAGAAGCAGCCAAAGAAGCAGTCTAGATCAAAAAGTTCATAATTGAACTAGGAGTGGTGCCTAACGTTATTGATCCGATTCCTTTATATTGTGACAACAATGGAGCCATTGTGCAAGCAAAGGATCCACTATTTCATCAGTGATCCAAGCATGTTCTCAAACGCTACAATCTCATAAGGGAAATAGTAGCTAGAAATGATGTGAAAATAGAAAGGATTCCTACAGATGACAATGTGGCGGATCCCCTCACTAAAGCACTTTCCCAGATTAAGCATGATCACCATATAAATAGCATGGGTCTGAGACATATGAGTGATTGGCTCTAGTGCAAGTGGGAGATTGTTAGAGAGTATGCCCTAGAGCCCATGTTATAGGGATGTTTTTCATATGTATAAAATGTATATTCTTAATAAAAGGCATAATTCATTTATTAATGCTATGTTTAAATACATGAGTTTGTAAATCTTAAATTAATAAATGAAGTCCTAGATAATATAAACACAGTGCAAAGGCAATCATGAAGGTGTTCATGATGTGAGATGTCTATTTCATGCAAATGTGTTAATATCTAAATATCCCTAGTCATAGAATTAACAAGATAGGAAATTGTTAATTCGGACAGACTAGCACATGTTATACTTCTTGAATGGTTGAAGAAGTGGTTCTCATAACTGTGATTATGGAAGATAATCAAAGCTAACATGTGGATGTTTGTTAGAAGAACAAGTTCATTGGAGACCTGCAAAGAGAATACTCACATGGATATTAAATCTATGTCAGTGAGGAATCTCTTCATAGTGGTTGTGCAAGTATCCTTAGACTTGAGATCACCAAAGTTATCTTAAGTAGCAAGTGGTATACTTTGACTCCATAACTGATTACTTCTAACTGAAAGTGAACACAGTTAGGAGATTGGGTATATCATGACCTACTTGAAGATAGTTGAGTGATTGACAAAGGATTCACCATCCCAGATTTAATAAGGAAAGTTATCTCGCATCATTCTATAATTACCTTGTTCAGAGAATCTCTGGCCATAGCAAAATGCCAACATGGATAGAGATCCATAGAGGGCATTTTGGGAACAATGGTTAAATTAATAGAACATACATAATTAGATTTGTATGAGTTGACAGAAGTCCATACTG
The DNA here is from genome assembly GCA_037975025.1 of Excoecaria agallocha. NCBI lineage: Eukaryota > Viridiplantae > Streptophyta > Magnoliopsida > Malpighiales > Euphorbiaceae > Excoecaria > Excoecaria agallocha. The sequence continues at coordinate 84,237,670 of CM075808.1, read as the reverse complement.
AGAATCTAATTGAGATAAGAGTGGTGAAAGGAGTAATTGCACGGCAACTGATGGAATATGACATGGTATGAATGTGATGATAGCACAGCGAAAAAACAAAAATTTTTATCATACATACCATACAATTCCAAAGCAAGAAACGAAACATGCAATTTTAGGGTTGTAGAACTTACAACTTATGATGCCTTTTGAAAATTGAATTTGATGATGCCCAGCAACTAAGGTGACTTTATCCACCTTAGGTCTCGATCACCAATGCTAAGGAACAGCCTTTTACGCCACTCCCTCTATTCTCACACACACAATTGCACCGACGGCTTAAAATCGAGATTGCTAGCTCTCTTTTTTTGGTATTGTGTAAAGGCAATGGTTTGAAGCTACAAAATTTGATTTTGTACGTTTTTTAGGTTGCTATTACTACCCAAGATCACAAGAGAATGAGGAATGATCCTTTCTCCTTGTGAAAATTGGCCAAAATAATTAAGTGAGAGAGAGAGAGAGAAGTTCACGCCAAAAACCTAAAGAAAAAGCTAGTTTTACGTTTTTCTTTCTTTTAATATATATGAGTTCACGCAAAACCTAAAACCAATTTCTTTTTGTTTCACGTTTATCTTTCTTTTAATATATATATTATCTTCATTTCTTTTAAGTGATCAATCTAAAATCTACTACCATAAGATAATTAATATTATCTAGAGATAATTAATTTTAGCCTTTATCACTTAATTAAAATAAGTAATATTTATTGATAAAAACTCTTTTAATTTATCCAAGATAAAAATAAAAGACATATTAATCAAATTAACCACTTAATAAAAGAATTAATCATGTGCCAAAATTCCATTGATATTATCTTGGAATTTCGGCCACACCATCCAATTATCAAGTGAATTAATTTAATTAAAATCCATTAGGCTTTAATACTCAATTAATTAAATTCACACAAGATAATTAATTAATTGAAATTAAACCTTTTGGGCTGAATTTCTCTCTCTCATGGGCCAAGGTCCAATAGCAATCTAATAACCCATTACACACATTAATTTGACTTTAATTAAAAGCCCAAATTAATGCCCAATACTTAATTAAAATATTTTAAGCCCAATGCTTTACGTGCAATCCTATAGGTCCATTTAATGTTGGCAATGAATTAATGAATTAATTCAAAGGCTATATATATTCTCTAGCAAGATATTATAGCATTCAAAATTAAATGAAAATGCATATGGCATTTAGTGACCTAATGCAATTTTGCATGGTCCCTTACCCATAAATATCAGAATTAATATAAGGCATGGAACTAGTCATCCTTATATATATTAATTCCTTTCTCGATATTCCAGTGACACTGAACTCTCAGATAAATAATGATTACTCATTATTTCATCTCGGTATGGCCATACACTTCTCAGTTCACTGATCAAGTGGCCAGTGATATTTTCTCTCTTAACGAGAGGGGTAATCCCTTCACTTCTCTCATGCTCTCTAACATGAATCAATGCATATCCAATCATACCCGTACTTGTCACTCTGTTACGAGCACGTTAGGTGTATGTCAAAGTACACAGTAATTCATAAAGAGTTTCATAGAGATTTCAGGTCTAAGAACTCTGATACAAAACTTGCATATGAGAAACACTTATGACTTGTACGATGTAGTGTTCTCATGAGCGGATCGTATCCAGATACCATGTTCTTTAACATGTATCTATGATCTCTGATTGACACTCTTGTCCTAATGATCCGTAAGACAGAACTCATAATATCAGAGAGAGCATACTAGTTTTAATTCATTGTTATTCCTATAACAATGACTGACCAGGGATATTTAGAATGATGTCTCATTTGTTTCAAGGTCTTACAACCATGTGCCTCACACATGATAACTTAAACCAAAACAACACTCTTGGATAGTTTTATCAATTGAGATGCACAGGAATACAAAGGATAAAACAAATGCCTCATTTTATTAATTCAAAGTGCTTTATTACAATGCATTGGGGCTAGGGCTTACACTAACAATCTCCCACTAGCACTAGTCCCAATTAGGCATAGCCCTAAGACCGAACACTCTCAAATGAGCTTCGTGCAGATTTGGACGCAATTGTTTCGTCAAAGGATCTGCTACATTGTCTTCATTTGCTATCTTACTAACCTTGACGTCCCCACGATCAATGATTTCTCTGATCAGGTGGTACCTCCTGAGTATGTGTTTGGATTTCTGGTGTGACCGGGGCTCCTTTGCTTGTGCGATGGCCCCGTTGTTGTCACATAAAATTTTTAATGGATCTAGGATGCTTGGGACCACTCCTAATCCAGAAATGAAATTTTTAATCCAAACAGCCTCTTTTGCAGCCTCACTTGCTGCAATATACTCAGATTCTGTAGTTGAGTCGGCAACGGTTTCTTGCTTTGTGCTTCTCCAGTTGACAACACCACCGTTCAAAACAAAAACAAACCCAGATTGCGATCTAGAATCCTGAGTGCTGGTCTGAAAAGCAGCATCGGCATAACCTTGTATGACGAGCTCTTCTTGACCACCATACACTAAGAAGTGATCCTTAGTCCTTCACAGGTACTTCAGAATTCCTTTTACAGTAGACCAGTGCTTCTCACCAGGGTCTTGCTGAAACCTACTGGTTATACTCAGTGCATGAGCAACATCCAATCTAGTACATAACATAGCGTACATGATAGATCCAATAGCAGATGCATATGAGATTCTACTTATGTTGTCCCTCTCCTCTTTGGTTTTAGGGCACTGTTCTTTAGTCAAAGGAACTCCCAAAGCCAAAGGTATGTACCCTTTCTTTGAGTCTCCAACCAAAATTACCTAAAACGCTTTAAGTACTTTGTCTATGTTAGAGAGTATGCCCTAGAGTCCATGTAATAGGATGTTTTTCATATGTATGAAATTGATATTCTTAATAAAAGGCATCATTCATTTATTAATGCTGTGTTTGAATACATGAGTTTGTAAATCTTAAATTAATAAATGAAGTCCTAGATATTATAAACATAGTGCAAAGGCATTCATGAAGGTGTTCATGATGTGAGATCTCTATCGCATGCAAATGTGTTAATATCTAAATATCCCTAGTCATAGAATTAACAAGATAGGACATTGTTAATTCGGACAGACTAGCACATGTTAATACTTCTTGAATGGTTCAAGCAATGGTTCTCATAATTGTGATTATGGATGATAATCAAAGCTAACATGTGGATGCTTGTTAGAGGAACAAGTTCATTGGAGACCTGCAAAGAGAATCCTCATATGGATATTAAATCTATGTCAGTAAGGAATCTCTTCATAGCGATTGTGCAAGTATCCTTAGACTTGAGATCACCAAAGTTATCTTAAGTAGCAAATGGTATACTTTGACTCCATAACTGATTACTTCCAACTGGGAGTGAACATAGTTAGGAGATTGGGTATATCATGACCTACTTGAAAATAGTTGAGTGATTGACAAAGCATTCACCATCCCAGATTTAACAAGGGAAGTTATCTCGCATGATTCTATAATTGCCTTGTTCAGAGAATCTCTGGCCAGAGTAATATGCCGAGATGGATGGAGATCCATGAAGGGCATTTTAGGAACAATGGTAGAATTAATAGAACATACATAATTAGATTTATATGAGTTGACAGAAATCCATACTCAGAATCTAATTGAGATAAGAGTGGTGAAAGGAGTAATTGCACGGTAACTGTTTCTATGGAAGGGTACAGTCAAACCACATGACTTTCCTGACATTTGGGTAGTCATGATGCCTAGCTAGAGGCCAATCATGACTTGTATAATGATGTATCAAAATATCAATAGAGATTGATAAAATGATTTAAAGGAGTTTAAATCATGTGAGTTTTGAATAGAACTCACAATTACATATTATACTGCCAACATGGACAGGAACCCAATAGGTCACACACATATAGAGAAAAGGATAAAATGGTAAAATGACAAGGATAATAATATTTGATATTATTATAAAGGTAGAGAGGAGAATATGATAATAATTAATTAAAGAGATTAATTAATTATGATCAAATAAAATTGTCCGTGGAACTTTTGAGAAATGTTCTGTAAATTGGACCTAAATGAAATAATATATTTCATGATTAATTATTATTGTCTTATAAGTGTTATAAGACTACTATAAGTGTTATAGGACTGATATAATTATTAATAGGACCATTGGAGAAATTATAGAGGGCCAAAGGAATGAAGAAGTTGGAGGAAGCCCTCCAGAAGAGGGCTACACGCCAACTCCATACATAAGGGCTTAGAGGGCTTTTTCTTGGACCAAATTAATTTATATATGTTACATAAGTGTTATGGAACTCACATATTTAATTTGGTTGGATTTGGAATCCATTTGGGTATTGAAATCCAATTAGATGCACAAAAGGCCTAGTTTGTGGATTTTGTGCATGGTCTTTTATGAAAAGATTTAATTTGGATTTAATTAAGCCCAAATGATTATAATTAATTCTAGAGGCCCAATTAATAATTCTCCAGCAATTTCAAAGAGCCCAATCTCATTAAGGAGTTGGAATTTTAACCTAACTATAAAAGGCCAACTAATGAGAATTAGGCTTAAGTGATTAAAACAAAAGGAAAGTCTTTTTCTCTTAATTCTCTCTCCCTTTTGTGCCATTTCCATTGCTAGCCTCTTGGATTTCGGCTAGCCCTAGTTGAACACCAATTTGTTGGTTCAATTTACCCCTCTCTAGTGTGGATTACTCATTGGAGGTGTTCGATTTTGGACACTGTGGTTTGCGACAACCCGGTGCGAAGTAAAATCAACTGTTCAACAAAAATCAAACGTGATTTTTCTTATTCTCATATAGTTATATTGTGTATTCATGGCAAGATCAGATCTAATGGTTAAAAAAATTTTAAAATTCCGCTCATGTATGTGATGCATGTAACCGTTAAAAACCAACAGTCTATGTACTTTTCTTGACTTAGTCCCAAAAGCCGATTCGTTCTATCTCTATAGATTCGAATACCAAGTATTGTCTCGGCTTCACCTAAGTCTTTCATTGAGAAACATTTTCCTAACCATTGCTTAACCTTTAGCAATGTTGGAATGTCAAATAAAATTGTCCGCGGAACTTTTGAGAAATGTTCTGTAAATTGGACCTAAATGAAATAATATATTTCATGATTAATTATTATTGTCTTATAAGTGTTAAAAGACTACTATAAGTGTTATAGGACTGATATAATTATTAATAGGACCATTGAAGAAATTATAAAGGGCCAAAGGAATGAAGAAGTTGGAGGAAGCCCTCCAGAAGAGGGCTACACGCCAACTCCATACATAAGGGCTTAGAGGGCTTTTTCTTGGACCAAATTAATTTATATATGTTACATAAGTGTTATGGAACTCACATATTTAATTTGGTTGGATTTGGAATCCATTTGGGTATTTAAATCCAATTAGATGCACAAAGGGCCTAGTTTGTGGATTTTGTGCATGGTCTTTTATGAAAAGATTTAATTTGGATTTAATTAAGCCCAAATGATTATAATTAATTCTAGAGGCCCAATTAATAATTCTCCAGCAATTTCAAAGAGCCCAATCTCATTAAGGAGTTGGAATTTTAACCTAACTATAAAAGGCCAACTAATGAGAATTTAGGCTTAAGTGATTAAAACAAAAGGAAAGTCTTTTTCTCTTAATTCTCTCTCCCTTTTGTGCCACTTCCATTGCTAGCCTCTTGGATTTCGGCTTAGCCCTGAGTTGAACACCAATTTGTTGGTTCAATTTACCCCTCTCTAGTGTGGATTACTCATTGGAGGTGTTCGATTTTGGACACTGTGGTTTGCGACAACCCGGTGCGAAGTAAAATCAACTGTTCAACAAAAATCAAACGTGATTTTTCTTATTCTCATATAGTTATATTGTGTATTCATGGAAAGATCAGATCTAATGGTTAAAAATTTTAAAATTCCGCTCATGTATGTGATGCATGTAACCGTTAAAAACCAACAGTCTATGTACTTTTCTTGACTTAGTCCCAAAAGCCGATTCGTTCTATCTCTATAGATTCGAATACCAAGTATTGTCTCGGCTTCACCTAAGTCTTTCATTGAGAAACATTTTCCTAACCATTGCTTAACCTTTAGCAATGTTGGAATGTCATTTCCAATGAGAAGGATGTCGTCCACATATAGGACCAAAAATACTACTATGCTCCCACTAACCTTCTTGTACACACAAAGCTCATCTTCGTTCTTGATGAAGTCAAATTCTTTGAATGCCTCATCAAAACGAAGATTCCAACTTTGGGATGCTTGCTTTAATCCATAAATGGATTTTTAAAGCTTGCAAACCTTCTTAGGATGCTTGGGATTGACAAAACCTTCAGGCTATGTCATATACACATCCTCAAGTAAATTTCCGTTGAGGAAAGCAGTTTTGACATCCATTTGCCATATCTCATAATCATGATATACAGCTATGGCAAGCAAGATCCTAATGGATTTGAGCATGACTACAGGCGAAAAGGTCTCATCATAATCTACACCATGAGTTTGTCGAAAACCTTTTGCTACTAGTCTACCTTTGTAGGTCTTATCAGCTTTGAGTTTGAATAGCCACTTGCATTCAATTACCTTAGCACCTTTCGGTGGATCAACCAAGGTCCAAACCTGGTTATCGTACATTGATTGCATCTCGGATTTCATGGCTTCAAGCCAATTTTCCAAGTCTGGGCTCTCAATAGCTTCTCGGTAGGTAGTAGGATCCTTACGATCTACTAACTCAATAGTATCACTGTCAGTGATTAGAAATCCATATCTCTCAATCTCCTGACGTACCCTACCGGACCTTCTAGGTTCTTGTGTAATGGGTTCTTGTTCCACAACGGGTTGTGAACTTGATCCCATTTCCAAACCATCCTCTATAGGAGTTTGTGGTGCTTGAATTTCTCCAAGTTCTACTTTACTCCCACTGTCTTTCTTGAGAAGGAACTCCTTTTCCAAGAAAACAGCCTTGCTTTGTTCTCGGCTTGTGAATAAAAGTAGTATCCCTTTGTTTCTTTAGGATACCCCACAAACAATCAGACACTGGATTTGGACTCTAGTTTGTCAGATGTTAATTTCTTAACATGTGCTTCACAGCCCCAAATCCTGAGAAAAGACATATTGGGTTCTTTCCCAGTCCATACCTCGTATGGTGTCTTCTCAACTGCATTAGTTGGAGTATGGTTCAATAGAAACGCAACAGTTTCTAATGCATAGCCCCAAAAAGAGATAGGAAGATTAGCTTGACTCATCATAGATCGAACCATGTCCAATAGAGTTCGATTTCTCCTTTCGGACACACCATTCCATTGATGTGT